>CM076673.1:128133099-128733099 GCA_038501925.1 Xenopus petersii | reverse complement strand
AACACATTCCAGATAAAGTGATATGGTCTATCATTATTACTCAGTTGTGGCAGGTCTCTTATTATTTAAGTAATGTTTAACTGAATGCATTTATGCTGCAGTGCGGCCACTCATTTTCTGGGAAAGACAAGAGCTGTAATAAACATGTCACAGGATATTTAAAAGGTAAGGGTCCAACCCCACCCATCTAAATTATACTGGTTATTATCCCTTGAAAAAATAAAACATTTACTGTGATCATACCTTAGTTAACTGCTCTAAAAAAGCCAGGTAATAACAGAACCACATTGGTACATGCCAATCCTTAACATTAAGGAGCAGACTCAAAAATATTGAATGTGTACTATGCCTAATAATATACCTAATATTATACCAGATTTCAAGTCTTCTTTATTGAATCGCAAATGTATTTTAGATTGTCCTTTTTCCCCACAATGCAGCATTTCCCTGCAGAAACATGATGGTAAGTCATGGTGATGAGGCTGAGCAGTTTTTCACTTACCATACAATTATAAGTTGCATGTAATTTAAGTTATCAGTGTTACCTTGTTTAACCTGTTGATTAATGGTTAGAAAAATAAACCTGCCCTGTCATTAGATCCAAAAAATAGCAGATCTTGCAAATGAATAGGGATGTAGCGAACTGTTCGCCGGCGAACTTCGACCGTTCGCGTCCGCCGAATGTTCGTGAACGTCGCGCGACGTTCGCCAATTTGGGTTCGCGTTCGATTCGTTCGACCATTCGACCATTCGAATTCCTTCGACCGCTAAAAATTCGTTTGAACGATTGTAAGCATTCGATCTAATGAAAAGCATTGGATCGAATGGTTTCGATCTTTCGATTCGAATGAAAATCCTTCGATCGAACGAAAATCCTTCGATCGAATGATTAAAATCCTTTGATCGTTTGAATCGAACGATTTTAGCGGGTGTTCGAAGTTCGCGAACTGTTCGCCAAATCGGCAGTTCGCTACATCCCTACAAATGAATACATTGGTATTACACAGTGAAACAGATTCGATGAGAAAAGAGAAGGCTGAGTAACCTTAAGGCGTAAGTAACCTTAAGTAACCTTAAGTGAGCTCCAAAGGTAGTACGCTACTAATCATGTCTTTATTTCATTTCACATATGCATTATTAAGGACACATAAAAGCAATCTTTTTTTGACTGTAACCCATTTAAAAGGAAGTTTAAGGATGACATGCAGAAAAACCTTAACAGTTTTACTTAAAAGCCTGTCACACACTTGTCTATCTATATAAGTTATGCTTATCAATACTGCTTCCTGGCATGTTAACATATTCTGTTCAATAAAGCTTAACTCACTCTAATGCATTATGGTGACAAGCCAATTTACAGAAAACCACATGCACAAGACCCTTCTACACCACCAACCTAACCACAACTGAGAAAATCATTCCATAAATAAGTGATTCTTTTAATATTATATTTGTGGTTTTATGTGGTGATATTTGTTGGAATGAAATGTCCAGTAACTAAATAATCGAAATACTACCAAAAGGGGTTTATAACAAACACACTCATTTAAATAAATGGAAACAAGGAAAGGGCATTACTGTTATGTACTTTTATGTCTTTCTGTTTGATAATAGTGAAAGAGGAGATATGACTCATCAGAAAAAGGAGATACAATATTCAAGAGTTGATGACATAATCTAAGTGGGCTTGATTCATTGGTCCCTTTTCAGAAATGGTTTGAAGTTTTCAGACAATGAATGGCTTTGGTATAAGAGGATATACTGTATATTCTCAACACAAATGTTATACCTGTAGCTGCTTTGGCAGTGATTTAGCAATTCATTTGCCTATAAACTAATTTAAGGACATAGAAGCTAAAGCTTAGCAGTAGCACTTGGAAAATACCCACTTTTACCCACTATACAATATTTAATATAACCAAGTTAGAAAAGTAAATGATTGTGATACTTTAAAATGCATAAGATACAACACATAGAGAAGACCAGGACTTTTGGTATGAATTTAAGTCAATAGTACACAGGCATAATCTTTCATAAGTGCCTGAATCATGGAGTTTGAAAAATAATTGATATTTTGTATCTTTTTAAAACACATTTAGGGGCAGATTTATCAAGGGTCGAATTTCCAAGTGGAAAATACTTTGAAATTAGACCATCGAATTGATTACTACGTAATTCAAAGTCGAATTCGTAGGAATTTTTGCATTGTACGATCGTATTCCTATCGTAGTATGATCGTATGATTGTACTCCGATCGCATTTCAAATCGTACGATTTTCCTTCGGATACAAAAAAACTGCTCTGGAAGGTCTCCATTAGGCTAACAAAGCACTTTGGCGGGTTTAAGTTGGGAAAAGTATTGAAGTCAAAGTTTTTATAAAGAGACCGTACTTCGATTATGGAATGGTCAAATAGTTGAACGATTTTACTTCGAATCGAAGGTCGAAGTCATAGTAGCCTATTCGATGGTCAAAGTATCCAAAAATGACTTTGAATTTCGAATTTTTTCACTTCGAAAATTCCCTTGATTTCACTTCGACCCTTGATAAATCTGCCCCTAAATAGTAGGGCTAACAAAATGCAGTTGCAGGCTTTGAAATCAATATAAGTTTTGTGTGCTTTGGTTTGCCCTTTACAAGGCCTCGTTCAATTCATGACACTCTCTATGGGAAATCGAAGGATCTTTTTACATTTGGATAGGAAAAACTTAAAAATGGATATGTAGGGGAAAAACTATGGTAAAACTAAAAAACAAATTGAAACATATTAAAGCAAATAAATACATAGTAAGTAAGGTTGAAAAAAGACACATGTCCATCAAGTTCAACCTTTTTTTTTTTTTGTATTAACTACCTATCTGCCAGTTGATCCAGAGGAAGGCAAAAAACCCATCTGAAGCCTCTCCAATTTGCCTTAGAGGGGGAAAAATTCCTTCCTGACTCCAAAATGGCAATCGGACTAGTCCCTGGATCAACTTGGACTATGAGCTATTTCCCATAACTCTGTATTCCCTTACTTGCTAAAAAGCCATCCAACCCCTTCTTAAAGCTATCTAATGTATCAGCCTGTACAACTGATTCAGGGAGAGAATTCCACATCTTCACAGCTCTCACTGTAAAAAACCCCTTCCGAATATTTAGGCGGAACCTCTTTTCTTCTAATCGGAATGGGTGACCTCGTGTCAGCTGGAAAGACCTACTGGTAAATAAAGCATTAGAGAGATTATTATATGATCCCCTTATATATTTATACATAGTCATCATATCACCCCTTAAGCGCCTCTTCTCTAGCGTGAACATCCCCAATTTGGCCAGTCTTTCCTCATAGCTAAGATTTTCAATACCTTTTACCAGCTTAGTTGCCCTTCTCTGTACCCTCTCTAATACAATAATGTCCTGTTTGAGTGATGGAGACCAAAACTGTACGCCATATTCTAGATGGGGCCTTACAAGTGCTCTATACAGTGGAAGAATGACCCCCTCCTCCCTTGACTCTATGCCCCTTTTAATACAGCTCAAGACCTTATTTGCCCTTGATGCTGCTGACTGGCATTGCTTGCTACAGCCAAGTTTATCATCTACAAGGACTCCAAGGTCCTTTTCCATAATGGATTTGCCTAGTGCAGTCCCATTAAGGGTATAAGTGGCTTGGATATTTTTACATCCCAGGTGCATGACTTTACATTTATCAACATTGAATCTCATTTGCCACTTAGCTGCCCAGATTGCCAGTTTGTCAAGATCATGTTGCAAGGATGCCACATCCTGGATGGAATTAATTGGGCTGGATAATTTTGTGTCATCTGCAAACACTGATACATTACTTACAACACCCTCCCCTAAGTCATTAATGAACAAGTTAAATAAAAGTGGACCCAATACTGAGCCCTGGGGGACCCCACTAAGAACCTTACTCCAACTAGAGAATGTCCCATTAACAACTACCCTATGTACCCGATCCTGTAGCCAGTTTCCTATCCATGTGCAAACGACTTCATTAAGCCCAACAGACCTTAGTTTAGAAAGCAGTCGTTTGTGGGGCACAGTATCAAACGCTTTGGCGAAATCCAAATAGATCACATCTACTGCCCCCCCACTATCCAGAATCTTACTTACCACATCATAAAATGCAATCAAATTCGTCTGACATGACCTATCCTTCATAAAGCCATGCTGATTGTTGCTCATAATGCCATTCATTTGGACAAAATTTTGAATGTGATCCCTTAACAAGCCTTCAAATAATTTGCCCACCACAGATGTCAAGCTTACTGGCCTATAATTGCCAGGCTGAGATCGTAATCCCTTTTTAAATATTGGAATAACATCAGCTTTTCTCCAATCCATAGGCACCATACCAGATGACAGTGAATCTGAGAAAATCAGAAATAAGGGCTGGTCTAAAACTGAACTAAGCTCTCTTAGAACCCGGGGGTGTATGCCATCAGGCCCTGGAGCCTTGTTTACATTAATTTGTATTAAAGCTTTTTGAATCATATCCTGAGTCAGCCACTGACTAGATTGAGCTGAATCATTCGTGCAGTTATTAAGTGAGCCTGTGAACCCAGACTCCTCTATTGTATACACTGAAGAAAAGAACTGATTTAACACATTTGCCTTATCTGTATCTGTTACAACCATACTGGTACCATTATTTAATGGAGCAACACTCTCAACCTGCATCTTTTTACTATTAATATATTTAAAAAACTTTTTAGGGTTAGTTTTCACCTCCACCGCAATTAACTCTTCATTTCTTTTCTTAGCCTTCCGGATTGCTGATTTACAACATTTATTACAGTGTTTATATTCATTAAATGCAGCTTCTGTCCCTACAGATTTGTAGTTTTTGTGTCAGTTGCCAAAAGTTTTGGTTTGTTTAGTGCATTAGGGTATTAGTACTATTATTAGGCCCGGACATGCAGTCTGTGGATTTTGGCAAATGCCAGAGGGGCTGCTGTAAGAAACCATAGACAGTCACTATTTATTGGGCTGATGGGGGACTGTTAGGGCCTCTGTGTACTTGAATTCCAGGGCCTATTTTTAATCCCAGTCCAGACCTGTTAGTGCTCAGCCCTGAGCACTAATACAGCACAGCCATGAGCACTAATAATCATCCAAAATTTGGTAAAAAGTACGATCAAGGATTACAGGCATATCAAACATGCTTCATTTCATCTGAAAATAGTTGTGTTTTACGTGATTTAAACAAAGGGCAAATCAGAACGGCTCATAGCAGTTTCTGTTATTTTTAAGATAAATTAGACCTTTTCTTATAGTCAGTATATTTCTAAATTAATTGAAGCATTTAGCAAAGCTGATAAAAGGATTGATTTCATATGGGGTATAAGGTTCAGCATAGCTCAGCAGCAGCAGCAGCATTGAGCACTATCACCCAACCAGACTGAAATCACAAACACAAACCACGTGATGACTAACGATTTGGACAATCATTGTCCATGCTGAATGGAATTGTTCCCATTGGTACTGTTCATAAAGTAAGCTGAAAAATAGAGGATTTATATTTAGACTGTACTTTTTTTTTTTACTATGTACTGTTTGTAACACTTCTACTTTTTTTTTTTTATCTAGTTCTCATATGTGACCACAAGGGGGGGATAACATATTATTATCCTACTGATTCTGCTTCATTGAAAATTGAAAAAGAAAATACAGATGTTAACATGTCGAACCCCATGTTTCTAATGATTTAGGTCCTCATTTATTGGCAAGTCTCTTATTCTCAAAATAATTTTATACAGGTATACTATTAGTTATAATTTTCTATAGGTATAGGATCTGTTATCTGGGAAATCACCCAATCTGGAGACCCTTGTAATACACAGTCAAGAGAAGGTGCACCAAACTCAGAATACCAGCACAGCATTCAGAATTCAAACAACTATCTTATCCCTTACATCATAGCTAATGGTTTTATACCCTTACACAAATCTCATCAACATACTTTAATTACATATATTAGCTACAAATTTCTTCGGACCTTGATTAAGATATACAAGTACAACCTGAGAGGCTCAATCCATAGTTGATGGGCTAGTTCCTAACAATTCCCTGATCCAGATTGGATTAATTACCTAATTAATGCTATATTAATTCTGTATGCTGAATATTAGTGGAAATATTATGCTGACCTTTTATCTATTTACAACTTTTTCCAGACAGGGGCATGTGATTTTTTTGTAGTCAACATAACTACTTACTTATTATTTGATATTAATTAAGCTAAGCTGAAGCATGAGGATAATTATATATCACAGTCTGACTTGTTTTTGAGGCCTACAGTATCTTCTTACTACAACCTAATATGTCCAATGGGTTACTTGTAAGCTGTATCCCATAGGTTCAAATGCAAACTGTGTCGTACCATAATATTTCATAAAACAGATCATGTGAAAATAGTTCTGCAAGTTCTAATTTTTTACAGAATAAATAGGTTTTCTTATCCCTTTCAGGTATCCAATGGATATCCAGTACACAGAGGTGTCCCACCTGCTGGTGAGAGTATAGGGCTCATTTGTTTCCCCTGGGGGTGCAAGTAAAAGGAGAGCTAAGGGTCACAAGAGCTCACCCCTTAGTGCTCACATATAGCGATGAGCAAATCCGGCTAAAAATTAATGAAACACATTGAAGTCAATAGGCAACACATTTTTTAAACGTGCAACAAACATACAGTGCATCTTTAGGAACCGCTGGTGTCCATTTTTATTATTGGCACAGTACAGACCGTTACAGTCGAAATGCATTACCCTTTTGTCCAAAACTTTAGCAAGGGCTCAACTCTGAAAGAGGGTAACATGTAACATATGAAGTACAGCCTCTATTGTTTTTGTATTGTCACAACAAACCAAGAATGCTAGGACCCACGCATAGCGAATATTATGAGACATGATAGAGGGTGCAGCCATAATAAAGGTGATCCCTGCTTCTATACTATATTTCGATCATTTTGTCTGCAACAGAATCCTACATAAATGGGTCCTTTTTCTAGTATGTTGCATTTAAGTATTAAAAGAGTCAGTCCTCTGAGTGTACAAACACACACACTATTTTGTAGCTGTGCAAAGGCTGAACTAAGTATCACTATGACAAGGTGGGGAAATGGACAGAAATGAAAAAACAAAGACTTAAACAAAACACAAAGTCATCAATCAGAAGCAACCAGCAAACGGGCACATGAATTCCCTCTGTATTATATTTTTATTACCATAAACCATATACCGAATTAGCATCCACACACAACCTGTATCATTATATATAATGTGCAAATAATATGTATGCCTGTCTGTATGCTTGAGCTTGTGTGCACATACATATGCATATATTCTATAGACTTTCACCTGCTGATATAAAAATAAATAATTTATATTGAATGTTAAAGCTGAATGAAATAATGGCAACACATACTAACTGAACCGCTAATAACTATTGCTTGCCTACATCTTCCCTGTTCTGAATTGCCTATTTCTTGCAGAACGAGCCGGCTGTCATGGCAACCGAGCCCCAGAATGCGCAGGGCCAGTAATGTCAACAACTGCTACGAGATGTCAGAGTTGACATTAACCCTTTTTCGGCAGCTAATAGATTCGCTCAACTGATATCCCTAAAGAACATATATATCATTATTATAAAGTATTTATAAAATACGGCAATATTATATATGCATAATGCAGTGAGATAGCCATGCCAAAAAAAAAAAAAAAAAAGCCTGCATCTTTAATAATGCATCAGTATTAATGGTAAATGGTGGGGGTTCTGTCTGCAACTTAAGCATCACTTTACCTACTAAATTATTGCATTAATTATTCACTCTTGGGGGACCCAGGTGCATTTCTATCCAGTTAAGAAAATGTATTTTCTAAGGCCATTGATGAAGAAACCTTGACAAGTAAATGTACAATTGGCACAGAGAATGGATGGGATACAGACACATATTACACTGTATTTTATCTCCCACATTATTTAAAAAAATAAATAACATATACATAAAAGCATGTTCCCACAGTAACATATAGAACAAATAGAATAGGCGAATAGGAGGAAAAATCACGACTGAGTATTACATGCAAAAAGAGAATGACCATCTTGTAAGTAGGCACTCTGTTCAGAGTTGGTGAAGGTTTCTGCAATAAGCTTACCTGCATGCTTTGGAGAAGGAAAAAGGATTTTTAAAGGGGAAATAACACGTAACTATTTTCTCAATTTCCAACACACGGTGCAACCAAAAAAGTTGTTGAATATACTATACCATATTATTTTGTTCTTTTGTCTGTTTTCTCTGTAGCCATAGGCGCTGATTCGCTTTTATACCTAAAACTAAACTAGTTTATTAGTTTTAGGGCCCTCTAACCCCCTCCCAAGTTGAAATCATCGTTATCAGCATCCATATATATCAAACTGCACAAAACTCCCTGGGTTTCCCAGATGGCTTGTTGCATTGCCAATATTTTCACACCCCCACACTGGAATATTGTATCCCTCCCTAACATTATAAGAATATAGAAGTCACACAGAAATCATGTGCCTATATATTGAACTGTGGATACCTACCCTTAACAACACAGCGACCCATGTTTGGTCTTATTCTACAGGCTAATAATTCCCGGTGTAGAATATCAGACATAAGTTTTATTATGGGATAATACACAAGAAAGGGACATGTTCTTGAAATACAGAAAGGGACATGTTCTTGAGATACAGAAATTGTAGGTGACCCTGTTTAAAAGAATTGTCCTAAAGTAAATTCTTCAAAAAATAGCAAAAAAGTCTGCCCCTTTGCTACAGTGCTGTCTAATGTCCAGTAGAATGTTTGATCTTTAAGTAGGAGCCTGGCAATCAGTTGCTCCCTTTAGATACAACCCCCTCCTAAACTTGAAGGAAGGATAAAATGTTTAGCATTAAATTGTACTGTATATAAGTGCTTAAGTCTTTGTTACTAGTTTTATTATTGAAGTCGTTCCGTTATCTTTATCCCTTCAAGTTGTCAACAATTATTAAAGGGGTGGTTACCTTTTAGTATATTATAGAATGGGCAATTCTAAGTAACTTTTCCATTAATCTTCATTATTTATTTTTTATAGTTTTTAAATGATTTGCCTTTTAAATCTTTCCAGCTTTCAAATGGGGGTCACTGACTGCATCTAAAAAACAAATATTCTGTAAGGCTACAAATTTATTGTTATTGCTACTTTTTATTACTCATGTTTCAATACAGACCCTCACCTATCCATATTACAGTCTCTTATTTATATCAATGCATAATTGCTAGGGTAATTTGCACCCTAGCAACCAGATTGCTGAAATTGCAAAGTGGAGAGCTGCTGAATAAACCCAAAAAACACAAATAATTACAAATGAAAACCAGTTACAAATTGCCTTTTTATATCATACTAAAAGTTATGAACAACCCCATTAAGCAACCCCATTATGGGGTATGTTTAGACTGGGAATGTTAAAAGTAGCTGCATGGATTCCAGTTCTGCTTACTACAAAAGAAAACCATTAAAGGTATATTATGCCGTATGCAATGGAAATTTGGAGCTAGAATATTTAATGAGGGTTTCTATATTTTCTATATTAAGGGGCACATTTACTTAGCTCGAGTGAAGGATTAGAATAAAAAATACTTTGAATTTAGTATTTTTTTGGCTACTTCGACCATCGGCTACGACTTCAACTTCCAATCGAACGATTCGAACTAAAAATCGTTCAACTATTTCGACCATTCGAAGTACTGTTTCTTTAAAAGAAACTCGGACCACCTACTTCGCCACTTAAAACCTACCGAGCACCAATGTTAGCCTATGGGGAAGGTCCTCGTAGGCTTTCTAGCCAATTTGGGATCGAAGGAAAATCGTTCAATCGATTGATTATAATCCTTCAAATCGTTCGATCGAGCGATTATTCCTTTGATCGTTCGATCGAATGAATTGCGCTAAATCCTTCGACTTCAATATTTGAAGTCAAAGGATTTAACTTCGAGGGTCGAATATCGAGGGTTAATTAACCCTCGATATTCGACCAATAGTAAATGTGCCCCTAGGTATTGATGAATGATTCTTAAGGATGTTCTGTAGAGAGATATGCTTTTCTTTTTTTTTTTATTTCAGCATTTATGAATTTCAACGTATGTACAATTCTATCACTGGAATGAGACAGAGAAGAAACAAGCTTTAGTTTTATTCACAAAAGAAAATCCTAGAAAAGAGTTAAATAATAATACATGAATATACAGTATCCCTACATTTAAACCAATAAGCTGTGGAGTTTATACATACAAAACATTATCATACACTAAAACCATAATGGATAGTCCAAATGGGCACAGAATTGAGCATGCATTGATGCAATTAAAATGGGTTCTTGCATCCATACGTGCTCCTAACAACTTAAAGCAGCGCAAGTGTCTTCTTCAGCAGGTATTACAAAACAGGCATGAACATGTATTTCATGCAAAAATACTAAAAGGAATTAGTGCCAGTTAGGGGTTCCATAGTTCCAGTAGTGAGTTGTGTCAGTAGAGCAAATAACTTGTGAATTGTATCCAATGCAGCCAGATGGAAATGACAGCATTCTAAAACAAATCTTATGGAAATTACAAGTTGTGAGTGATTTGCCAAGCTCCTGTTAAGATGCTTCCTTGGTGGGTTATCATGCACAAATTGTGATTATCACAAGCAAGTATGCAGTCGCATTTACACTGGAATTCTGGAAGTAAATGCTGCATTGTGGGTAAAAAAGTAGTGATTTGTGTCCAAAAATTATGCTTGCAAATATGCACTACTTTTGTCAATGAGAGTGGGAATGTGAATTTGCTCTACCGTTGCACCAGTTGGATTATCTGGCTGTGGATAAACTGGTGTGACGCTATGGCCCCGGGTACATGCACATCAGAAAGCCAATAGATTCATAGGGCTGATTTTTTTGCCCAGGGTTTATTTGCAGCCCAAGAACCCACCATATTTCTTTTTCAAATTTAGCTTATTAAAAGGTTGAACTTGCTAGACTGCATAACACGCCCCTCAAAGGGCTGATAGGGATGATCTAATTATGCATATATTGCAACACCATTTTATTACTAACACTAAATAAAGTCTGTTGCAATCATTACAAAAAAAAGAAAATTCCTTGTTTAAGCTATGTTGTATTTCATCTTGTAAAACACACAGAGACACGTCATCCACACCAAACACAAAATATCTCAACTCTCTACCTCTGGGATTAAGAGCCTATAACTGCTTTTTTATTCCTTCTCACACTCTTGATTTATGTGTCAATGCCAAAAATCACAGGTTTAAGAAAACTATTTTAATGCAAACTACTCTGCTTTTTCAGCCACTTCTTTGACATCCAGGAATTTTGTATAAAAGTTACCAAGGTAACACTAAAAACACTTTATGCAATAAGAATGGTTATTGTTCATTAGGGGTAGCCGATGTAAATGGGAGAAAGTGTGGTCAAACTGGGATGTGTATATAGTCGGGCTTTCTGAAACACGGGCCTAAACCCAGACAGTTGGAATTGGACATTGACTTGCTTATATGGACACACCCGGATTTGATTGTTCTTTGGCTTCTCCCCCCGTTCCCTCCCATCCCTACACAGTTTGCCATGCAACCTTCGGTGGTCTGTTGGTTAAATGGAAGATATGAAGGAATAGCTTATATTCCCCCACATCCCACTAGTTAATGTACGATTCCCTGTTTCTAAAAGAAAAATGGATAACTCCACCTTTTGCTACTGTATGTAATCTCTTTCTTTGAAATATGCTAAACTGTTATACAGTGTTCTTTTTCAATGCGTATTGTTTATATATATATGATATGTATGCATCTTTATCCAATAAAAATTTTAAGTTATAAAAAAAAAGAATGGTTATTGTTAGTAAATGTAACTGGATATATGCCTTCATTTTAATAAAATAATAGTGCAGACTTAAAATATTTGCTAAATAGTTTGAATGATTTGGGTTGTTCATGAAAAGAAAAACAAATTTTAAATCTTCACCAGAACACAAACCCAGGTACTGGATATAAGAGGAAAAATATACACACAACAAATTTTATTTCTGTGCCCAAATCATTTTTGCTGTTGTGCATGGGTAAGGTTTTGTTGCCAGCATAAAAGGGCTGGACTTATGGTGTTCATTGTATGTCTCACTGAAATCCCAGTTATTTTGAGCAAAATTACAATTCACAATGCACAATTACAATTTGCAATGCAATGAAACCGTTTAATAAACATTATTACATTACAAAATTTTATTTTTTTGAATAATTTTTGTAAGTCTCAAATCGGCTAATTTATTTATTTAAATATGTATCAAAAAACTGAGCTCATCTTTTGCACAGAAAAAACAGTATTAGACCTGGAGATATGCCCCATTCTCTTCCATTATTGAGTTTGATTAAATTTAGGTTATGAATCATTTGGTTGGTTTTATACAGCCTCCTGTTGTTATTTCTCCAGTTGCAAGTTCTCTTCTTTCTTTTTTGTTTGCTCCATGTCTATGTAATGTTTACCAAATTATTTCCCTAGCTTATACCTCCTTCTTTTCACAATAAACACTTTCTAGTTTAGTGAGACTGATATTTTTTTGTCCCCTGAAAAATGTAAAATGGGGGTTCTACTACAGTTAGAGTCATTAGAATTTTAACATCCTTCTATCCTTACAGTAATAGGCTATGTACGTGTGTGTGTGCTTGTTACATCAAAATGAAACTGATGTGAAGTTTAGAAAATGAGACCAGTCTTTATCTGCAAGCAGATGGGATGCCATTGAACAAATAATGACTGATGCATTACTCCACATATGTAGAAAGTAAATGATGCAATGGGATATGGTTGGATCACTGGGGACTACTTATTGTGTGTCTGTGTGCTTAAGGGTGCTCATTAATGGCACTGGGACTGCTATGTCTCTGATTTAAAACATTGATATATCCATTCTGCTCCCAGTGGGACCCTGCACCAGTTCCAATTTTGTAGCAAAGTGGTTACACCAACAATAGCACATTGGTAGAATTATTAATAACAATAAGAAATTAGATAAGAAGGACCATTATGATATAATTAACCAGATCAGGACTGAGATTCAGGTATACACAGGAGCCCAAACAGTTCCCCACAAGACCCTTAATAGCATCTTATGCAGCTCCTCTGTGTTCACATCTCTGTATTTGAATACCATGCAATATGCCATGTGGGAACTGTTTTCTGCAGATAATTTTTCTAAATATCTACTGATGAGGATAAGATTAAATTAAACTGATATCTTGCATTAATCCATAAATTCTTGTATATATATATATATATATATATATATATATAGATATCCTCCAAATGAGTATCCGCACTCCAAGGTCAATCTTGAAAAATGCAGGGGTGCGCGGTAAATCTTGTATACACCAATATTTCACAGACCAGCACTCCCTTTGATGTAAAATAAACAATCTTTTATTGCATCTTTTCTCCAACGTTTCGGTCCCTTTTGGGACCTTTTTCAAGGATGATACCTATATATATATATATATATATATACAGGTATGGGATTCGTTATCCGGAAACCCATTATCCAGAAAGCTCCGAATTACAGAATGGCCATCTCCCATAGACTCCAATAGAAAAGAAATCCACGGCACACAGGCTGCTGCAAGCAAGGAACCCCTTGCACGTTTAATACGGAAGTGAGCAACGTTTCGGGGTCACGCCCCTTTGTCAAGCCCTTTGTCATCTCCCATAGACTCCATTTTATCCAAATAATCCGATTTTTAAAAATAATTTCCTTTTTTCTTTGTAATAATAAAACAGTACCTTGTACTTGATCCACAAACTAAGATATAATTAATCCTTATTGGAAGCAAAACCAGCCTGTTGGGTTTATTTAATGTTTACATGATTTTCTAGTAGATTTAAGGTATGAAGATCCAAATTACTGAAAGATCCATTATCCAGAAAACCCCAGGTCCTGAGCATTCTGGATACCAGGTCCCACAACTGTATATACATGTATGCACACATCCACACTTTCCACTGCACAAAGGGTTACATACAGTATGTACCGATGTGTTAGTAGTAATTATATAACTGATTGTTCCTCTGAGCTTGTCATTACAGAAGGCACAAGTGAAATGCTGCAGTGATTTTCACTCACTGGTTCCTGCTGCTCTGCATGCAAATTATCTCTCCAGAAATGATGCTTTTATTCTGAACATGTAATTATCACGGCTGTGGTGGAGTGGAGGTGGCACCATTTAAAATGCCTCAGTAGGAATTTGTTTTAAGGGGCAGTTAGATCTGCAACCAACCCAAAATGTCATTCTGCGGTTAACACAGACCCTTTCCTTGCATCTAATTTAGAACAGCTCTGCACTTTCACCAAGAACTATACATTTTCCATGTATTGTTCAGTGTCAAGCACCCCCACATGTGTAGCTCATTTGTGCTTCTGTTCTTTTCCCGCCTTTACTGCCAGGCAAGGCTTGGGTACTTCATTGTGCCAAGTACCAATCTAACACATGGTGGTAATTATACAAATTTAGGGACAACTTGTTTTCAGCTCCGTTGTGCCTGCTGCTCAATTATAACTGAATTCCTGCAATTTGGAGGCATATTATTTGCATAAAGCAGTTTCCGGCTTTGCCTTCTATATATTCTTTGGTTTATCAGAACCTTGTCTGCCGTCTGATTTGCTGATCTTTAAAAATCAGTCTGTAGAAAAAAACTGCTAGTTCTGCAAAGTGACACCAGTATTCAGTGGGATATGCACTGTTGTAATATTAACTGGTATAATGCAGAAAAAGGCACACTTACAGCCCACCATAATGCAGATTTTATATATACAAGTGTTTAAATAAAAATCCAAATTTATTGAGTTTTCCACTAAAATCATTGCGCTAGTACAAATAGATAAAGCAGACAAGGGAGAGTATGGCTTGACGCGTTTCGTGACTGTGCTAGTCACTTCCTCATAAGCCAGTGTGCCCTATGCCTAAAATACATTTATATAGCCCCATGTATAAAATCATTGGTCTAAAGCAGTGATCCCCAACCAGTAGCTTGTGAGCAACATGTTGTTCACCAACCCCTTGGATGTTGCTCTCAGTTGCCTCAAAGCAGGTGCTTATTTTTGAATTCCGGGCTTGGAAGCAAGTTTTAATTGCATAAAAACTGAGAATACTGCCAAGTAGAGTCTCCTGTAGGCTGCCATTCCACATAGGGGCTACCAACTGGCCAATCACAGCCCTTATTTGGCACCACAAGGGATTGCGCCCCAACACCTTTTATATTTGAATGTGGCTCACGGGTAAAAAAGGTTGGGGACCCCTGGTCTAAAGGCTAATAAACACAGTCACACGAAACGTAACAAGTAATGGATACAATTGGGGGCCCATTTACTAAGGGTCGAAGTGAATTCAAAATGAATTTTCAAATTCAATAACTTCGAATTTCGAAGTCATTTTTGGGTACTTCGACCATCGAATAGGCAAAAATTTGATTAGAATTGAAAAATATTTGACCATTCAAAAATCGAAGTACTGCCTCTTTAAAAAATTTCGACTTTGACACTTCGCCACCTTAAACCTGCTGAATTGTTATGTTAGCCTATGGGGAGCTCCTAGAACCCATAGACAGTATTTGTGTTTTTTTAGAAGTCAAAGGTTTTGTTTTGAAAATCGTCTCGAAGGATTTCTATGTTTGATCGAACAATTTGAATTTGATCGAAAACGGCTAAATCCACTCAAAATAAAAATTTGGACTATCGAATTTCTACAATTCGATGGTTGAATTTCGAAGTTTTACCACTTCGAAATTCGACCCTTAGTAAATGTGCCCCTTGGAGTTAAAATTATTACACGGTATAATGGTTACGTGTGATGTCGCAGCTATAGTTATACGGCAGTGAACATATAATAAAACCATTTTGCTGCTTCCGGTAAGGATAAATGATATCTTTGTTTAAATCAAGTACAAAGTACTGTTTTATTATTACAGAGAAAAAGGAAAATATTTTTTTAAAATGTGGAATCTTTGAATAAAATGGAGTCTATGGGAGCTTTCTGAATAACGTGTTTCCTGATAATGTATCACATACCTGTACATGTCTTTGTTAATTTGCAATGCCCCAGAGTGGAGCAAAGTAATTATTGGCTTGATCACAAAAAGTTCATTTTCTCATGACCCATAACTGGAAAAAATCAACTCAGCTAGTAAACAAATACCAACACCAAAAATAACTGCAACTTACAAATCACATGTTAGCCTTGGGGAGAACTACCGTGTTAATATCCAAGGCTAGGAGAGCAAGTTAATGTAATAAAAACAAAGCTTGCAAAAGGTCTAGTAACACAACACAACCATTCTGCAGGTACCTGGCACCAGTCACAAAGCAAACATCTAATTGGTTACTGAGGGTTACAGGAACTGGTGCTTTTTATTCCATTATCTCAAAGATTCTCTCTGTGCTGACAACTAGGAAACACAAAATTCCAAAATGTTATTCCTGTATTGAATAACTAATGCAATTTACATGGACCTGTGAGTTAGGCTTGTATTCATAGTGTTTTTTCTTGTAGCATTAGTCTGGCTTATCTGTTTTTTTTTTTGCTTGTCTGCAATGTCAAATTGTAAAGATCAAAAAGATCAAATATATATCAACATTACCTTCTGAATTGCAATAACTTTGCTATATGTAAGCAAATTAAACAACCATAATAATAGTAGTTAACTTACCCTGTAGTAATCAGTGCTGTACACATCTCTCGACATGCCAAAATCTCCAATCTTCACCAAGAGGTTTTCTCCAACCAGACAATTCCGCGTTGCAAGGTCTCGATGTACAAAGTGTTGGGAAGCAAGGTACACCATTCCTGCAGCAATCTGTTGTGATATATGAATCATCTGGGACTGAGTTAGTTCTGCAAGAAGGTTTCCTTCTGCCATGAGGACTGCGTCTGGTCCATGGGCCCTGTGCACAACACAGAAAATACTTATTGCATATATTGGCATGTGCTCTTTAAGTAGTTGCGTGTGTTGCACTATTGTGGGTGAGGAGCTGCATTTATATGATCCTGTGTGACTGTAAATTTACTGTAACTTGTGCATCCATCAGCTGTGCACTCACATCATAGCTACACTTGTGGCTGGTACATTGTATTGTGGATATTCTGTGTGGGTCTTGGAAAGAAACATTCCTATTGGGTCTCCTGCATGATGTGACAGTGACAGCACCAAACAATTTATTAAAAATGTGCAAAATGCTAGCAGTTCTTTCTACGCTCTACTTCTCAATAACATCAGTAATTACTTAAAGGCATACATTTTACTGTATGTTTTTCCTTGAATGCATATAAAATGAATGTCATACATCTGCAAGACAAAAGCCATAACTAAGCAGATGAATATCAGAGAAAACATAAAGATCAGGCCTGATATTCCCCAAAACTCCTGCATACAACCTAAGTAAAAACTCTAAATGTTGAAATGATCATGTCCACAAAAAGCCTTATGCGTTTTGCGGTTTAAGGCTCGTTATGATTTTTGTGAACGTGATTTTTTAAACAACACATTTCTAGTAAGTTGCAATTTGTAAACTTTCTTATTATTGTACTGGGGTGTATCAAAATAATTCTAGTTTCAGACAGGCTTAGTAGTAAAATTACTGATTGCTAAATGAATGCACCCTCAAACCAAAACACACACATAAGAAAAGCATTACGGAAAGAGGAATTATATGGTTTAGATGTGTCTTACAAACATGACATTGATTTTCAAAGGGTTCTATTGTTTAATAATCTCCTCTGATATAGACCGCTGTTTATGCTATACTCCATGGTAGATTATTCCTTGATAATTGAAGCTCCCATTTCACTTTCCAATGAGCCATCCAGATTTTTTTCCCCTGCACTTTTCATGTGGCGTCACAAAATCTGTGTTTCCCAAAGCATACAGCTGTAAGTAAGCCACAAGAATTTTCAATCCCATTTGTAGACTCCTCTAAAATATTCTCCCTAGGATGAACTCTGTGCTCTGTACTGACATTGCATATGATCTTCAACATGTGCTCTGATTTTAGCAACACCATCAAGCTGGGAAGCAGTAAACCCACCCATTTTACTTTTTAGCATTGTAATTTGTCTTCAGCATATTTTGCTTTAATGGCCTGTAGGGGCAGTGCAGGGTAAGGAATAGTAGACAAAGGTTATTTATAAAGTCAGCTTTACTGTTGCAAAATACTTGCCTGTTTAGAATTGAGTGATTAGCTTCCAAATTATCTTCAATATGTGTGTGTGTGTATTTGTCCACATTTAGTATACTAATATTATCATGAATTAGAATAAAGCACCTGCATAGCAAAAGGTAAAAAGGTGGAAGAGTTTCTAAAATGGTCTTTCTGCTAAAATACAGTGAAGGAAATTACAACACAAAATCCTGCCCAGTTCCACGCAAATGAGCCCCATACTGAACACCTGTTTTAAGGTGGCCATACACGGGCCGATAAAAGCTGCCGACAGACTGTGTCGGCAGCTTATTGGCCCGTGTATGGGGGCCCCCGACGGGCTTCCCCGATCGAGATCTGGCCATCTCGATCGGATGGGTTTAAAAATCCCATCCGATCGCGGCCGCATCTGTTCATTGATGCGGTCCCGCGATCCGACCCCCCGTTTGGGAATGCTAGGATCCGATCATTGGGCCCTAGGGCCCACGATCCGATCTGCCCGATATTGCCCATCTCAGGGTGGGCATATCGGAGGGAGATCCGCTCGTTTGGCGACATAGCCAAACGAGCGGATCTATCCATGTATGGCCACCTTTACTCCATACTGAACACCATATCTGGCCCGTGGGTCTCCATCTAGACATCTCTGCTTTAAGATATAGTTCTCTTTATCTTCCCTTTATATCTTATTAGAGTTATGTCCCATCAAAGTAACAATACCTGCATGGTCTAAAGTGCAATCACATTTACCACAAATGTCTCTTTGCCCTCAAAAACGTACTAGGACCTCAAGAATTGTGCTTTTTGTCTGTACTTCTTTTCATTAGGGCATATAGATCAATCAATAGCATTGGTGAAAGCCTCAGAATCAATCCGTTTTACTGATCTACTTGTCTTGGTGTACAGTAATTCAGAAAATATGCTGTTCTGGCAAGGTCTGGTGTCAGGTTTGAGGAGCAATGTATTGAAGTACTGCTTTATACAGATACAGATAAACAGGTGACAGATAAACTGTATCTTAAATAAGAGGCTGAACAGCTCTCAAGGTCTAAAATATTGTTAAGGGCTTGAAGACTCTTAATACTTCAGGGATCAGCAATCATCTTTTCACTGAACAGCATAAGGGTGGGGATCAGTAATAACTGTATGTACTATATATCACAGTTTAATTAAAGAAATATTACAGATTGTACAGCAAAAGGCAACCTTATAAGAGCAGATGATCAGTCTGTGTTCATATACAATGCATCATTGCAACTTATTAAGACCCCTGAATAATAAATGCTACACTAGAATCTTGTTATCTGTGATATTTTTATTTCAATCACAGAAACTCAGATTGTTTGAATTTCTAAGCCCTAGCAGATGATGATCAGCAGCCCTACAACATGATGCTACTACCACTCAATTCAATATGCTTTAAACGTTATAAACACTTGTATTCTTATTTTGACAAAATTTAAATCTTCAGCATTGCGTCAGCCATCCATAGGATCCTTAGCAACTGTACCTCAATATGTGTTTTGCTACATAAAGCTATTTACTGTGATGTTTTCCACAAAGAAGCATTCTGCCGCCCTTTATGCAGCATGCACACTGAACAGATATAGAAATGACAATGACTAACTGGTATGTACTCTGTACCAACAGTATGTAATCTCATTTAGGACGTCTTACTATACATAGCATGAGCAAAGCCATGTTTAACTACTCTGATGGAATTTCTAAATGGGTGCAAAGTTCTTCAGAGAGGAAATGCCTGAACCGGTAATCTGATATCATGGATAATGAATAAATGGATACATAATTAATACATAGGACAACATTTTGGTTAAGAATAACCTATTCAGATAAATCTGAATAAAGTGCTAAATCTTCAGTGCATAAAATTACTGGTTAATGTGTTCATAAAGTGTACATTATTTCTAATTATTTGCCTCAGCATTTTCTCACAATCTGTGTTTGACTATTTACCCCATCCAGCTTGCGCGCTCCCCAGATACCTCTTTTGCTTATTCCTAGACTGGCCATCCAGCTTGTGCGCTCCCTACCAAGCGCGTACGCACACAACGTTGATGCGCGCGTTGAAGGAGGGGGGCGACCTGGCCGGCTGAGTTGCCTAGGGCGCCCAGCCGGAATGGCCCGCCTCTGAATAAAAAGTAATAATTGCCCAGTGCAGTAACCCATGGCAACAAAAAAGGATGCTTGCTTTTAAACAGATGAAAAGTAAATGCTACCTGCAGATTGGTTATTATAGGTTACAGATTAGTGTTATAGGTTATAGATTAGTATGCTGTTATTATTGACTAGTGTCGGACTGGGATGCCAGGGGCCCACCAGAAAACCTTAGACCATGGGCCTACTTTCCAAACTATTATTTCTCCTCTCCTCACTTAACCTCTTTATTCGCTTAGTCTTTTATATCTACTTACTATACTCTATTCTTCCATTATTAAGCCTAAGAAATAGGGAATGACCATAAAATAGGCCAAATGGTTAGAAGCAAGAGGCCCACTGACACCTGGCCCACCGGGAGTTTTTCTGGTATCCCAGTGGGCCAGTCTGACACTGTTACTGTAAGTGGAAGATTCACTCATCTATTATTGTATAGGGTATAGGGCATATTTCACAGTGTCCTAGCAGTTAAGCAGGCATATAGAACTCCTGCAAGCCCCCACCCATGGGTGCCCCCCAACTCCAGACCACTAATAGTTTGGCTACTCAAGGAAAGGGATAAGAACGCCAACCTTCTATTGGTTAGGAGAAATCACTGCTACAGAACTGACCTATGAAGAATTTAATATACACAGAATGTACAGAAGTGCACCAACAGCAAGCCACGGCCAGAGGTGATTGAACTGAGAGGAGAGATTACACCATAGTCTACCCAGCATGTCACATGCACAAGATCTTAACATCTGTCTGGATTACACAAGCTTTAGGGCACCACAGGAACTAGATCTGTGTATTCGATAAGACTTGCAATACATGTACACTGGAGAAATAATTTGCTATGCAATTCAAGGCAATCAGTTAAAGTTCTCATTTGTAGAAAAGGGCTTATATAATTATGATTTATAAAATAGTTATTGGTAATTATTGAAGAGTTTTGCCAACAGAAATTCCTCTGGGAAGGAAGGGAACAATTTTGAAAAATCTCTGTAAAAAGCCCACTATATTATATTAAAGTAATAAATAGCTTACCTAAGGAATTTGTTAAGATCTCCATGCTTCATATATTCAAAGACCATGATGAGTGGGTCACCTTCCACACAAACACCATAAAACTTTACAATATTCTCATGTTGCAAATTCGTGAGTAACTCTGCTTCCCGATGAAAGTCTTTTCGGGCATTGTCACTGGCATCTTTTAATGTCTGCAAAAAAGAGTTATGGAAACATAATACATAATACATCTTACATAAGGTTCAAGTGAAATTGAACCGCAGTGTAAACTTCTATTTTAAAGGGGTGGTTCACCTTTAAGTTAACTTTTAGTATGTTATAAATTCTAAGCAACTTTTCAATAGGTCTTCATTATTTATTTTTTATATTTTTTAAATTATTTGCCTTTTTCTTCTGACTCTTTACAGCTTCTTTTCATATAAAAAATGCTACTGCTACTTTTTATTCTATTCAGGCCTCTCCTATTCATGTTGCAGGCTCTTATTCGAATCAATGCATGGTTGCTAGAGTAATTTGGACCCTAGCAACCAGATTGCTAAAACTGCAAACCACTGCTGAATAACAAGCTAAAACATAAATAAAAAACTGATAATGATAAATAATGATAATGATAAATAAAGAATTGAAAATCAATTGCAAATTGTGAACAACCCCTTTCATACAGCTTTACATATTGTATAAAATGTATTTCATTACTAATAAAAAATAAATATTTATCTATCATCCAAACATCCATTCCTGCATCTATCAGTCTTTTAAAAAAACAAATGTGATTTCTGGTTATTAAGTAGGCCAAAGAAGTTGCTGGTGTTGCTTGGCAACCAGAAACTGTACGTAGCATAGCCAGAGAATAGAGGCTGTGGGGATAATTGCATGTAGAAAATAACATGATACCTCCCACTCAGCTAATTTTTTTCCTATGCTGCTTTCAAATAAATGGATGGATAATGTGATATTTTATTTTATGTGTAACTGTCTACCTGTTTAAATATTTCTTTTAATGGAAGATCAGAGACATATAACACAAATACATAACATAAGTATTTTAAATAAATGACAGTAATGTACTGTTGTGCTGCACTGATAAAACTAGAGTGTTTGCTTCAGAAACTCTACTATAGTTTATATAAACAAGCTGCTGTGTAGCCATGGGGGCAGCCATTCAAGCACAGAGTACACAGTAGATATCAGGCTCGGACTGGGCCGGGAAAAAAACCCAGTGGGTCCCCTCCAGCCCTGACCCGCTACCCTGATCTGCCTCCCCCCCCAAAAAAAGCCCCAATTATATGCGTCCACGCATGCGAGCCAACATGTGCGCAGGGGCCCCCAGAAGTTTGGAACCCAATGGGCTCCAAAGTCCGACCCTGGATAAGTTCTAAAGAATCCCATTGTATACTACAGATCTTATCTGTTATCTGCTGTGTATCCTGTGCCTTTTCTCCTTTTTTCCAGCTTGAATGGTCCCCATGGCTACACAGCAGCATGTATATACAAACTATAATTGCGTTTCTGAAGCAAACACACCAGTAGTACCAGTGCAGCACAACAGTACAATATAGTGAAACGGCTTGATTTTTTGGTGTTACTTTTACTTTAGAGGGAGCAGCATGAATACACATGGCTGCTGATACCAAACAAGGCAGGACTGCATGGGTTAAGAGCTTTAGGAACTTGAAACTAAACTTCATCTACAAGGATTTACAGTAAGGGCACAATTTATGGTCTTTCTAATACATACACAGGTGCACAAAACACAAATTTTATATAAAAACACATCATCCAAGTCTTTGAATACACAGCTTTTTAAATGTGTCACAGATGATAATTGCTGTGAACATGGCAGAATGGAAATTTGAATCACCATGAAACCGTGAGTTTGTTTCAATACTGAGATCAATACTAGGGGGGTTATTTCTCAAAGTCCGTATTTATCTCAATATTTTCTGAAAAAAAAAAACTCTGACCAAATCCGCACGAGATTTGCGGGAAAAAATCATGAAAAATCAGATTTTCACAGTTTTTTTGGATTTTTCATCCAATTTTCACAAATTTATCACTCTGAATTTTGCCCGACAAAAAATCATTGGGACTTCTTCCATTGACTTATATGCAACTCGACAGGTCTGAGATGCCGGATTTTTAAATTCGGACTTTTCCATTCTCGGGGTTTAATAAATTCCAAAAAATGTGTGATTTTTTTTCAAAAGTCTGATTAATCTGCTATTTACTGCTTGCTTCCAAGAAAGCCACAAAAATGCAATAACATTATTCTTAAACTTAAAACAAAATATGTAGTGTTGTCTTTTAGTCTTTCCTCCATTTAAGCAGGTGTTTTTGCCAAGGGAAGTAAATTGTCAGCCCATGCAGCCTGCCTTTAAATATTGCACTGAAGCTGTTGTGATATACTGATCTTTGCATGCAACATCATTTCTTGGATTCAATACAGATTAACTCAAAAGATGCTACCACTTAACGTCAAATATATATATTAATATATATTAACCCCAAGGAAATAAACCCATATTTGCACTACTTTATCTATATGTACACTGAATAATCCCTAATTTAAATTTGTACCATGATCATCACTAAATAATTCTATTTTAGGTTGGGGCTTATATCTGTATAATTTTATATAATAGGACTAAAATCCCATGTTGTATAATAAAACTAAAGTCCCATCTTTCACCATTCCTCTTTCTATATTTTCTTTAGGGTCCTTTGGCGAATGTTGGCAACATTCAATGATTCTTCAAACTGCCTCAGAACATACTCTGAGCATAGTATTAGACTATGAAATGTCTCTCTGTCCTTTTATTGACAGTCATTGGACAGGTGTCAAAACTGCAGATGCAAAGTTGTTCTAAAATGTTCCTAATACCTTTACTGAAGGTCGAGCAAAATTAGACAAAGTTGCCCCATGAGCTTTAAGTTGCAAACCTATGTAATAAAAAGCCACACAATTTATAATCCTAATTAAATTTAGAATACAGTACATTCATGTTTTAGCTATCAAAAGTGATAAAAGCACAAACTGGATGCATGAACAAATTATGTTCACAATGTTGACTTAAGTTGGAGTTGGAGCATGGGGTCAAATTTCATACTGTTCTTCAAACTCTACTTTAGGCATTCTTTATTTCTATAGCCTCTCTATAGTGTGGAGATTTACCTTTACTGCAACCAGTATTTTGTCTTGCTCAGGGTAGAGGTTGTAGCACTCTGCAAGAAAAACTTTGCCAAAGGCTCCTTCTCCCAGCTCTCTCTTCAGCACTATGTTGTGTCTCTTTATGTGCTGGACAACTGTGAAAAATTACAAGTGAAAGTCATTACATAAACACAGGAAACTATTGTAAGAGAAAATGATTTCCAGACTGAGATAAAACATGATTAGAGAAAGCAAAAAAAAAAAAACATAGACCATTAAGTTTTTTGATTCCATATCCCTACCCATGGAATACAAGTAGATACATTTCCCTCAATGATCAAACTAAGTTATATAGTTTGAGCTTCATGTTGTCATCAGAGATAAAAATTATTTCTTTTAAACTTTGTGCTTTGAAAATTTTGAATCCTGTGATCTGGAAAGCAAAGGAAGTTTCACCTTTAAATCTCCAGCCATCTAGCTGCAACACTTGGCATGTGAGCATGACCTAAGAGAATTAAAGAGACTCAATGTGTAGGGTGTTACTCACTTCCTTCATATCTGTAAATTGCATTTAATTGAATTGTCTCAATAACAGTAACTTTAACAACTTTAACATATGAACTGACCATGGGGTTCATTTAGCAATCAATCAGCAATTCGTTTTTTTTTTCACATTACAACTAGTTGGAAAAGGAAAGAAAAGAACTGATGGATCCCTGTGGACAAGGTAGGTAAACTAGTTGTCTATCGTTTGTTGTTAGGTGCTATTTTAGGCACATTTAGCCCATACCTGGGCCCAAAATGATTCCATAACCATTGGATCTTGATCAGATATGCCTGTTCGTCAGTTAAAAATTTGCTCTGGTAGATTTTAAAAACCAAATGAATCAAATATTAATAATAATAATTTTTATTATTATTATTATTAATAATAATAATAATAATAATAATAATAATAATAATAATAATAATAATAATAATAATAATAATAATAATAATAATAATAATAATTATTATTATTATTATTATTATTATTATTAATAATAATAAAAAATACTTTTCACTAAAGCAGAAAATACAATGCCCTGCAAAAATAAGAGTCAGGTGCTGATGTGGGAATATCTGCTTAAAATCTGTTTATTTTCTTACCAACTGAACATATAGACTATATCATAAAAAGTGAAACATCTAGTTACCCTAGTGTCTCATTATTACTTGAAAATATTGAAAGAAATGGAAGTGGACCCTGAGTATTGGCTTTGAGTTGCTAGTGCTATACAGGTAGTCAAGGGCTAGGAGAAAACCATAATCATTTAGAGTATCGCTGTCAATGATCAGCAAGATTGCAAACCACTAATGGGTGGTATCTACAAGGGCACAGGATATGCTCATCATTTAATGGAGGAAAAAGTAGGTCAATTAAATATCCTTCTATTATTTTTAGATTATGTTTGTTTCAACATTGAATCTGACAAACCATCAAAGTGATTCTCAAAGTCAGAAGTGTATTGCATGAAAAGAGAATATTTTTCAATGGTTTACAGTGGCCAGTTAAAAAAAAAAAAAAAAACAAGATTAGGAATATCTAGTTTATCGTTATCATGCCTTTGCTAAACTACTTATCTGACTTTTTAAAAAGCAACCGATATGTGGCTGAGGATGCAGGGAGTTTTCATTATCCATTACTGTTTATCTAATATAGAGTTAATAATAGTTTGTTATGCCAAGTACTGTACATGCAGCCAAGGATTTGTACCCATGCTTTTTATAAAACAAGGGAACAACTTTCACTCTTCAACTTAACCAGATTTATAAATAAACTAATCGGAGTGCAGTGGAAAGTTGTGCGCCTGTTCTGTTTACAAAGAGCCCGATTTAGAAGTAAGATGATGAATTACACTAAATGTATATTAAGGATCATTGTTTGGTGTTATTAAAAGAATGTCCAAGACAGCAATTTAATAAACGTACCCATCAATCACAGCAAATTGTTTCTAACAATACCAGGCTCATCTAAAGTTCTAATCAAGCAGAATTCTTCATTGTGTTTAGGAAACATAGATTTCTTTTTTACAGAACTTATTTGGTTCAGTTTTCATGGGGCTCAGATTCTGACAAGCATGCAAGATTATTAGAGCTAGTGCAGAATCAAAAAAAGAGGAAATATAGCTGTAAACTAAATGTAAATTTTTTTTAATATCCAATCTATGCTCTTCGAGCATTTTGAGTCATATTCATTCAGATACAGGGGCGTAACTATAGAGGAAGCAGACCCTGCTTGCAGGGGGGCCCAGGAGTGTAGGGGGCCCAGTGAGACCCTAATTAATTAGCAATTTTAATATATGTTGGTAAAATAGGCCAACTTATAAATATTTTGGGGCCCTAAATTGAATTTGCTATGGGGCCCAGTAACAACTAGTTACGCCACTGTTCAGATATGTAGAAGACAAGGAATGGAGGCCAGAGGGCACCCAGAGCTGTCCTGGGTCTGGCCTCCTTTATTGCCTTATGATTGAATCTGTGTGCAGAGGATGGAGCACAGGAGCAGACTGAGTGGACTAACAGTATATCAAGGTCTAAAGCTTACAGTGTTGTAACCAACCAGTAAGAACACAGGGTTTCCTCCAGATGCTGTGAACTCCCAATATATTTAACAAAACGGAGACATGGCTGATATCTCTAATTTAAAAAATGTGGTCTTCACCACTTGAGCACACACACATCATAGTGGCCTCTAAAACATACTGTAGTAAGACAGATGTCAAGGTCCTTTTAGTTCACAGACTGTAAGGGATAAATAAAGAGCTCATCTCTATATTGGGGACATCCCCACAATTCCAATACTTTATGTTCTTCCTCTGTTTTTAGATAATCATACCTTTAATGGGGTCATCTGGTAAACATATGTTAAATAGCCTAATTTTTATCTAGCAGGTCCTGAGCTGAACTATTATACTCAGCTAAAATGAGCTTTGGCAAGTTATTTTTTGTAGTCTAGTTTGATTCATTTTCCCAAAACAAAGTTATTATAAGTAGTCTCCAGATAAATCACACTGGGTGCAGCTACAAAGAACAAAGGAAGAGCAAATAGATGTAAAAATCCAGGAGTTATATGATGATTTGTGGTGAGTAATGAGTCAGAAGTTCAAATCAAGAAGAGCTGTAGGTTCATATCTATGCTATACATTGCATCATTCATCTCAAGACTTCTTCTAAGAGTCTCTGGTTGTCAGGCACCCACAGTGAAGCTTGAAGCTTTATTTTTGTAAAAATAAGCACTTTGTAATAAATAGCCCAAAAAGAAAATACCCAAAAGTTAATTCATTCTCCTTTTTAAGAAAACATGAAAATAATTTTGGGGATTTTTGCTAAATCTATCCCTGTGAAAGTATGTGTGCATGTTTACTCTCAGCTATAATAAAGTATTCTGTATGCATGGCAATACATACAGGCTGCCATTTGCATATTTAATATTAAAGGACTCAATTACTGTGGGCTTGGGCACAAATGCTAGAACCCTAATACTGAACGCCTAGAGCACATATGCTACTGGCCCTTTCCATAGATAGTGTTCCTGTGCTCTTTGCCTTGTGCCAAACAGGTAGAAAGTATTTATGTGCTTACTTTAAGCAGATTTGACATTCTTGCACCATTCATCTCCAGTCACTTCGGCCTTAGAAGTGATATAAATTTCTCTAGAAAGCATGAAAAAAATCCTGTATCCCATGCTCTATTATAATATCAAAGCACTACATACAGTATGTACAGGTAATTATTTTCATACCATAATTACTTTAGCTCCCTTTAAGAGCCACTACTTTAGCCTTTTTCAGTGCCAGACCAATTATTTCAATTAATATAACTACTAAATCCCTTTTAGAGTAAAGCTTGATCAAACACAGCTGACAGATAGTTACTTCTGAAAATAGAAGCTTGGCACAGTTGACTAATTGATAACAATTAATTTTATGGCAAGTGGGGCGAACATACATATTATGTTCTATAAAAGCATAATAGATGTCACAGTAAATCACACTAACCTCAGTTACTTACAGTACATACTTTACTCAAGAAAAGAACTGTGGAGCTATCAACCCAGAGTGTACGATTTAATAAAATCCCTAAAATGTGGATCTCTATAGAAGTAGTAGTTCTAATAGAAATATTAGGGTTCATTCGCTTAGCCCAATGCCATAAGCAAAGTGCAATTTAAGACACAATTGGCAGGTTGTTTCCGCCACAATGTGCAGTTTTTTCCCAGAATTCATACATCAGTGTGGGTGTACAATGCAAACGTTGAATCAGAAGCAGCTGTTTGGCATACAAGTGATATCTGCACTGGATTCTTTAGGTGCAATTGCACTGCTGGGATTGAAACAGGTCACTAAGGGAACCCTGGAGTTACCCTCTGGTTAGGAAGTTACGGTAGTTCCAGGATTTGTATATTGCGGATCGTTAAAAGGAATTGCAGTGCTCGATTTGGCATAAAGGCAGGAAGGACTGATCACCACTGAGTGCAACTTTACGGGACTATGCAGAGAGCATTTGAATGCAAGTATTACCTTTAATGAAAGGGGTTTTAGACATTACTAACTGTGGGGAAAAGCACAAGTTGCCCACTTTGTCTGCCTATGCATATTGACTAGTCAATTAATTATAATATTTAGACATTTTGGGCAGATGCATTTTTTAGATGGTTAGATCTATTTGAATTGGTTTTCAAGTTTTGATGCACATAAATAAATGTAATCATCACTGAAACATTTCAAACCACAAACATATCCATCTTGGTCCTTCCAAAGATTGTATTCTCTAAAACAGTTGATCCTTCACCTTTGCTTTTCTATAGAATCTGGTTTGGGCAGCAACATCTTTCTTATCATCTGCACAGTAAATCTGCTGTTGGCTGTTGTGCACACCAGAATGGCCTCTGTAGATAAGCGCCAATAAAAAAGGCTTGAAACTCAGCAGTTGCAGGTCATGTGAAGAAACCTCTTTGTGTAAAGAGTAAAAAGAGGCAAAAGGCCCATAGAAAAAAACTGTGAGAGTAAAGGCCTTTGGCACAGAGTAGGATTTAAAGGAACAGCAACACCAAAAAATGCAAGTGTTTTAAAGTAATGAAAATATCATGTAGTGTTGCTCTGCACTGGTAAAACTGTTCTGTTTGCTTCAGAAACACTACTACAGTTCATATAAACAAGCTGCTGGGGAGCAATGGTGGAAATTGAAAAACGGCTATATGGCACAGGATAACTAATGGATAAAAGATAACACCATTAGACAGACAGAGCTTATTTGCTATCTGATGTGTAACCTGAGCCTTTTCTCCTTTGAATGGCTGCCCCTATTGCTACACAGCAGCTTATTTATATAAACAATAGTAGTGTTTCTTAAGCAAACACAGCAGTTTTACCAGTGCAGGGCAACATTGCATTATATTTTCATTACTTTAAAACACTTTTATTTTTTGACGTTACTGTTCCTTTAAGAGATTAGGAGTAAGTGACCTGTGTATAGGAAGGCAACAGCACCTTGACAATGGCTGAATGACTAGTGCATTAAGTAATCACCATGACCAAGATAGACTATGGCCATGGTGGATATCTGGATTTGCTAGATTTTGATTCAGATGAAGAAGATGGTTATGTAGCATGCCCCCCCTGTCTTTGTTAGTTTTGTCCATGTGCTCCAATTTCCTCCTATAAAACTGACCTTAGTGTTCATGTGCCTATTATGGAAACCTTAGACTATAATCCACGGTGGTCAGGATGGATGTAAATGATTAAATGTACTCTGCAAAGTACTGGACTATAAATAAAGCATAATAATGATTATGCAGTGACTGGAGTTAAGTGTTAATCTTTACTGGAAGTATATTATAGCTCCTAAAGAGACACCAATAGTGATGGGCGAATTTATTCACCAGGCACGAATTCGCTGCGAATTTGCGTGATTCGCCGCCAGCGAATAAATTCACAAAACGCCCACGAAAATTTGTGGCAAAAATTCTACGGCGTCAAAAAAAAAATTTCCGGAAACACGGACACCGGTGTCAATGATAGCAGTCCAACATCACTAACCTGATCAATCACTGTTTCTGGTAGAAATTTTATTAAGTAATAAGTAGGTGTAGTAGTGTACAGGTATGGGACCTGTTATCCAGAATGCTCGGGACCTGGGGTTTTCCAAATAATGGATCTTTCTGTAATTTGGGTCTTCATGCCTTAAGTCTGCTAGAAATTCATTTAAGCATTAAAAAAATAGGCTGGTTTTGCTTCCAATAAGGATTAATTATAAGGATTAATTATAACTTAGATAAAGTACAAGCTACTGTTTTATTATTACAGAGAAAAAGGAAATTATTTTTAAAAATTTGGATTATTTGGATAAAATGGAGTCTATTTGAGACAGCCATTCTGTAATTTGGAGCTTTCTGAATATTAGGTTTCCGGATAAGATATCCTATACCTGTAATAGAAAACCAACAGACCCAACAGTCATGACATGCATGCTGCAGATTTTGTGTAATCGAATCATTAATTGAGGCTTGTTCCAAATAATAGAAGTGTCCAAGATAATATTAGCTTGTTCCAAATAATAGCAGTGTGAAGTTCAATTAATGAGGTTATTCTTTCTGTGAAACAAAAGGTGTCAATTATGGCCCTTATTTAAGGAATAAAGGCAGAAAATGTTGAGTAAATGGTTGGTTCCAGACATTGTTCAGAAGAACAGAGTACTTTGATTAAAAAGTTGATTGGAGGGGTAAAACATATAAAGAAGTGCAGAAAATTATAGGCTGCTCAGCTAAAATGATCTCAAATGCTTTAAAATGGCAACCAAAACCTGAAAGACATGGAAGAAAATTGAAAACTACCATTGAAATGGATAGAATAGCCAAAATGGCAAAGACTCAGCCAATGATCAGCTCCAGGAAGTATAAAGAAGGTCTAAAGTTACCTGTTACAATTAGAAGATGCCTATGTTAATCCAAGCCATCGGCAAGATCAAGTACTGAAGAGGTTACAATTTGCCAAAGACTACATTGAAGAGAAATGGCACAACATTTTGTGTACTGATAAAGCAAGATTGTTCTTTTTGGAATTTAAGCCACAGTACACAGTGACAGGGACAGTGAAGCATGGTGGCACAAGCATCATAATATAGAGATGTTTCTCATACCATGGTATTAGGCCTATTGATTGCATACCAGGGATCATGTATCAGTTTCAATACCATAATAATTGAAGAGGTCATGTTGCCTTATGCTGAAGAGGAAATGCCCTTGAAATGGGTGGTTCAACAAATCAACAACACCAAACACACCAATAAATGAGCAACATCTTGTTCGAGGTCAACAAGATTGACGTTATGGAGTGGCCAGCCGAATCCATGGACCTTAATCCAATAGAAAACTTGTGGGGTGACATCTTAAATGCTGTTTCTGAGGCAAAACCAAGAAATGCAGAAGAATTGTGGAATGTAACAGGTGCCAGAAGTTGGTGGACTCCATGTAACACTGATGAGCAGCAGTTCTTAGAAGCAGTTTTTAGAAACAGTTCTCAGAAACAGTGGTTATACAACTAAATATTAGTGCAGTGATTCAACAGAAAAAAAAAATCTTGAAACATTTTTCAGTTTATACAGTGAATGTTTGCGTTTGTATATAAGAAAGCAGACACTGCTTTTTTTTTGTACAGCCTAATATCTGAATCATTTCCTCCTAATATCTGAAATGATCTGAAATCAAAGAAATGATAATGTAAAGATGGATTCTTAACATTATGGCCTTAATATGAATGCAGGTTTGTACCACGGGCATTAAAGCAGATGCCCAGTTTCTATAGAAATCTTCAGTGTATACACAAAAGGAAATATTACAAGTAATTATTACATCAAAATGAATTTTGTAAGTCTCATCTAATCATTATTTTACATTTTACTTCTATTCACTTTTTATATAGCTTTAAATTAAAAGAAGCCTGTATTCAAACCGTGAATACTCTCACATGCTCTCACATTTTTGCATTATTAATTGCTTGGTGTTAACTATTAAAACAATATATTTGCACAAGTTCTCAGCTAATCTAAGATGCAGACCCCTGCATGCCATTTATTGAAACAGAGCACCTGAAATACTGCGCACATCTGTATATGGTTCCCATTTTAGTTGGAGTACATGGTTATTGACCTACTAGTTCTTGACTTGTGGTATTCTGCCTTTGTTTATCGTTTTATTGCACCTGCCTTCATGGCCCACATCTATTTTATAGTCTTCACCGCAATTGCATTCTGTCAAAAGTTCAAGAGGACCTCCTATTTCCACTTTTATGGTCTCTAGGCAATAATCATGATTTTAAACAAACTGCAATAGGTTCAGCCTGGAATCAAAAGAAGTGCACTCAGTACACTGGGTCTCTGACCTACAGCTCCCTTAATTGTGGCCAGAAATCGTTCTCAGTAGAGTTGTGGTTACAATCCCCATTCAGAGCACAAACCAGAACACTCAGTCATATGGCTGTCAGGATTAAATCCAGTGAAGGCGAGACTGAAAAGAGCAAATTGTCTTGGTGAAAAGCAATTTAGAATACCTTTAATCATAAGCTTCTGCTGTAACTAGAAACATGAGGATTCCAAAGTGCTTAGTAATATTACTAAAATTAATAGCTTCCAAAAAAGGCAAAATTGGACCTTTATTATAGCAGATTATTAACTCTTATGCATTTAATAACTTAACTATAAACAGACTAAATAGACCTATAAGCCAACTCTATTTTTCTTTGTAGTTTTATTTTTGTTTTTATACCTTGTAAACGTATTACTTATGAGATGTATCAGTGTTTCAAGGAGCAATCATCCAACCATAAAATAAAAATGTGGGTAATATAAACAGTCACATTGTAATTGGTTTTCAATCTCTTTTACTTTGTGGAGCTACTCTGCGTCTCTCACTGCAAATGTAAAATGTTATAGGGTTAACAGGTTCACTCACCCTGGCAACCAGAACAAGCTGTGACATATATTTCTATTCACTTTATCTATTTATCTTCCAGTCTGCCGTTCAAAATGCTTTATAAGGTAACAACAATAACAAACCATTTGAAGTATAAATTGCAGAGCTGCACAAAGTTTCCAAAGTTACATTATTAACTGATTTCCTGTTGCCCCTTTCACCTGCACACATGGTGGTATAAAAGCACAGAGAAAGGTGAAGGCACATTTGTTATTTGTATTCTGTTCTGGCCAAATACCTCTATTTACTCATGCATTTGCCAATGCTGTCACTTCAGAGCCAATTTTACCAGTAAATTTATCTTACTGCTATATGGAATCAATTATCTAGAATTCTTGGGACCTTGGTTTAAAAATAAGGATCTTTTTTCTAATCTGGATCACCGTACATAAAGGCTAACACAGTGCCTTTATTTGTGTTTAGTTAAGATAAAAATGAAATAAAAATAAATAGCTTAAAATGAACTCTATGGTTAATTGTCACCCTGTAATTCCAAGCTTTCTGGATGAGAGATCCCAATCTGAGTACCGTATTTTGATCATCTCTGCACGAGTCCGGGCACAAAACTATTAGAAAATAGAAAATTAAAAATGGTGTACTCACAGGTGTCCTTAAGATGGCTGTTTGTTATTCCAAAGTACTGTGGGTTTTCAATGACAGGGATTTTAGTCATGCCAATGATTACTGTATCAGGACCACCTTCTGATGAAGACGGGGTATTGCTCCCATTGGAAATGTGATGGAGGGGACTGGCTGAATCGTCATCATTGCTTATCACTGAAGACGGACCTAAAAAAAACATGTGTTTTTATAGTGGTATATTGTATGATAAAAAACATATAAGGAAACATAAGGATATTAGAAATCACTAAGCAGTCAAATAAAATATAATGGAACGAGGCTACAGGCAGGGCCATATTTACCATATAGGCACTTGAGGGCCTGTGCCTAGGGTGTAAGTTTTAAAGGGGTGCCCCTCAGTTGACTATATGGTAAAATCACTAATGATGACTTCCCAGAGCACAGTATATAGTGAATAAAGTAACCGCTATTGTAAAGCATATGGATATTATAAGTCACTGAGAAGTTCCAGGAACATATAAAGGCACAAGACCAAGTGATATTATACAGGTCATGAAACTCCAATTATAACTGAGAATCATTTATAAGAAGATACAGTAATTTACAGTATAATTATGGCTCTTGTGTAAGGATAGATTTTAAAGGAAATTATTTATGTTATATAATAAATGTATATTTATTTATACAAGTGACATCACTGTTCATTGATTGTAACCAATGACTTAGTCGATGTGTAACAAACATTTCAGAGTGGTGCACACTCAGGAAGAGAAAAATGCTCAAAGTAAAAATGGGTTGTGCACTAAGGAAGAGGACAGCAGACCCAGAAATGTTTGAATGCTGTTCCGCTAAGGCTCTAAATAGACAAAGTGACAGCAGTAGTTGTTGCACAACTTCAGAGACTTTAGGAAAGCACAATTTATAAGTCTGTATTTCACACAGGTATTATATATTATAAATAGGGATGCACCGAATCCACTATTTTGGATTCAGCCGAACCTTTGCAAAAGATTCGGCCTAACCGAATCCGAATCCTAATTTGCATATGCAAATTAGGGTTGGGGAAAATGTTGTACTTCCTTGCAATATCCATCCCTGCCCCTAATTTGCATATACAAATTAGGATTCGGTTCGGCCGGGCAGAAGGATTCGGCCGAATCCAAATCCTGCTGAAAAAGTCAGAACCCCGAACTGAATCCTGGATTCGGTGCATCGCTTATTATAAACATATACATGTACCACGTATACATTTAAATATTTCATTGTTAAAATGAACCAACCAAATCATTAGCTACACGTAAACTCTAATGGGGATTGGAATATGTGTCTTTAGCGCAAAAAACATTCGCAGATACCTTTGTGAACAGAAGCACCATGTTTGCATCCTTTTTGACCTATTACAGACCTCAACAACTTCCTCACAAAGTTTGTAACCAAATGGCTGTTGTGAACATTCGCTGCGTATGTAATAAAATTTTGCAAAACGTTTTTTACGACAAAAAATTTAACAAGACTCCAGAGCTGGTGTTTACACTAACCTTTGCTTAGCAATAATGCACAATGTAATATTCGCCAGCAAATGTTTATTCATTGCGAGCAGCACTGAACATTGTCAAATTCACCATTTTAAGTAAACCTTGCGATTTTAATTACATTCCCGCCTAAATGTCTAAATATTTACCTACAAGCTATATTTAATAATCAGCTGTTCTGCAATGCAATGAGACTATTGGCAGATAAAGAGAATGATGGACAGATGCTGCACTGTAACCAGCTGCCTTTGCAATTTCACCTCTACCACTCAGCTCAGTAGCAGCCATAACTACATCCGCTTACAACAAACTGATGAATGTAGCACTTCATGGCACACACTGCTAAATTGTTTCATATTTGACAAACGAGTTGTTTTACATGAAACTGCCTAAATTCTATTCCCTAAATCACATTACAGCCATAGACATACAGATGACACTTGGAAAATACACAGGAATACAAATGTGAAAACAATCTTCTGAAATGCAATTTGAAAAAAGAAATCAGCTTTTTGCTGACAAGAAACAGTGGCTTGCCCTCTCATGAATCATTTAGGCAGCACACAAATCACAGGTTAATATTGTAAAGACTGCCCAAGACTTGCTTTATCCTGATTAAATGGGGTCACCTAATTACTTATCACAATGATCGGAGAAGCCATTTTTGACACCTATTATTGACTTTTCTTTCCGGAGCATTGCACTGCTGTTTCTGAATATGCAGCAAGTCTTTTAATGTCAGATGGTTTAAAAGTGTGTCTATAATATTGGTTTGGGATAAAACAAAATCTGCATTTCTTTGCATCCCATTTTCTTTTGGCAGCTATTATAGCATTTATTAAGGTGTTAACATGATGCTGGCCTTCGTTGAGTTTGGTAAACGAGCACAAACACATTTTTGTCATATGAAGACTAATGCAAATGACAGCTTTACAATTTTACTGAATGATGTGGGCATATAGTATAAGTAAATGCTGTACACAAAAAGTACATCTAGCACCATAAACCTAGGGGCCAATTCACAAAGGGTAGAATATCGAGGGTTAATTAACCCTCGATATTCGACTGGGAATTAAAATCCTTCGACTTCGAATATCGAAGTCGAAGGATTTTAGCGCAAATAGTGCGATCGAATGATCGAAGGATTATTCCTTCGATCGAACGATAAAATCCTTTGAATCGAACGATTGGAAGGATTTAAATCCGACGATCGAAGGAATATCCTTCGATCAAAAAAACTTAGGAAAACCTATGGGGACCTTCCCCATAGGCTAACATTGAGTTCGGTAGCTTTCAGATGGCGAACTAGGGGTCGAAGTTTTTTCTTAAAGAGACAGTACTTAGACTATCAAATAGTCGAATAGTCGAACGATTTTTAGTTCGAAACCTTCGTTTCGAAGTCGTAGTCAAAGGTCGTAGTAGCCCATTCGATGGTCGAAGTAGCCCAAAAAACACTTCGAAATTCGAAGTTTTTTTACTTCGAATCCTTCACTCGAAGTTAGTGAATCGGCCCCCTAGTCAATGACACCATACGCCTCAGTTACAAGTAATAGGTGCAACAGGTATTGAGGCAAAGAAAACCTAGGCGTGTGTTTTGTACCTAGGGTTGCTCCCAAATCAATAAATGAAACCCTATCCCTTAGGGACATTGATGCTTCTATTCGACTTTTATGAAAAACAATCTTTGTGTACTTCACTTATTTTATTATGATCTTTTAGACATTGAAATGTTACTGAGTAGAAGGTATTGGGCTTGGGAAAGGGGCGGGAATCCACGTCTAGTGGTGCAACTGAATTTAGAGAAGAGTCACAGGTACCTGGTTTTCCAGTAGAATCACTATGGCCTGACACATTCAAATAGGCCTCTTACCAAACTTTAGGTAAGGGTTACAAATTAAAAAAAGCAACAACAACAACATTATTTTTATCATAATGAATTGAATGCTTTTAGCTACTGAACTTATGTTAGGGTTATAAAACAAATTCATAACGATGTCAGCAATAGCCATTATGGCCATCTAGGTAAAGATTTAATGACAGTCATAAAGTAAGGCAGTTAGTTCTTGATGGAACTGTTTATATCGGTAGCAACACAGATGACTTGGCTTCAGATGATAAGTGATACATTTATGGGCTATCAGTATTGGCAGATGGAAGAATCAAATTAGATATTAACGTGTAAGAGCAGATACCATTAGTCCTCAGAGATCAATGAGTTTCAGACAGTTGTCCTAGGAATGTGAAAAAAATGAAGAATGGAATAAGAAATGATTTATTGTTTTAATATGTTGACAGTATCACATTTCATTCCTGTATCTAGTAGTCTATATTGAAAATATATCCTTTTACAAGAATCGGAGCTCCTTTAAATCTGATATAAATAAGAAATTATTTTTGTAAAATAAGGCAGACGCATTTAATCATCACGCAATGACAGAGACAGTGATTTTGCTTAAAGTATTAAAATCTCCATCTGTGGAAGATAAATTCATTCTCAGCAAATTTATCCACATAGCCTCAAGGCCAAGTATTACTAATGGCATGCTTTTCTACATGGATATATCCCAGTGGACCTCAATTCATTTCAGTTTATAGTTCTGCCTCAAGAGCTCTCCCCTTCTGCCTCTCAAGAGGGCAATATGTGGGGTACTCTACACCTGGAGTTTATTTTCATTCATTATTATGTTCTTTGCTAGCGTGAGGTAACCCATATTTATTTTCTACAAGATCCAACCCCTGTCACTCATGCATAGTAGTTGTACCAGATGTAAGAGGGGCCTATGAAAAGATACTGATTATGTGTATATTTCGCCAGTATTAGACTGGTGAATGGAGAACTCCAGGGAAATTTGTATAGTGTTTCAGCAAGAGTGTCTGTATTTGTGTACCTGCTCAGGAAAAGCCGGATGAATGGGTCCCTGGAGTGAATGGAGGAGAGCAGGGTGGGCCTTCCATTCCTTGCTCCATTGAGTGTTTTCAGCTGCCCAATTAGAGGTAGCTAGGTAATTAAGCTGCAAGTGAGCTGCAGATAAAAAGAGGTGTGGGACTACACCTCAGTGCTCCCCCTGGAGACCGTATTGTGCTAGAGAAGGGTGAGTGGCCTAAGGATACCTCCATGAGCAGGAAGGAGATGTGTGTGAGAATAGCTGGAAAGGAGACTGTGTTTCCCCGCTGACCTGAAGTGTTGGAGAGAGCTCCAAGTGACTGGGAAGATAAATGGAGAACCCTTGCAAGAGACTGTGTGAGTGAGGATTCTGTGACTTGTGTACATGCATGACTATAAGTGCTGGAAATTTGTGTTAATGTTTATACCAATGTGGGTGTTGAACTGGGACTGCTAATCATTTGTAAAGCAAGTGTGCTGAGAAGTGGATTTTGTTCCTAATAAAAGCCAGATAAGCTACATTTACCTGTAAAACGTGAAAGGTGGGGTCAGACTCTGATTTTGTGCTTACTCTACTGTGCTGTAGCCTGTGGTCTTAGCTAATATAATAAAGAAGGGTAACAGGAAAAAGGGGAATGAGGGAAAATATATCCAGTATTTTATTCTGGCCCTGAGATGTTCCTTTTTGCAGAATAAAATATTTTTTATTTGAATCATATTTTTGGAGTGAAGTCCAGTTTTTGTGCCAACCTGCAATTGAATCTAAAATCCATAGTCTTAGCTAGCTGAATGTCACACATAACATACATACCGGGAAACTTAGGATTGCTTAGTTATGTTTGTTACCTTCTCCAAAGGGTTTCTTCCTTTTAAAGACAATGCTTTGTGCATATACATATCCTTGTTTGTAGATATGAATTATGATGGTCCCTGCTAATTGATACTTCAATGTCAAACTATACATGCAGAACCACTGGTTTATTAGAACAGATGTAGAGATAATGTCAGTGTCAAATAATCAAAACCGAACCTTAGGACTAGGACAGACCTAAGACTATCACAATGCTTGCGCACACTTGAATTTATCTATACCAGCACCAATTTGTCAGTTGCCTACTGTGATGAGCATTAGGTGCATGACACAGCCCAATACAGAGCAAGGAAGCCAATTACAGGTATGGGACCTGTTATCCAGAATGCTCGGGACCTGGGGTTTTCCGGATAATGGATCTTTCCATAATTTGGGTCTTCATGCCTTAAGTCTACTAGAAATTCATTTAAACATTAAATCAACCCAATAGGCTGGTTTTGCTTCCAATAAGGATTAATTATATCTTAGTTGGAATCAAGTACAAGCTACTGTTTTATTATTACAGAGAAAAAGGAAATCATTTTTTAAAAGTTGGATTATTTGGATAAAATGGAGTCTAAGGGAGACAGCCATTCCGTAATTCGGAGCTTTCTGGATATCGGGTTTCCGGATAAGGGATCCTATACCTGTACATAAAAACTTGCTTGAAGAGACAGTAGGGACCGGGCTTCCTTTACATGTTGTGGTATCTGGTGCTTTATCTTCTGGAATGCTGGGAAAGACTTGTGGTTAAAAATGGTGAATTGAGGTGTTTTTTCACTTTACATGCCTTTCAATAGACATTCAGAAGAAATTAACACTATTGTTAAGTTTAAACACATGCCCATTGACTTAAATGCATGTCAAATATTGATATACTGATATTGTACTGAAACATATGACTCCACATATGCTCTCAGCAGACTTGCACTATAACCAACCATTTTTTCTGCTGTTGTGTGTTGGATAAAAAAATATTTTGTTGTTTTTTTTAGTCAGATTAAAATATTAAAATTTTCTCGTCCCTCTGATCTGTGTCTGATAGCTATCATTTGGGTGAGAATTGATCATTATGTGATAATCACATATAAGGGTTAATTTTGTGCAACGTTTTTCACTTGCAGTGTATAATTTTTTTTAAGAAATCCAGAACTGTTTTGCTTGATCAGGCACAGTTTTTCTGGTGTTCATGCATGCCCCAACTATGTCATTTTTGGTGGGAGATGATTGGATTGGGTTTAGTCGATCAAGTGAAGCCTTAATCCCACTGTACAACCATGACAAATCCCTATGGCTGCGTATGGATAGTGAATTGAGCATTTTTACTTTTAGTATAACTAGTGTTATAAAAATGTACAAGTGAAATTTATACTTTCATGATCACTAACCTCCTGTTTCAGTTGCTGAGCTGACAAAAAAGAGATTTTGTGAATTGCACATTATAAACTCAAAATCAAAACTGTTGAATCGGGACATGAAGAGACGGAAACTATAAAAAAAAAAAACTATAAAGCTAATCACCAAAATAAGTTTTCATTAGTGAGAAAACAGTAATTCTCAGGGCTGGATTTATATAGTGGGCGCCCCTAGACCCACTGCCGTTCGTTGCCCCTGTCCCCCCCCCTTTATTCATGCAAATCATCTGGACTGGAGCAATGGGGATTGGCGAACTGGAAATTTTAAAAATGATTGTTTTTTCCAATGTGGGTATGGTTGGGCAGCATGCCGTCCCCCTAAAATCCTGCCGCCCTAGGCCGGGCCTAGGTGGCCTTTCCACAAATCCGGGGCTTGTAAATTCCTTCATAAGAAACATCATGTAGCATTATAATTTATGAATATTAATGTATAAAACTTCTGAGGCTTTGACTATCACTATCGCATAAATGGAAAGAGCTTTGTAGTTTTCTGCATACAGATATATTCAGATAATCTGAATCCAGGATGTATTTCATTTACCTAAAATATGTGTTTAGTAAGTAAGGTTAGTGGGTGGAAGCAGGGTGTTCCTTTATAAATCAGTATACTTATTGGGGTCAGGATTGTCAGTTCCTGGTTATTAAAACTACATGCAAATATACTATAAGTATCACAAATAGTACACTACATGCATGGAAGTACATTTATTAGTTTTGTCATAGTTACCATATGTGAAATATAGCCTGTGCCACAGCTGAACACATGTATATTTAACCAGCTATAGTTACAAGACGTTATTTTCATCTCAATTGTTTCCAATCCACATCAAAGTGCACATGCAATTGAGCACATTTTAGTGCATGGGTCAAAATTACACTGGAATTGCGGGGGGAAAAAATCATGTCAATTTGCATCTAAAATTGTAGTTTGCACACTATACTGGTGCCTGTAAGTGATTCCTACTGTTTTGCAGAAGGTTTGAATGAGAGTTGGAGCAGCATTCACTTTTCAGCACATTGGACAGAGCACAGTGAATTCCTTGCATTTCCCAAGTCCTGTTATTAAATGGTGTTGAAAGTTTAATGACAGAACAACAGGAAATGCTCATACATAAACCCTTCTTCACTTGCACAAGCCATGTAGAGATGTTTATGTAGTCAGCACATGACTAAACAGAAGTTAATTGTATTCATGTCCGGAAGACACACAGTGAAAGCTTTTGTCAAAACACTGTCAAATATTAGTAGTTGAAGATTTTTTCATGATGGACAGAACTTTATCTCTGTCCATGAAAAGAATTTTTCTGTCAAATATTTTCTCGGCTTTAAAGACAAGCAAGCTTGTAAAATAGCTAAGTTTTTTTTAAAAAAAAAAAGTTATGCTTTGAAGGTTGCCTTAATCCTGTAATTGGCAATAAACATGCTAGGAAGGTATACAAGGGAATTATTGCTGTGGCCAGGGTCAGACCAGGCTGGTGGGGCACCGGCAAAATAACCCCAGTGGGCCCTGACCCTGGTGGGAACCATTGACCTAGACCCACCTGAAACCATGGATTCCCCCCCGACCTCCCCTACTAATCGCAGCTGCAAAGAAGAATAGTTACACGTAAGGGAGTGAGGGGGTGTTGTGACATCAGTGGAGGAGCTCAAGTTTGAGGTGGGGGCACCCAGAGGTGGAAGCAATGGTGGGCCCGGGACACCCTTACAGAATTAAGTTTATTAGTGCAATAAAGGAGACTGGTATTAGTGGTAGCTGACTCAAACAGCCTTTGGAATTATGGAACTGTTCAGGAATAATAGAGACATCTATATATATATTTAAAATGCTTAACATAACAACCCACAGATGTTAATTAATGATTTATTTTTTATTAGAATAGACTATAAACATCATGGGGTCCATTTACTAGCAATCGAATTGTTATTGTAAGTATTAAAACTACGAAAACCTTTAATACCAAGGAAATAAAAAAAGGAAGATTTGCTTATCTTATTGGACTGCTTTTAATGAAATCAGATTTTTCAAGGTATTCGTATTTTTTAGCGCATCATTCAGCTTTTTTTCCGTTCACACTTTTTATATTCAGATCTTTTAATAAATTCTGTGACAATCTGGGTTTTAGAGTTTGTGAGTTTAGTTGTGGTTTCAAAAACCTCTTAATCCACAAAAGTTTGAACTGTAATGAATAAGCCTCCACATGTTAAAAGCATTTTAGCACAGCATCGAAACCTTTAAAAGGGGCATACACCTATAGACACGATAGCTTAACATGTGCTAAATAATTAGCACTGATGTTGAAAATATACTCTGCCTATTCTTTTTTTGTAATCATAAACCACTAATCATTTTCTTTTGTTTTTCCCTGGAGATAAGGATCTCTGTATAAATAAAACCCTGCCAGCCTTTTCTAAGCTTTTGATACATATTCAGTTTTCTATAATACCACTAGCATTATTAACATTATCATTAGGGACCAATTCAATACAAGCATAAATTCTGAGCCAAGGTCCCAATCTTTGGTGTCTTGTCACACATTTTTTACCTTTTGGTTATTTCTGATCACATGTCCTGGGCATCTAGAAACAGGTAAGATCTCTGTAGCCCTTATACGGTTATAGGACCTGTTATCCATACTGCTCGGGACATGGGGTTTTCTGTATAATTGATATTTTCATAATTTGGATCTTCATACCTTATACTAGAATATCATGTAAACATGAAATAAACCCTATAGGCTGGGTTTGCTTCCAATAAGGATTAATTATATCTTAGTTGGGATCATGTACAAGGTTCTATTTTACTATTACAGAGAAAAAGGAAAACATTTGTCAAAATTTGGATTAGTTGGAAAAAATGGAGTCTATGGGAGATGGTCTTTCCGTAATTTGGACCTTTCTGCATAATATGTTTCTGGATAACAGATCTCATTCCTGTAGTTATACAGAAACCTTCATAATTATGGTAAATTACATTATATATATCTTCATAATCTATAAATGTAAAATTTGGTTCAAATCTTCAAAAGTAAATAATTCTCAACGCGTTTCGTGGCTTCACACCACTTCCTCAGGAGCTACTGGCCACCATTGAGCGCATGGCCCCTACTGTGTTTGAGCACGCTGTATCTGGATTTAAACATGCTGAATAAACTTCAATTGTTTTAACAAACCTTTCTTGGCTTCTACTGGTGTTCCGTATTCTACAAATCTGGCTCCGCTAGTGCAGATAGCGTTATTGTGCTCAATACACTAGCGATGATGCCCCCCCTTGGCTCCCACACTGCTATTTATGCGCAGAGTGGGAGAGGAGGGCGGCATCTGGGCTGCTGCCTCAGGAGGCAGCAGCCCCAAATCACCCCTAATTACAATTCTAAAAAATACAATTGTTGGATTTAGAATTACATTTTGCAAGATAGAGTGAATAATTTGCAGTGTAAACAGTGTATATTTGAAATTAAAAACTAAACTACACCATGAAAATCATGACATAATCCCTTTAAGGTGAACCACCCTTTTAAAGATGGACTGTAATGTTCTATTACCCAGCATAATGGCATTATTAAGGAAGGCACCAAAGGAGAGGGAAAGGACCTGTATTTATAAATTATTATTTGCTGGGTTCATTCATTGTTAAAGTATTTTTGGAGCAGTGTGAAACAAATGATTTTAAGATTTATTCTATATATATAGACACAATAAATACAATTAATTAAAAAAAACACTTCATTCGGCATTCATTGTGGAACATAAAACATCAGCATTACAAAGGCTCTTTTGTAGGTAAATGACTGAAAGTAAATGGATCTAAATTCTCCCTTTTCGATAACGCTGCCAAAGAGGTAATTGCTGGCATTCACTTTGCTGCCCTGTGCATAGTGGCAAATATGCTTTCACACATTATTAATTGAAAATCTATTGGATCATTGCCTCTTTCTACAGCTATTAATAAGGTATTTCTGGTGTTTCAGTAAGTGTGCTGCTGGTGTGTGTAAAGATTAGAGATTCATTATGCTTAGGCATTTAAACTCTTAGATGTAGGTTATCTCAGAGGTACGCTCTTAAGTGTGCCCACCATATTCAGTTTTAAGAATCTCCTTGACATACAAGTTCAGATTTTAAGGCAGCTAATTAAAGGCCTATCATTTTTAAATTCTCACGTGGGGCGTGTGCATAATGGACAAAGAGAGAGAGAATGTATCCATTTTACAACGTGGAGCACTGAGTGATGTGTGACCTTTAGGCTAAAGGTTGATAGGTCATATGACCTTCCTTATGTTTAGTACAAAGAGTTCCAGTCTAAATGCTGTAGTCTTATTGTACCAATACATTTGTTAAAAGGAGACAAGGATGTGAGGTCTAAAACAGTATGGGCTATCTCAATACCAGGTTAAAATAAGGTAATGGCAAGGCAATCAATCAATTAAAAGTTAGCGTGAATAACTTACCTGCAAGGCTTAACCCCTGTGTAATAAATGAATACTGAGTAGTATGTGACTTATAAATGCTAAAACCATTCATGTGTAATATAAAAAATAGGCAATTAAATATTTCATTGCATTAAGGCATGGAATATATTTTTATGACAGGAATTGAGTTAAATACAAAATCGTGCTTTGTTCAATGCATAGCTCCTTTTTGGAATTTATGCTACTTTGGTTCTGTATTAAAAATGTATCCCACCAAATACATAGGTGACTAGGATTGTTCTTCACACTACATCAGGTACAGGGTCACAGAAAAATCATGTATACCTTTGTAATAGGTCTCCAAAATCTCATGTTTTAATTACATATGCGATTCATCAATGAAAGTATATGTATTCCCATGTGGTATGTGTGAAGCCTTGTACGTTTAGCATATTATTGCTACAGTTAGTGAATAATGCTCTGTGGGCATTCCAGTCCCAGTGGGGTTTCAGTTTGTGTAAGAAAGCCCTGCACATACAAATCCTTTGTTTGGTTGTATATCTGAAGACTAACCCTAGAACGCCACCAACAATGCAAGCTTTTATATATTCACATAGAGCAATGCCATGTATTTACATTAAGGCCATGACCATTGACAAAATATCCCACAGAGCTGTTCAACATGGGCGCATGGGCACTTGGTGGTTGATCTTTGACCTGTTAATACACATATAATGATGAAGCAATCCTTGGTTTTGAGAAATTTCATCCTGCTATAGGCATGCATGTGACATTTTTTATTAAAATAAAAAAAGTCTGACCCAACTAGAATCCCCAATTTGACCTTATTTATTATCAAAAAAGCTCAATTTAATCGGTTCGGGTTAAAACTCGATAAAACAGTGTGACAACCGAAATTGTATGATATTTTTTCAAAATTTTTCCCAAATCACTCAATTTTTTTGGGACTTTTTCCCAAAAAGCTCAAATTTTTGGATTTTTGCCCAAAAAGGTCAGATTTTCTAGGTAATTCCAGTGCTGACCACAGAAACTTCAAAATAGGATAGAGACCTCTGCCATTGACTTATACACAACCTCAGCAGGTCTGAGATTGTGTATTTTCGGATTCTGGCTTCTTGCTGCATCGGCTTAAATAAATCTAAAAAAAATTGAGTTAAAAAAAAAAAATGTGAGTTTTGCCCCCAAAGTGTTGCTGTAATCCTAAATAAGAATATGTATCAAGCAATGGGCACAATCTCATTGTATATAGCAACATTTTTGGCTTTGCTTGGAATTTGTAATTCATTTAACATTTACAGAAACTGATGCTCCATTGTTTTTGTAGGATTGTTTATGCCAGCCTTGGGGGGGGGGGGTTAGTCAGTGATGAGATATCACTGAGAGTAAATAATTAACGCATATAGACCTGGGGTAGATTTCAGTGTTGGGGAGGTCAGCCATCTATGTTGACATGTAGGTCTGTAATAATATCCTGGCTTAAGTCACTAATCCAACTGGTAATTAGTAGAGGTATCCTTACAAATAGACTTGTTCATTCCTATTTAAGACTGGAACTGGCCACCTCTAAGCTTCTTCTTTGGTGGATTAGAAGACATCTGTGAAGCGTCTGGAACTATGATGACTATATACTCCTTAAGGTGTTAAAAGGCTACTAACACTGTATAGTCACTGCAAAGATTACAGAGCATGTTAGGACATAAACAGGTGTGATAGTTTTCATACCATTAGACAGCTGCAGAGACTCTTAGTAAAGTTGTCCCTACTGTGTGTGAATGTGATATTAAGTACATGGGGTGCAGGTCAGGGTTTTCCTGACCCGTACCTGACCCTAACCAGTGGCGGAACTACCAGGGGAGCAGGGGGTGCAAGCGGGCCAGGGCCCGCACCCCCTCAGGGCCCCCCGCAGTTCGCATGCCGCTTATTCCCGGCCAGTTCCGGGTGTACCCAGGGGGGTGGGGGGCCCGGCTGCGTGTCCAGCGCCAGGGCCCGCCCCCTCTAGTTACGTTTCTGACCCTAACCCGCCCTGCTGCCGCCCGCCCCCACCCACGCTTACGGGGTCCTTTTATAGACCCCTGCCGCCCCGCCAATAATGTCACAAAAGGGGCGGGTGAGACTATAAAACCGGAACCCGAATGCCGGCATTTGAAGGTGGTGGATGAGGAGAGCAGGAGAAGAGCACAACAGTCATGTGCCAGCCACCCGCGAGGAGCATTGCGAGGTCAACCCGACTCCGTCCGACCCGCGGGTCCTGTGGGTATCGGGTCTGCCCGCACATCACTATTATACATGTATACAGACTTCCACTCACACAGAAGTTACCTAAGAAGATTTTTTTACTGTTCATGTTACCACTATGGCACTAAGATAATACATCTGTATATCTGTATACCAGAAAGGTAAAGAATATGATTTGTAACCTATGATATTTTCCCATCATTTTAGTTTAACATTGACTACATTTATATGTTTGCTACATTGCTTGAATAATAATGAAATCAAAGCTGTCAATATGTTTGCATAAGTGCAACCAATAATCTTGCTATATTGAAGGTGGTTCGTTTTAACAGATTTTGCAATTTCAGGCAAAGCTTCAGTTGTAGCAGTAGCATTTAAAAAATAAATTTTGCAAATAATAATACTGTGTTAAAGGAGAAGGAAAGGTTAAAACTAAGTGAGCCTTATCAGAAAGGTCCATCTAAATATACCAGTAAAACCCCAAAGTAGTGCTGCTCTGAGTCCCCTGTCAAAAGAAAAACTGCATTTCTTTACTTCTATTGAGTACACATGGGCTTCTGTATCAGACGTCCTGCCTTCAGCTTAAACCTCATTGCCCTGGGCAAGAGCATGCTCAGTTTGCTCCTCTTCCCCCGCCCCCTCCCTTCTCTACTGTAATCTGAGCCCAGAGCAGGGAGAGACTCAGGCAGGAAGTGATGTCACACCATGTTAATACTGCAGCTCCTATCCTAAACAAACAGAGAGTTTCTAGAGCTGTTTACTCAGGTATGGTAAAAAATTCTACATAATAAATATAGCATTCTAGCTTGCACTATTTCAGCTAATCTATTGGCAATAAAATGCCTCTGTAACTTTCCTTCTCCTTTAAGAACATACTAAGGCATCCCTCTGCTGTATCTTCTTCTATGAAAGAAGGCAATTCTCTCCAAAATTCTTTAAAATTACTTTTAATACATCTTGGACATTGGAGATCGTTTGGGAAATGTCTATTATTATTGTTCGTCCTACTTATAAAAAACAGAAACAAATCATTACAGACTCAATATTGTCAATATTTTGGATGCAAATGACCCATCAGAACTTATCCATGGTTAAATATGAAGCACTTTCAGGAAGCGTAAAAAAATAAATAATGAAAAATCGTCTGAAAATGAATGTACAGTTAGCATTGGATACAGGTTGAGTTGGCCAGTATCTTAATTACACCAGATAAAATACTGTAAGTAAAATAGCATTTATTAAAGCACAATACAACAATAAATAACTTTACTAGAACCACAAAATATAGGAACTCATTAAAATAAAATGCTATTGCATGGTTTAGTTTTGTTAAGTTTGGTAGTACTGTAATATCCTGCAAAATGTTTTCAAGTTTTATTTTACTTTTTGACACATCAGGATTGGATTAAGGCACAAAGTGGGAGTTAGTTTTTAAAATGAGTCTGTTATGAACTGTACATTAATATGTACCAAATATAGGTCAATAACAGGTTGTCCCAGGAAGCTTATATTCGACAAAAATAAGGTCATAGACATAGATACTGTATTCCACTCCCAGGATGCACTAGTTCAGAAAGCTACTGCTCCATGTCAGAGCCTCTTTCTGCCTCTGGGCTTATGTCACCTACGCATCCAGAGAAACCGAATGAAACAAAACAAAACCTAAAAGAAACAAAATAACAGATGAGAATGCATGCTTAAAACAACACAAATTAAATGGATGCATAAATCCAATGAAAAAATAAAGAAAAGAACAATAAAGTGGATTGGCAAGCGAGATTGGAAAAAAAATTAGGATGCAATTTTTCAGAATGGATTAGAACATAGACAAGGTATGTCCAACCTAAGTTCTCAAGTACTTTTGGATGAGTGAGGTGCGGAGGAAGCTCTAGTTCATCAAGAACTTGGAGGGACGCTGGTTGCAGATACCTTGTACAGTTCCAAAATATTTACAAACAAATCAAAACACATGAAATAAACATAAATGGTAAGTGGGACATAAAAATGAACAAAATGAGTGGAGCAGAATATTAATACCAGTCATTTGGCTGCTAACGAGTCTTTATTCAAGCAAATCAAGATTTACTAAGCTCCAGTGAATAGTTCGAATCCAAAAATATTCAAATTTCGAAGTAATTTTTTGGGTACTTCGAACATCGAATTGGTCAAATTCGATCGAATTCAATCAAATCTAATGATTTGAACGATTCTAAGTAAAAATCGTTCGACCATTCGACCATTAGATAATCGAAGTACTGTATCTTTAAAAAAATCCTTTGACTCAATACTTCGCCAAATAAAAGCTACCGAATTGAATGTTAGCCTAAGGGGACATTGTAGATGTAGGTTTTTTATAATCGAATAAAAATCATTAGATCGATCACTTAAAATCGTTCGAATCGTTCGATTTTTATTCGATCGATTTGATCGAACCTTTTGCACTAAAATCCTTCTAATTCGATATTCAAATTCGATAAACCCTCGAAATTCGACCCTTGATAAATCTGCGCCTCTGTGTGGTCACCGAAGTTTGCACAGCGCATTGCACTGCGCACAAGTTTTCGCAAATGGCTTACAAACGAGATGGTTGTTTGTGTGAGTGTGGCCAATGTGCGAGGTTGCTGTGAGCAAAAATAGCGATGACAGTAATTTCAATTAGCAATTTGCAAAAAAAATATTTTATCCAACAACAAACCAAACCAAACACAGTGTGTGCACATATATTTGCAATGTGTGATTTTTGTAATTATTGTCCATTTGATGGACATTTGCAGTGCAAAAAAAATACAATTCTGTTTGCACAGCCTTATCCAGCTTTATAACTATAACATAACCAATATATATCCAATTAGACTTTATTTTTTAGATTAACAAAAAGTTAGGAATGGTATAATAATTATAGCATATTATACTTTTTTGTTGATAATGGTTGCAAACAACTGCCATCAACAGCCATATTTTCACAAAATATCTAAGGTCCATAATTTGTTTTTATCTGTCATCTTTATATACAGGTATGGGATCAGTTATCCGCAAACCTGTTATCCGAAAAAAAATCTCCGAATTATGGAAAGGCTGTCTCCCATAGACTCCCATTATCCAAATAATTCAAATTTATAAAATGATTTCCTTTTTCTTTGTAGTAATAAAATAGAATGTTGCACTTGATCCAAACTAAGATCGAACTAATGCTTATTAGAAGCAAAACCAGCCTATTGAGTTTATTTACCGTAAATACTCGTGTATAAGCCGACCCGTGTATAAGCTGAGGTACCTAATTTTACCTACAAAAACTGGGAAAACTTATTGACTCGCGTATAAGCCTAGACACAACTACAGCCCTGTCTCCCAGCAGCGCACATTCTGCCAAAGCGACCCCCCCAGCGATCAACCGGACGTCTTTGCAAAGCTGATGGTGACAGAGAATTGCCAAATGGATTACTGTGTGCATTGTCCCACTGTCCCACTACCATGTGCAGAGGGTGCTGTTTGATATTGCCATCACTGTTAATCTTTTGTATAACCAACAGAGGGCGCTGTGTGATATTGCTGTCACTGTTATTCTTTCATACAACCAACAGATGGCGCTGTGTGATATTGCAGTCCCTGTTATTCTTTCATACAACCAACAGATGGCGCTGTGTGATATTGCAGTCACTGTTATTCTTTCATACAACCAACAGATGGCGCTGTGTGATATTGCAGTCACTGTTATTCTTTCATACAACCAACAGATGGCACTGTGTGATATTGCAGTCCCTGTTATTCTTTCATACAACCAACAGATGGTGCTGTGTGATATTGCAGTCTCTGTTATTCTTTCATACAACCAACAGATGGCACTGTCTGATATTGCAGTCCCTGTTATTCTTTCATACAACCAACAGATGGCGCTGTGTGATATTGCAGTCACTGTTAATCTTTCATATAACCAACAGAGGGCGCACTGTTATTCTTTCATATAACCAACAGAGGGCATTGTGGGATATTGCAGTCTCTCCCCAAGTGAACTGTTGGTATAGGAATGATTAAAAGTGACTGCAATCTCGGCAACTCGGGTCCGGTACCGCTGACCCGTGTATAAGCCGAGGTAGACTTTTTCAGCACATTTTGGATGCTGAAAAACTCGGCTTATACGCGGGTATATACGGTAATATTTGCATGGTTCTCTATTGGACTAATGAAGATCCAAATTACGGAAAGATTCATTATCCAGAAAGCCCCAGGTCCCGAGAATTCTAGATAACAGGTGCCACGCCTGTACATGTATTTATTTAATGGATGAATGAATGCTCCACATTAGGAACATAATACACCAGAGGGTATTTTCCAGTAACAATTTTTAATTTGTCAATTAATGATTAGCAAGACTATCACATGTCTATATCTATCAAAACCTTTGTTATGTTGCATTGAACTTTATAAAGTCATTTTGGATAACAACATGCAATTAGTTTGATCGAATGGTCGAACAAAATATCGTTCGATCGAACGATTAAATCCTTCCAATCGTTCGCTTTGAATGATTTTAATCCATCGATCTAACGATTTTTCTTCGACCAAAAAAAGATTGCAAAGCCTATGGGGACCTTCCCCATAGGCTAACATTGACTTCGGTAGGTTTTAGGTGGCAAAGTAGGGGGTCGAAGTTCTTTTTAAAGAGACAGTACTATCGAATGGTCGAATAGTCGAATGATTTTTTGTTCAAATCGTTCAATTCGAAGTCGAAGGTCGAAGTAGCCAAAAAAAAATTATAAGTTTTTTTTATTCTATTCCTTCACTCGAGCTAAGTAAATGGGCCCCTATATAATGTTCAAAGTGCAAAAAAATGGCAAGTTACAGCATTTGTTTGCACTTTGAATACTGCGTTCTTCTTCCTGAATTACCCTTACAGAGGGATGAATATGTGGAGAACTTCAAGTGGTCTGATGGAGTAAGTAATATTACTGCTCACATGTAGACATACAGAGAACAAACAATTATAATGTTATATGCTCATCCTTTGTGGAATATAATTAGAATTAATTAAGAATAAATAAAAAAAAGCCAAGCCACACCAATTTTTTTTTTCTAGCTGCTATCAATGATCAGGGATATTATTTGTTTACATGACAGTTCTTTTAAAACTTGCTTCTTCCTATTACCCTGAGGCAAAGTTGCACCTGTGAAGCTTAAACAACTTACACATGTTTTAGGTACAAAATCTTTAATGGGTGGAGGAAAATTCTTTCACTCCTAAACAAAAACTATAGCTTACAAAGGTAAGCCAATAAAAATAACAGAGGTTTTAACTAATCAAAATTGATAGAAATCACATTCCACGGTTTATGTTGCAAGTTCAGAATTGCCACACACCCATGCTCTTAATCACTGAAAAGAGAGAAGATTTAAAGCTGATTGCGACACTTAAGATACATTAGCAGGGCTTTAGAGAGTGTGTTGGATTTCCGTCAATAATAATTATAGCTTACATGGTATCAGGGATTTTCCACTGTTTGTCTGATGAAAGATCTTGAGTGAGCTCAGTTTAGCACACTTTTGTTATACTGTCTCTCTGTGCCCCCATTACTGTTCTCTGGATCTTAGAGATGATGATGGTAAGGATTTCAGAGACGATGATGCATTAGTAAGAAGTTAAATAAGTCAGGTTTTATGAAATATTTTGCAGATGTCTGCTGTGGTTGGTAGTTTCAATACAGTATTCTATATCAATGGATTCAATGTGTTTGAGCTTAAGAAAATGCCCAAAGGGCCTTGACAACATTTATTTTAGACTCTGGGCAGGGTCTGCGGCGCCTTCAATCATTCCTATATTCCTGGATTAAGCAAGTGACAACAGAATTGTCAGCTATTTCACCTAGCAGGCCAACGGTTATACAATTAAAATGCCTTTGATATTTAACTACAGAGAGTGTCGATAGTAATTAGATTATTCATTATCATGGCCATGTGCCTGCTAATTATATATTGAAGTCTGGCCCTTCCTGAAAATAACAGTTCAGTAATATGCTCAAAAGTGTAAAATTTACTGTTCTGACTAATGCATGATACTTACAATAGTAAAAAGTTTTCAGCATTAAATGCAGTAGAGCACAATAATGACTTGCAATAGAAGTAATGCCAGCTGTTGCAGAGATAAGTTGGTGCATCAAATTTTAGCAAACATGGGTGTTGCATTAATTTTGCTGAGATAAAATTATCATCTTTAATGGATAATGATTTGTAATGAACTTTAGTTACACAGACGCCTTTGTATACCTTTAACATTCTGTTAATCATTGGATTTTATTCTTTATATGAAGTAAAGCTGGCCACACACTGTCAGCCATCCAAAATTGCCATGTACATATTTGGATGATTTTTCTGAACTATTGGGTATCCCACATCCAAAGGACAAGTTACTGACACAATCTGGAGTGGCCTGTGTATTGTTACACTCTGCTCTAGTTGTTTGGAGAGGTGGCAAAAGAACAGATCTCTGCCAGATTGGCACCAAAGACAGGATCAGGGTTGGACTGGGCTGCATTCCAGTGTTCCAGTCCCCGACCTCTCTCTCGTGGCAAAAAAATCAGGTGTGCATGGCAGGGATCAGGGGGGCTGAAGGGGGGTTGTCCAAAACATAACAGGTTGCAGCTTGATATGGTCCCTATCTGATGGGATTTTCAAACCTTGCTTATTTTGATACATATAGAAACATTGTTTTGGACAGATATCACTCAGATGCCAGTCCCATACATGGACCAATAAGCTGCCAACTTGGTTTGAAAGGGCTGAATTGGCAGCTTATATACAGCCTGTGTATGGCCACTTTTAGATATATGGGTAAAAAAAACCGTTTATAAGGGTTAGTACTGCGGAAATCTGGACAGGTGATAATTATGGCAACTTATACACACACACCCTTGTAGAGATATATACAAAAAAGTACTGCACATAACTGCCTGTGTGTACATATTTTTAACAGAGTATTTTTCGATGTAGACAATTTGGTACCATTAGTAAAATTACTGGGAACAGTTTAATACTAGAGAACTAGTTTGAGTTCTACCATGTGCCAGACAGAGAAAGACTGAGCTGAAGCAGGTACCATGATTATTCCACCGGTGCATTCAATGCAATGCCTGCCATTCATTATGTGGATACTCCCTTGCTGCCAGGCAACATGAAATGCCAGTTATGTGGGCTGAGCTATCCAACTCCCCAAGGCATAAAGACACTTTAATGGCTTGCTAAGAGTTTTTAATTTACCGGTTCTGACATTGAGTTTTTTTGGTGGTGATGGCAGGGAAACGTAACGGTTTATAAGAAAGAAAATGCCTTCCCACAATTTCATCATGACTATGCATTCCATTACACTTCAACCCCTGCAGCTAGCAGTAAAAAAAATCCAAAATTATTTTTTAAATATGTTAATAGTAAAAAAATGAAGCAGGAAGGGGTGGGACCCTTACTATCAGAGGGGGGTCAGCTGGTTGATGAAAACAAAATAGAAGCGCAGATTCTGAACTCATATTTTTCATCTGTCTACACAAATGAGGAACCAGTAAGTGAAAGTTTCCTTCTTAACAGTCCCAATTCTAGTAATACAACTAATGATGCATGGTTCACACATGAAGAAATTCAAAAGAGACTAGAACATGTTAAGATTAACAAAGGTCCAGGGCCAGATGGTATTCATCCCAGGGTAATTAGCGAGCTTAGCTCTGTGATTGCCAAACCTCTTTACTTAATTTGTCAGGATTCATTGAGATCTGACATAGTGCCGAGAGACTGGCGAATTGCTAATGTGGTGCCTCTATTCAAAAAAGGATCCCATTCTCAGCCTCAAAACTATAGGCCAGTTAGTCTGACGTCAGTGGTAGGAAAGCTTTTCGAAGGGTTAATAAAGGATAAGATACTGGACTTCATAGCAAATCATAATACTATGAGTTTGTGCCAGCATGGTTTTATGCATAATAGATCTTGCCAGACTAACTTAATTTCTTTTTATGAGAATGTAAGTAGAGACCTCGATTCTGGGATGGCAGTGGATGTGATTTACTTAGACTTTACTAAAGCATTTGATACAGTGCCACAGAAAAGGTTACTGGTTAAATTAAGGAATGTTGGCCTGGAACATAGTATTTGTACCTGGATAGAGAACTGGCTAAAAGATAGACTACAAAGAGTGGTGGTAAATGGAACATTTTCTAATTGGACCAGTGTTGTTAGTGGAGTACCACAGGGCTCTGTACTAGGTCCCTTGCTTTTCAACTTGTTTATTAATGACCTGGAGGTGGGCATTGAAAGTACTGTTTCTATTTTTGCAGATGATACTAAATTGTGCAGAACTATAGGTTCCATGCAGGATGCTGCCACTTTGCAGAGTGATTTGTCTAAATTGGAAAACTGGGCAGCAAACTGGAAAATGAGGTTCAATGTTGATAAATGCAAGGTTATGCAGAGACGTGCAACTAAATTGGTTAGAGGGACGGAAGACTTAAATTATGAGGATAGACTGTCAAGGTTGGGATTGTTTTCTCTGGAAAAAAGGCGCTTGCGAGGGAACATGATTACACTTTACAAGTACATTAGAGGACATTATAGACAAATGGCAGGGGACCTTTTTACCCATAAAGTGGATCACCGTACCAGAGGCCACCCCTTTAGACTAGAAGAAAAGAACTTTCATTTGAAGCAACGTAGGTGGTTCTTCACAGTCAGGACAGTGAGGTTGTGGAATGCACTGCCGGGTGATGTTGTGATGGCTGATTCAGTTAATGCCTTTTAAGAATGGCTTGGATGATTTTTTGGACAGACATAATATCAAAGGCTATTGTGATACTAAGCTCTATAGTTAGTATAGGTATGGGTATATAGAATTTAATTAAAAGTGGATGGGTGTATGTATGGATGCTGGGTTTTCATTTGGAGGGGTTGAACTTGATGGACTTTGTCTTTTTTCAACCCAATTTAACTATGTAATTATGTAACCCCTGGTCTACAAAAAACATTAATGGTTATTCAGTCAATGGGATCACTAATTGAGATGGAAGTTCATAAAAACAGGAAGAGGTCAGGCAAATTACTTATTCCTTGTTCCAAACACCCCATAAAGAAAGATCATGACATACAATTAATCAGGATCATGTATTAAAGCCTAACTTGTCAAGTCAGCATTTTATGCAGCAGACGATGAAATGAATATAACTGAAACAGAACTGTCACTCCGCACTTTACTGCCTTTAACTCTCCCAGTGCTTTATCACAGAAAGCATTTGGAAGCAAAATATGTAGTGTATCCATTTGATGCAAAGGATTTGCCTCAGTCCCTTGTTATTAATACTGGGACAAATATACTTATTTAGTTCTTTCTAGAAATATCTGCTATTCCTACCAAATATGCATACTGGGCTAGCTTTTTTTAAGCAAACTTGAGTAAGATTGAACATATTCCTTCTATTTATTGAATTATATGAGTATGCACTCAAAGGGAATCATTTAGTTTGTTAGTTGCTTTTATGATGGATTATCCACCTTTAATGTATGTTCTTACACAGTGCATCGTTTACCCTAGGCATCCCTTATTCCTGCCTACTGCAACTTTGGCTCTACACCTCCAGTAATGGCACAATGTTAACATACCCATTCATCTGTCAGAAAAAACATAATGTGTTTTATGTGAAAAGGATCCGAGAGATTTTCTGGGTCTGGCTTTGTTAAATGACTAAATCAGTGGTTGGGGCTCCCAGTCTCCTGGGTGGATGTTTGGGTGAATTGGTTGGCTGTTTTATGTGTCCCTAACATGTTGTTAGATAATAAGGGCCGATAAAATGCTTATACAAAAGAAAATTTGATCATCCCCCACTGGAAGTGTGCAGTAATGTTATATGCTTACCCCTGCTGACCCAGGCATGAAATCTTGGGTGACTATGAAACCAAAAATTGGACATGAAAATGTTTTAATTTCCTTAGAAATAGGTCCTAGAGATGATATCCCAACGGTTCTTTAAACATGTATTAGCAACCCTACCATTTCTTTTTATAGGGAAATGCTTCTACTGAGGCTAGTGCTTCCGTTGGTGTTCTTGTTCTATTCTCTATTGATCAGCACAAACCAAGGACACTGGAAACACTGCAGCTGAAATAGCATCCTGCTCTCCACATTCAGGGTTTCTGGCTGCGTTTGCACAGTTCAATATGCATCAGAAAATAAGTATCACATTACACACCAAAAATACAGTGATTCACTAGAAATGCAGCATCATTCTAAGGACTCGACCTTAGCTACACAAGGCTTTTGTCAATAAAAATACAAACAATGTTGCAGCAGCACACACATATATAATATATATAATGATTTATTTTTTTTGCTGGTATTCTCACTGGTGTAAAACACATACCCTGTCTCAATGTCAAAAACATCCACATAGTTTGCTTCTAGCATCACACAAAATTTAGCAATGCAATATTGAAAATACATAAACTGCAACAATTTGTTGTGCCTTTCACTTTTTTAACCATTGGTGAATGAGAACCAAAGAGAGAGTGAGAGAAAGTGAAGTACTGTGATTAGACATCCTCCTTACAATTATATTAGACATCAACAGGGACGGACTCGGCCGGCGGGACTCCGGAAAAAAACCTGGTGGGTCCCCGACTCAGTCACGTTATAGCAGCTGCCCCCTGGTCTTGGCCATGAGCATGAAAAAAGGTACATGCGGGAGGTGGGGAATGGGTCTTAGATATCTTGGTTGTTGGCTGTGGGGGCGGGGGGCCCTGAATTAGTAGCCCTGGTGGGTCCCAGACCCCCCAGTCCAACTCTGGACATCAATTTGGGTTGCATTTACCTAGAAAAGTCTGGACACAGTTAGAGCAAAACTGTTTAATTCTTCCTAGCCATAGGGATAAGTTCTGGCTAATTACTTGAGTTCAACAGTACAAAAAACACAATTGGTACATCAAACCCCACCAATGTGCAGAATCCAAATTGACTTGCTATTGCAAATCACTGAGATGAGAGCAGCACATTGCTATTCTCAGGAGAACCATCTTTCACAGACTGCAAGGAACATAACACAGATATTTGGCTATAAACTACATAATATTAAAAAATAAAAAAGGTAAGTATTGGGTATATATCCACAACAATCCTAAGAAAAATGCACAGAATAAAATGTATTCTTAAAACCAGTAAGAAAATGTTAATTCAACAAAAACGTTTCTATCATTAGCATTCCGTGCACATGTATGATGGATACGGCATATTAATATGCGATGCACATTGCACTGCAACATTAATCTGTTTCCATCAGCTCCTCTCCATCTGCTTATTCTACAATAGCAAAGGACTATGGATTATTATATGAGTATATATAGTTTTTTATATGGGTATTTAAGCAGATTTTTCATACATCAGTGCTCTCATGGTAATTATAACACTGGGTAGTATCAACCTTGCGCTGTGCTTCCCTGGGATGTAGCAACAGTGATGACAAATTGGATTTTATTGGCCATCCGGTGTTCCATAGTTTTTTTTATATAAAGGAGATTCTGAAATAACTGTTGTTTTTTGGAGGAAACTCTGCTTAAAGTGATGGAGCCTTTGGTATCAATATTTTGGGAAAATCCTATTTATGAGAATGGAACAAAGTATAATATAGTACAATACACTCCTTATCAAATTAATGCTGTCAGCACATTCCTTCCAAAACAGATTATGCATTCATTTTCTTTCCCTTTACCACTGAGCAGCATTTTGTTCATCAAATAAAAAAGAAGAAGCTGCTGACAAACATCTACTGTTTAGTTTAGATATCACCATCTCTAAGCAGTTTCTAATGTTACAAAAACAAAAAATGGCTGCTCTTTACATGTACAGTGGAAGGACTGTTATAGTCTGCTACACATTCTGCAAAATCCCAATGCTGTTAGACGGCCACTAATGGTTGATTTGCAGATGAGCACCTTAAAAATCTATAGTACATAACTGGCTGCAAAGTTATAGGGGGTGATTAACAAAAGTGTTGGCAAATACACAGTTCTCAAAGTGCTGGTCGTCAAATTGTAAAAATGACAAATTATATAAATTATAGTTTTAATAATTTTTCGTAATGCCACCAAATGTAAGAAATGTTGTATGCACAGTTTGCCAAAAAAGTTCTCTATACAGACTTATGCCAGATTAACCTATAGACATTTTTCCCTGATATTTTCATTATGGCAGAGATGTTCTGGTGGTAAATATCTCTGTAAAAATTGTTGGTAAGACTAATTCTCAAAAAGTTCAACAACAGAGCTTAATGTAGACAGAAAGTCACCTTGCACCTGCGGGTACCAAATGTTAGGCACCCCCAAGTGATTGTTACTTACCTGAAACCCCAGGTCGATGCTCCTATCAGCAGAAAACTGCACCGGCCTGGGGTTATTCCAGCGAGCACCAAGGAGTGATCCTCTTCTTCTTTCTTCAAATTTCCCAGGACAGACACATGCGCAGTTGAACAAAATAGCTGACTTTTTAGTTAAAGTTCGGCTTTTCATTCTACTGCACATGCGCAGCCGTGCACAGAAAGAGTAAGATGTGGTGCTCACTGAAAGAGGGTTTTCAGGTAAGTAAATACAATCACTTGTGGCTGCATAACATTTGGCACCCCAAGTACACAAAGACCTTCCTTTTCCTTTAAAAGGGGAATGTAATAGGTTTCCTAGCGCAAAAAACATTTTCAAAGACGCTTGCGAACATTAGCGACCATGTTGGTGCCATTTTTTACTAATTAAAAACCTCAACAAATTCCTCACAAGGTTTGCAACCAAATTGCTTTTGTGAACGTTTACAGTGTATGTAATACAATTTCGCAATTGCAAATCAATTTTTGCAAGCCAGTGCGCAATTAAGATTCACAATGCAATAAAAGCCTAATGATGAATATTACCTTGCTACAGGCAAAATGTTTTTGCAAAGTTTTGCTCTTTGTGAATTTTATTACATTTCTCCCTATGTGATGTAAATTTTACATTTCTCGCTTCAACATATGACCCAGGAGTGACCACAGGAAAGGTCAGACAGAGAAGAATGTTAATAATATTAAAAGGCAGACTTCAAATCAGTTATCCTTGTAGGAATGGATTATCTTGGTTATAAATGAGTTCATGAATACCTTAAAATATCCATTGGTATGGTTCTAGTATTAATGGGGGCTGGCTATTGATACAACCATACAGATAATATGATTTTTTTTCTGATGTTTTCCCATAGTAATACTATATTCTTAAGGATTGGAATACAGGTATGGGATCCAAAAAAACAGTTATCCAGAAAGCTCTAAATTACAGAAAGTCCATCTCCCATAGACTCCATTTTATCCAAATAATCCAAATTTTTAAAAATTATTTCCTTTTTTTCTGTAATAATAAAACAGTACCTTGTACTAAAATATATATAATTAATCCTTAATAGAAGCAAAACCAGCCTATTGGGTTTATTTATTATTTATTGACAAAGCCTGCGATATGCGGGTGAAACACGCGTCAGGCGCATTTTAGATTTGTTAGGCAGGGGGACTGAATCAAACATAATCTTTAGGCTATCGCTTCACAGCAGAAACGGGTGGGAAGCTCTGTGGGTGAAGGGGTGGGTAATCGACGGAGCCTCTTTGGTTGGGATAGAATTTGAACTCCTATGCAAAACTCATTTCAATACAACAATTCAGGTTGTTCACTATGGCAATGGGAGGGTGCGCTTGAGGGTGAAGGGGTGGTGCAGATACCCAGGCCTGAACGCGACCGTTGAAAGTCTTTAGCTTAGCCTACGATTTACCAATTGAGTTCTGCTACTTACTAGCACCCGTATGCCAAGGTTGGCAGTTTTTGTATACATATTGCCCGATTTAATTCGGGGTTGTTTGGTATATTCTTTCTCTCCATGGAAATGGGAGGGTGCGCCTGAGGGTGAAGGGGTGGCAGAAATACAAAGGCTTGAAAGCTATCATATAAGGTTTAACCTAGCATATGGCTAATTAATCAAGGCCATTTGAGACTCACTAGCACTTATATGCCAAGTCTGGCAGGTCAGCTGGTTACCCATTGACAGCCCAATATTCACCCCACGCTGTGTACTTATTGCCTGACTTGATTTGAGTTCTTTGTCTCCCTGTTCCTAACTTTATTTTAAATGCTCTTCTGGACCTACGTTTTTACTTTATTTATTAAAAGTTAAGTTTTAACTAATTTTGTTTAAGGGTTAATTTCTTTTTTCTTTTTGTATTACTATTTATTTATTGTTTGCATTATTTTCCAGCAGATTATGGTATAAAGATACATATTACAGAAAGATCCATCATCCGGAAAACCCCAGGTTCCGAGTATTCTGGATAACAGGTTCCATACCTATAGTATTAGCTTGTTTATTATTAGTATTTAGTCATATTAAATATAAATCCCTCAATACCATCACAAGTCAAATCAAATTACACATTGGTACAATACCGAGGGAATGGCAATAATGAAAGCTATTTGAGCAAGGTTAAAATCCAGGATACATTACTGTACCATTCAAATTAGGTTAAGGAGAAAGAACTGACTGATGCATAATTACCTTTAATATCCTGGTCACAATGGTTACCCAAAAATCTATGAACAGACATTCCCTTATTTAGTTCTATCAGACAGTAGGGATCCAATTGCAGTGTAGAGCACAGCTAAAATAACACGGTTCTTTAAAAGAAAATGCGACAAGCTGGCACGGCAGCCATTTATGGTGACCTTGAGATTGAAATATTGATCAACCTGTATGCTGCAGGACCAAAAACTAGTAAGTGACACCAGCTTCTCTAAATCATTAATGAGGACATGCTTCAAGCCTTATGATGATGCGCACCTTTCATAACCTCTTATAACTCTCATATCACAAACACTTTATGTTTTAATGCAAGATATATATATGATATATATATATATCAGTATGCACAAAATGTCTCTGTCTTAAATATATTGATAATGGGTTGAGTGCAGAGGACTCTTGTATTTGTATATATGTATTTTGTGGTCACAGCCTCATTGCACCCCCACCTAATGGTTTTAAATTGTTGTGAGCACAACTTTCCCTTGTTTGTTATAGTTATACAGGAGCAGTGGCCAGCTCCATGTTGTAGCTCCCACCCTTCCCAGCTATAGTCAGGTGATCCCACTGGTGTCTAATAAAAGGGCAGCCAAGTTTGGGAGTTTTACTTTGAAAGCAGCTAATAAGTTGCAGGTAAAAACTTAGTCCCTTTGTAAAATGTATAATGAAGCAATAGAATTCTTAATGAATCAGATGAAAATTAAGCGTAGAACTGGCCAGATATGGGATGACTTTGACGTAGTTGGCCAGCTTAAATATATTGCAATATATGGACAAACAATCCCTGTGTTGTTTAAAGGGTAAGGCATTTTTAAATAGCAGTATGCACAAAATGTCTCTGTCTTAAATATATTGATAATGGGTTGAGTGCAGAGGACTCTTGTATTTGACTATATGTATTTTGTGGTCACGCCCTCATTGCACCCCCACCTAATGGTTTTAAAAAATAGTGGTGAGCACAACTTTCCCTTGTTTGTTATAGTTATACAGGAGCAGTGACCAGCTCCATGTTGTAGCTCCCACCCTTCCCAGCTATAGTCAGGTGATCCCACTGGTGTCTAATAAAAGGGCAGCCAAGTATGGAGGTTTACTTTGAAAGTAGCAAGTAAGTTGCAGGTAAAACCTAGTCCCTTTGTAAAATGTATAATGAAGCAATAGAATTCTTAATGAATCAGATGAAAATTAAGCATAGGACTGACCAGATTGACTTTGACGTAGTTGGCCAGCTTAAATATATTGCAATATATGGACAAACAATCCCTGTGTTGTTTAAAGGGTAAAGCATTTTTCAATAGCAGTATGCACAAAATGTCTCTGTCTTAAATATATTGCAATATATGGACAAACAATCCCTGTTTTGTTTAAAGGGTAAGGCAATTTTCAGTAGCAGTATGCACAAAATGTCTCTGTCTTAAATATATTGATAATGGGTTGAGTGCAGAGGACTCTTGTATTTGACTATATGTATTTTGTGGTCACACCCTCATTGCGCCCCCGCCTAATGGTTTTAAAAAATAGTGGTGAGCACAACTTTCCCTTGAGATATATATATATATATATATACATATATATATATATATATATATATATATATATATATATATATATATATATATATATATATATATATATTATCATGTAAAGCAAGGCACTCACAGGTCTTCAAATATGGTGAAAAAGAGATAAAAGGTTCTCAAGGAAGGCCGGAACGTTGGAAAAACAATAACTTTATCTCTTTTTTACCGTATATGAAGACGTGTGAGTGCCTTGCTTTACATGATATTCTGTATAACTTTTCTGCAGTGTGCACCCAGGCTTTTTCTCCCGTAAGTGAATACAGCTATTTTTCCTATATATATATATATATATATATATATATATATATATATATATATATTCAAAAAAATGTTCAAAACTAACAAGTGGTGTAGATCCCATATCAGACCCATTCTTTCTAGGCATTCAAGAAAGAAAACACAATTAAGGCAGATTTAGAATAAAACCGTGGGATTAAATTAAGCATTTATAGTAGAAACAGAAAGGTTTCTGAATGTCATTACTCTTTTCTAACAAATACAGCTTAGTTTAATAAAAGACAAACCCTTGGAGTGTATAAACATATTACAAAAGTCACAGTAGCATTTTAAACTGATTAATGACTGATGGCCCTTACCCCATCCCAGTTATATCACAGCCAAGAGCTCCTTCTCTTCGGTGCAAATTCCAACAGTACAGAACTCTTCCTCCTATACCCACAAACCCAGTTAATCTTTCCTGTGCTCTCTGCAATGCCAGATCTGTTTGCAACAAACTCACCGCTATACACGACCATTTCATTGCAAATTCCTTTAACATACTCGCACTTACTGAAACCTGGCTCTCTCTTACTGACACAGCCTCACCTGCTGCCCTGTCCTATGGGGGCCTATACCTTACTCATACTCCCAGACCTGGTAACAGACCTGGAGGTGGAGTAGGTTTGCTTCTCTCTCCCTGCTGTACTTTTAAAGTTTTTACACTTGTTCCCTCCCTATCATTCTCCTCATTTGAGGCTCACTGCATTAGGCTCCTGTTTCACTCTGCATTGCTGTTATATATCAACCACCAGGACCAACTGCACCATTTCTGGACAACTTTGCTGCCTGGCTTCCCTATTTTCTTTCATCTAACATCCCATCCATCATATTAGGTGACTTTAATATACCCATTAACATTAACAACCCTTCTGTCTCTAAACTTCTTTCACTAACCTCCTCCCTAGGCTTATCTTTGTGCTCAGACTCCCCCTCTCATTCCAATGGTAACGCTCTGGATCTCATATTTACCAGACTCTGTTCAACCACCAATTTTACTAACTCACCATTTCCCCTCTCTGATCACAATAAGCTCACATTTCAACTCTCACTAACTCCCTCCTCACCCCCTGCTATTCCCCAAACATGTACTTACCGTGACTTGCAAGCTGTAGAAGTGTCACATCTCTCTTCTTCCTTTGACTCTCTTCACTCTAATATCTCAGCCATCTCTTGTCCTAATGTGGCTACCTCTGTCTACTATAGTACTCTCACCACTGCCCTTAATGAGCTTGCTCCTATAAAAACTAAATGTGCTAGACCCAAACCACTTCAACCTTGGCATACTGCTCATACAAAAGCGCTCTAAAGACACTCACGTGCACTTGAGCATCGCTGGCGCAAATCCTGCTCAGAGTCAGACTTTTGGAGCTACAAATCTGCCCTGCGCTCCTATAACACCAGCCTCTTCCAAGCCAAACAAACATACTTTACTTCACTCATTAACTCCCTTTCTAAAAAACCAGCACAACTTTTCTCCACCTTTAACACTCTCCTTTCCCCTTCTCCACCCTCTCCATGCACATCTGTCTCCGCTCAAGATATTGCTGAGCACTTCAAAAACAAAATTGACACTATCAGAAGGGACACTACACTAATAACCCCCTTAGACTTCCACCACCCTCCCTCCACACTATCCATTCACTCCTGTGCTCCTTCAGTCCTGTCACTGATGTGGAAGTCTCAAAGCTTCTGGCCTCTTCTAACCTTACCATCAGCCCGCTTGATCCATTTCCCTCAAAACTTCTCCACAATACCAATCCTTGTCTAATCAAAGCCTTAACTCTCCTATTTAATCTTACGCTCTCAACTGGACTGTTTCCTTCTCAACTAATACATGCTCTTGTCACCCCCATTCTGAAAAATTTCCTCTCTTGATCCCTCCAATCTTGACAACCTCCGACCTATCTCTCTGCTACCTTTCATCTCTAAGCTACTTGAGCGCCTAGTCTACAACCAACTAACCTCATTCATCTCTAACAATAACCTGCTGGACCTCCTACAATCTGGTTTTAAGTCACAACACTCCACTGAAGCTGCCCTGACTCGACTAACTAAGGACCTTCCAATCATTTCTCACTACTAATACTGCTTGAACTCTCGGCTGCATTTGACACTGTAGATCACCCTCTCCTCCTCCATTCCCTCCATTTGCTTGGCCTTCGTGAAACAGCCCTGTCCTGGTTCTCTTTTTACATCACCAATCGTTCCTTCAGTGTCTCCTACAACGGAGTAGCATCTTCTCCCCTACCTCTTTTTGTTGGGGTTCCTCAAGGCTCTGTCCAGGGAACATTACTATTCTCCCTCTAAACTTCCCCCTCTGCAAATTAATCAACTCGTACGGTTTCCACTATCACCTCTATGCTGACGATACTCAGCTCTATCTCTCATCTCCTGATCTCAAACCAGAACTCCTAACTCGCATCTCCTCCTGCCAGTCTGCTATCTCTACCTGGATGTCGCAACACTACGTTAAATTAAACCTCTCTAAAACTGAACACCAGTAACATCCCGGAAGTATCCATCATAGCTAACAATTCCACTATCACCCCCTCTCCCCAGGCCCGGTGCCTTGGGGTTATCCTAGATTCTGCCCTATCATTCACTCCTCATATCCAGTCACTTATTAAATCATGTCACTTTCACCTGAGGAACATATCCAAAATACGATCATTTATCACCCAAGATGTTGCCAAAATTCTTATTCACTCTCTCATCATATCACGTCTAGACTACTGTAACTCTCTTTTAATTGGCCTTCCCCTCCAGAGACTGTCACCTCTCCAGTCCATAATGAACACTGCTGCGAGGCTCATATACCTCTGCAACCGCTCCTCCTCTGCCTCGCCATTCTGTCAATCCCTGCACTGGCTTCCGCTACCTTTCAGAATCAAATTCAAATTAATGACCCTGACATTCAAAGCACTTCATAACTCTGCCCCACCCTACATCTCTGAACTCATCTCTCTATACTCACCCAATCGCTTACTACGCTCCTCTACTGACCTGCTACTCAACTCTTCTCTCATTACCTCCTCACACGCTCGCATTCAAGACTTTGCAAGGGCTGCACCCCTCCTCTGGAACTCTATCCCACAGTCTGTCCGAATCCCAACTTTTCTGCTTTCAAGAAATCTCTTAAAACGCACTTCTTTCGAGAAGCCTACCCTCACTCTGCTTAACTACCAAATGCAACACCTCATACAGTACCACATTTTTCACCCACTTAATTCAATCTTGCCCACACCTTCAGCGCCGGATTTAACTTCATCGCGCCCCTAGGCCGCGCAGTCCGACCAGGCGGCCACGCGGTCCTAGCGCCCGCCTTCCCAGCGCGTGCAATTGAACGGCGGCTGGGCGGCATGCCGCCCCTATTTCTTTGCCGCCCTAGGCCCGGGCCTATGCGGCCTTGCCGCAAATCCGGGCCTGCACACCTTGTGTATTACTCCATTCCCTTTAGAGTGTATGCTCTTTTGCATAAAGCCTTCCTCACCTTTTGTACAGGTATTGATTGTGATGTAACTCCATATGTTCTATGTATATAATTCATGTGATTTAGTTGTATAATCACATTTACTTTTCAGTGCTAAGCAATATGTTGGCGCTCTATAAATACATGTTAATAATAATAGTAATAATAATAATAATAATAATAATTTACATACTGTAGATGTAAGTGTCCTACATCCACAGATCCCAAAAAGTACATAACATAGTCCACTGATTCACCATCCATAATGGTTGAAAAATGGCTCACCATGCCCACAATCTATTTTCCAGGTGAAGCATTAGTTTAACTTAAAATTAACTCCAAGTTGACAGCAGTATTGTAAGACAATAAATTATTTTTGTTGCAGGGGTCAATGACTACAACAATTACATTTTTAGCTGTAGGTTTGAACTAAGCAGAATATGAAGACTAAGGGTTATATTTATCAAAGAGTGAAGTTAGAGTGAAATTCCGCCACTCTCCATTCATTTCTATGGGATTTTTAAAGGTGTATTTATCAAAGGGTGAAAGTGAAAGTTCGTCCTTTGATAAAATACGCCTTTAGAAATTGCATTAAAAATGAATGGAGAGAAGCGGTATTTCACGCTAGTGGACTGTGGTGATCTCTAGCTTCACTCTTTGATAAATATAACTCTATTTATTAATTTAATAAAAGGTTGCTTTAAACAGGTCCATCTATAACACACTATGCACATTTAGTATTTGAAATTATTGTAAGAATAAGCCCTGCAGCAGGGACAACAAATCATGCTGGGGGTCATTTGGAGGGGCCAAACTTGATGAACTAGTGTCTCTTTTTAAACACACATTAACTATGTAACTACTGGCTGACTCTACTTTCATGTGTTCCAAACTGGATTTATATCAGTCAGTGATAAGTTTATTTTCATCACGATAACTTCCACGCATCTGACTGACCAAATGAACAGACTTACTGTGCTTAGCTCTGTTTTATTACAAGTGAAACTACACAGATTGTTCTTCCACAAAGGGGGCTATTATTAATTACTGATTGTACATCTAATTCGCTAAAGTCTGTTTCAAGTTTAGTAACCCTTTGTTTTCTTACACTATAGCAAACATTTATTTTTGTTGGCATTAATATATCAATGCTTCATATGTATAACATGCAATTCAATATGCCAGTGATTGCTAGCAGGGATGCCATCCTGTGGTCGTACAACAGCTGGAGAGCCTCAAGACAGGCATCTTTGCTTTAATTTATAATTAAGAACAAATAAACCAAGTCGGTTTTGTTTATTGATTCTGATTCTGAGTTTAATAAGGAAAGACATCTGATACCTCGTGCAATGAGAGGACATCTGCCTTGAAGGCTTTTAAGAGTAAGGGGGATAATGACCATTTCCACCCAGGGTACACAGACAAGAACAGATGTAAAAAGGTTAAATATTTCTTTGCACCAGCTAAATGACTATTACATCACAATTAGAGAACAAGAGAATAAGGTGGGCATAGGATGTATGTAAGTATCTTATGCCAGATAATTGTTTTTTATTAAAAATTGCTATTTCAACATGTGCAAGAACCCTTTGTGCAGCAGCATTTTTGAGCAAATAAAAATTTGCTTGTAAGTACATTTAGAAGAAACATCTATTTCTGGCTGATCTTCAATTCAGCTAGCTCATACTCCACTATGGATAGGTTATAAGTAACATACAGACTCCTAGCACCCATACGGATTCCACTGTAGGATATTAGGCTATGCAGTACTAAGTCATGGAACATAGGTATTTTCAGACACAGTCGTTTTTAACCACATAGTTCTTCAATATTAAACAGTTTTGAATACAGATTTATTTTTAATGTAGGGAAGTATAATTAAGTGCACATGCATTTTTATATTTATATTACTCATAACCTTGTATACTTGAGTTTCCTGTACTGGTGGCTCTGACACTGGAGCACTAAACTCAATATCCAATCCAAGCCGGACTTTCAGGTTACCCTCCTAGAAATCATATGGGTTCCCTGTTATGACTTAGACTACACATTCAACCTCAGTCCTGAAAGGAATTCAAAGAAAGATCCAATTCATATTCTACTCTTTGCTGTAGTGAAAGCTAAAAATGATAATGATCCTTAGGCTATGTCCTGGCAAATTATTTCCTTATGATGGTTAACAAGTGCTCTGCAGTAGCGATGGGCGAATTTGCGACGTTTAGCCGGAAAATTTGTGAAATGGCGAAAAATTCTCGACAACCGATTTTCCCCAGCGAATTTTCACTGGCGGAGAATTGTGCAAATTCACAGCGAAATTTACACCTGCCGAATAAATTTGCCCATCACTACTCTGCAGTGGTTCAGTGTTGAGTATACTTTGCAATTTTTCTTTTTCTTTATTTTACTACATTTATTCAATGCTGTAACAGAAAAGTCTAGGCCCTGTGTTTTCACGCCCCATTGAGATTTTCATTTAACTTCTGGTGTCTAAGGCATGGCAGATTAAATAACAGGCCCAAGGTCACAAGGCACTGAACTCTTGCCCCCCCACCACCATCATGAGTCATGTGACAAAGATCATTAGTAAGTCATTGTAACCTCTTTTTCTCATCGACAGAGAATTCAAAGATACATTTTGTTAGTGTGAATCGTACCTAACAAAATGTTCCTGAGTTAAAAAATTGGTTTTAACTCAGAAACCTTCATACACAGGAAACATTAATGCTGCATTTAAAATCATGGCATTTGCTATAATTCAGGTCCAGTTATGTACCACGTGTTTGTCTGTGTTACGTTTCAGACAATTGATCACAGGGGAAGCAAAAAAAAAATGCCGTTAACTGCATCTCGTTTTCAAAATGTACCGTTAATTAAACATTAACCATCAATTGAGCCTGGGTGTATTACAAATTCAATTTAGTTTATTGTGGAGCAGCTTAAGTGGTTATAAAGCTGGAGATGCAACAGTGCAGTATTGCATGAGCCAGGATGATATTTTTAGTAGGAAGAAGCAATCATGTCTAATTAAATAAGCTTCTCCTTAGCCACAAAGACCATTTTCCCCCTTAAATAGCAACTTAAACTAATTTTCCTGCAAAGTAATGCATACCTGTATGTATTAATAAATGTATTACTAAGATAAGGTTTTAAGGTATTAAACCATACAATAATAACATGTTGTATAATGTACATTTGTGTTTATTATATAGTCTTAATATTGATTATATTTAAAAAAGCACTGTAAATATTAGATATCACACATGTATAATTTCAAGTCTTTCTTAAGATTCCTATGTACAGCTTATGTTCATAAATTCAAATGATCTACAGTATTTAAAGAGGATCTAAAAGCTAATATGCTGGGAGCATGAAAGTCAGCAACATCAGAGTTGTATTTCTAATCAGAAAAACAGTGAGGATCTCACCTGATCTGTGTTAATCTTCCTTTGTTCCAGCAACTGGAGCACAGCTTTTGTATCCCATATTAACTATACCAGCAGTGTACACCCCTCCTAATCTTTGATTTTGGTGGAATAGCCAAAATTACACATCAGTCTTTTTTGAAGACCCACCTATTTAGGGAAGCTTATTTAATGTACCTTTATTACTCAGCCATAGCAGTATCATATCTCACAAATTGGTTACTGGAATCTGTATGTCTCAATTGTACCCTAAACTTTAATTTGTAAACTCTTGTGAGTTGTTCACCCTTTGTTCCCTGTTCGTCATAAACTAATGTAAAGCACTGCATAACCTGTTGGTGCTATATAAATAAATGATGATAATGATGATACTGGCATTCCTGGGGTTACTATGCTAATTATTCATTTTCTATAGTATTATACTGGCATGTCTAGGTTAATATGCCTGTTATCCATTTTACTTAGGGATTAAATTGGCATGTCTGAAGTTGAAATCCTCATTATTCATTTTGCATAGTAATTATACTGGCATATCTGTGTTGTGTTGTAGTAAAATGGGTGTTGTATTTAGGGATTTTGGGAAAAAGTGGGCAAGGTTTCAAAAAATATTTTGCTACATGGCGCAATACTGTGGGCTATTTGCCCAGGGCCCACCAAGGCCTTTAAAGGGCCCTGATCAAAACCTCCCCAACCCCCAATTTCTGGCTGTCAGGCTGACCTACACATAACTAACTGACATTCTGGAACCCCTCCCCAAACCCCCCAAATTTAGTCTTATATTTTTCCCTGACAGTGTTTTTTTCTCTCTGCCTCAACACTTAAATAGATTGCACCCTCCTCAACTGTAAAATCACAATTTGTTCATTTTTTTGACATTCCTACTTGAGGCTGTTATTGTTACTGTTACTACCATTTAATTTGTCAATTTGTGTTACTGAATAGGTGAATATGTTCTTAATTTTCCATAATAAATTGGATAACCCCGATCTCAGAACTAGAAGTTTGCATGATCTATTGTGTTGAAGCAACAGCTATTTCCCTCTGCAAGAAAGTGGCAGTCATCAAACCATCTGCATTTTGCAAAAGCTTTCTCCTGTTACTCTGTAACACTTGACCTTCCTCTGCATACCTCCTACAGCGAGTAGCATTCTCCTTTCCTCATTTATAATATGTTTCATTGTACATCTGGTGATGTGAATACGATATTTATTCAAACCTTAGACAAAGTACTCTTGTTCTTTTAACATGTTTTTCAGATTTTCTCTTCTGCCTTGCTTTCATTAACGTGAAGATAAGTGATAAACTGGCCTGTCTAAGCCATGTACAAAATAAACAAAAATTATCCTTACAGATGAAAGAATTGAAAAATGTTATTGTATTCCAATCACATTCCCTCTTGCAGGAGTAACATACAGTTGGTAAGTCATAGCAGGAAAAAAAAAGCGTTGCCACCATAACGTAGCCATGTATACAGTACACTATAGGTAAAATGTCTACGCTGTTGGGCGATTTCTCCACAGTTGTTTTCTAAGCATTGTGGTGTTTCTTAGCAGGCACAGGCAGATTTGAAATGAAGGCCTTGGGGGCTACCAGGAGCTGACTCTGTGCAGGAAAACAGTAGTAGGGTGAGGTCGGCAGGGCTTGCACAGATCTGAACTGCACCTTCTGGGAAGGACGGAAGGAGCATTGAATTTTCCCGAAAAAACGTTGCTACTGTAATATCTTGTCATAGGGTATACTCAGAATAATTTCAGCTAAGACACTCAAATTGCGTAATCACTCACAACAAATCATACAAAGGATTTTTTGCAGAGGTGACCTGCTATCTAGCAGAACATTAAAATTGCCTAATCACTCAAAAACCCATACAAAGGCATTTTTGATCAACTGATTTGAGTTTTTTCATTTTTCAATTTTCAGTATCACCTATGGCAAGGCATTTTCTGGCATTTTGTAGCAGCAACAATGACAAAACACCTAAAGTGTCATTGCCCTTATACAAGAATGATTTGATGGTGAATTTGGGCCTTGCGCTTTTGTTATTTAACCACTTCTGTGTTACTTAAACTTTGGGAAAATCGTCCTGCTGAAAAATGAAATTTCTCCCAAGCTGTGATTTAAGCAGAAAAGCAAGTTATTTTAGCAATTCCCTGTATTTGTACCAATCAATTAAAAGCAGCTCACAGCATAATGTTACCCCTACTTAATCACTGGATTTATGGTGTGTCATTTTTAGTAATATCACTTTTAAGTGATGAGTGAATTGTCCTGTTTTGCTGAAAAATTCCCGAATCTGAGAAAAAACTAGTGAAATGGCAAAAAAATTGTAAAAAACGCACTGTAGCGCAAAAAATTCTGTGCTACAATTTTTAGACGAGCGCAGCAAATATTATTTTCGCTCCAAATGTAAGTCAATGGGTGTTTATTTCTCAAGGCAACTTTTCTGTCCAAATGAATTAAAGTCAATGGGTTTTTTTTTTAAAAATTTTTAGGCGCGACGACTTTTTTTCCATGGAAAATTCCTGACCTCAAATCAAATTAGGACCCCAATTGTTGCAAGGCAGTGCTACTGAGCCATGGTTCTCTTTGAGAAATGACTTTTGTGGCACCCTCTTATAGGACTGCTTTTCACCAACAGGTGTTGGGCATCATGTTAAAACGTGGGGAAAATGTAGGATTTTCTATTCAGTCAAGGATCTGATTACTTTTATATGGCACTGTATATTGCAATGTGTAGGTACAAAACTGTACATGGCTGGATGTTGTCTTTATAAACTTGGGTAAAATAAACCATGTCATGCACTGTATGCAAATAGCAGGAGATACTTAAAACAGATATGAAAAGAAAGTTAGAAAAAAGCAAATAAGTTCATAGAGAAGTGATGAAATGATGATGATGAGGAAAGAGAGGAAAAAAAATGAGGTTGCCTCTAGGCTCATATTTCATAGTGGGCTGGGGCTGTATAGAAAGCCTGACTATAGCATCATATTTTCTATTTTTGTTGCTTTTTCTGCTCTTCCAGTTCAAGTGCAAACTCTGCAGTTATTGAACTCAGTAACAAGCTGGTTATGATTTCCATTACATTGCACTGCTCCACAGACGCAATTATAAACTGCCCATTCTGAAATCTCCCACTCTGTTTTCCAATGTGCATTACTGTGCAATTACAATAACATAACGAAGAGAACACAATATTATAATAAGATTGAAGCTTCCTCTGAGAGAGTTGTTAAGTGACTATTTCAGACATACATCATTCTAATTTCATTTATCAAATTCCACACTTAGCTCTGAGAATAACCTACTGAAAGAATGGAAATAAAGTTCTCTGCTATTCAGTTACACAGCTCTATTCTGCTTGATCGTAACAAGTTGGCTACTAACCCTAAAATTATGAAACTCCTGAATTTCAAACATAATTTCACTCATCTATTCTCAATGAAGAACAAATAATATTACTCACTCCACACTACATATATATATATATATATATATATATATATATATATATATATATATATATGAATTTGTCCAAAAATGTTTAATACTTTGCATGTATGTCATCTAATTAATTACATATGAATGATGAGCAGAACTTTTAAAACAAAATGTAATTTCATGCCTCATATAATAGGATAACAGAGGAGAAGAGTAAATGTTTTCAGGGTGTCTGGTACAGTTTACACAGCATTATATAAACCCAAGTGTTAAGGCGATACATATTTAAAGTACAATGTAGAATATATCATATAGTCATCCATTCATATAGATCAAACAAAGATTGATAATATGTAGCTTCCGTATAGTGAAAGTAATCAAATTATTTTTTTTAAATGAGCGTAACCTTGTAAAGAATCAGAGAGAAAGAAAAACAAAGAGCAAGCAAAGTGGGCCAACCCAAACTTACCCTTCAGACCAAACTTGGAGTGTCTCCCAAATTTTAGGATGATCAGCATTATTACCAGGCCGGTACAAACTAATGCTGCGATGCCCACTACAACGTAAACCTGCGGAAAAAACAACAGAGCTTAGTACTATGTCTGGGGACTAATACTTTGTGGCCTTTAGAGTACATACAAAAAAATAAACTAATAAATGAGTACTAATGAGTACTAATAATTCAGAAACTCATAATATCCAATCAGATCTTTGCTATTATTTTGCTATCAACCTAATTACTGATTCGCTGCTAAAGGCAAATGTACTTGTGCAATTTAGCATGTAAGTTGGCAAATCAGTCTCCAAAGTTTTGCAAAGTTGATTACTTTTCTCTTGTACTTTTTCTGTATCTACTGCACACTCCAGTCATTGAGCAGTTTGTTATTATATAGAGTTATTATTGTAATAGAGTCAAATTGCAATACTATCAAAGTCACCAGGGCTTGTTTATAATCATAACTGAATGCTTTATAGATGCTGCACTTTCTTTCAAAATCAAACTCAGAACACCAGCAATGCAAGGCAACAATGCTAACTACTGAGACACCATGTAACCCACAATACTGTATACATCTGATTATGATTTTTTTAATAGTGGGTAAACATTATGCAGGAAGAGCAAGTTGCCAAGATTTCTTATGGTGTCAGAACACTAAGGGGCATGTTTACTAACACTGGAGATAAATATAATTGGTGATGTTTCCCATAACATTAACACATGATTCTTTTGCCATAAATCTGTTATTTATTATTATATTATTATATTATTATAAATCTGTCCACAATCCAGGGCCGGATTTACACAGCGGGCACCCCTAGGCCTGCAGTTGTTCGTCGCCCCCATCCCTCCCTTTTCTTCACTCAAATTTTCATCATTAGGATTCATTGGGACTGCAGCAATGGGGATTGGTGCATGGGAGATTTAAAAATCTATTGTATCTCTTGCTCATCCCCAGTGTTTCTGAACCAATGTGGGTGTGGTTGGGCAGCATGCCGCGCCCTAAAATCCAGCTGCCCCAGGCCTTGGTGGCCTCTCCACAAATCCGGGCCTGGCACAATCCGCTATGGGAACCCTGTAATTACCAACACATTCAGGGTGACTGCAGCTCCAGTGTTCCACGAATGTCAGTGGGTGCACAATGATCATGTTTGTTAGTGCCCTAAACCAATGATGTAATAATATCAATCAAAGAGCAACGTCTGAGTTGATTTTAGCATGACTGCAATTGCAACTGAGTTTATAAATGACCCTTCGAGAATATTAAACTTTGCCCCAGTGCAAGAAAACCATAGCATCTGCACCAAATAGCTGAAATGTTGTAACTGCCTAATGAGGAATTTTAAATTGTGATGTGTGTGCTTATTTATGCATTATCGCGCTCATGTCCATAAATAAACAAGGAAGCACTGGTATCTATTTGGGTGCTGAAAGCTTTTAAAGGAACAGTTCAGTATAAAAATAAAGTATGTGCTAAATAAAAATGTTTCTCATATAATTATCTATAATCTATAAAGGCTGGAATTACTGAATGTCTAAAATAATATCCAGAACCCATCTTCCTGCTTTGTAGATCTTAGTTAGTTATTGCCTCTAAGGGGGGCCACATGGGACATAAAAGTTCAGTGAGTTTGCAAGTGATTCTTAGCATGCAGGACAGATTCAAATCAAACAGTTATGACCCTTGTGTCCCCCCAAGTCACTGATTAGTTACTGACTGGTATCCAATAAAAGACACCAAGTTACTCCAGATTTAACAGATTACATTTTTGGCTAACTAACTATATTGATATTATTTTGCATAGCCTAGCTATCTATTTAGCCAGTTTTTATTTTTACACTGAACAGTTCATTAAAGATAAATCCAGTGTAGTTGGTGCACCTTGTGTAATAATCTGGGGCAGATTTTTCAACATCTGAGTTTTTGTTTTTTTCCCCGCAATTTGTTTTTTTTGTGGCAGAATCACAAATTTGAATTCAAGTTTTCAACTGAAATTTTAAAGAGTAATTTAGCATAAACACTTAATTAATTAGAAAAATGTGTCATCTTAAGGCTGGCAATTCAAGTTTTTTACATTACGTTAAAGGCAGATTGAAAAAGGGCAGAATGTGATTTTGCTGCATTGCAGTTATTTTTATGCAATCAAGTGCAGATCTGAGTTTGCCACGTTTTTGATTTGTTTGATTAAAAAATCCTCGAAATTTCAAATTTTGATAAAATTTCCACTTTGTGTGTCCACATGCAACAGTTTTCAGAAGCAGGGCACTTGAACCGACCTGTAGCCATAGTATGTTCAGAGATAACAGTACCAACTGCCAGCACAAAGCAATATTTATTATGCCTGTCACTATATGAAAAACATTCTGATGCTAAAGTTGGTTACATTTTGTATATTGCACTAAAGATTATATTCAAAATAACCCAGCTTTAAAAAAAGGCAAATCAGGTTTATTATATATCATGATGCAGATTTACCATAGTGATGTAACCCAATGCACCCAATTATCTGTTAGAATTTTATCAGTGTACAATAGTCAGAAAGCAGGTACAAATATTGGCTGCACAAGTTTACTCCACTGAAGCAAATATGTAACATATTACTGCATAAGTTAGACAGGGTTAAAACGTTTAGGTTTTACTTACAGTGATACTATCTTCATTTCCTCCATTGGAAACATCTGTGGAAGTGACTCCAGTTCCAATATCTGTACTAGTTCCCCCAATATCATTTGAAGTGGTTTCATAATCTTAAAAAATAAGATAGTTACATTTTTAAAAATGATGTTCATATAGTATTACATTTTACCTTATACACTTACTAGTCTAAACTCATTTCATGTTGACACAGATGCAAATTCCTATCATATTTTGAATAAATATTGAAATTGTGAGATGTTTACAATAAGAGGTTCAATGCATTCTAATATTTATATGAATTATATAATAAGTTCAGCTGTATAAAGCATTTTATTAATACTGCAGATCAGTTTATAGCTCCAACATCTTATAAGACAAACCCAGGACTCCATTCACTTGTTTAAATTCTTCTCTATAAATTGTACATTTTTCATTATAGGGGCTGCATAATATTTTAAATCTCAGACATTCATTATAGTCAAGAATTGTCACTCAACTGGTTGACTTGATTCAATCTAGTTCTCCTTTCAATTGGTAATATTGACACTGATAACAGTTCCTGGGATGAGTGAAATCTTGTTGGATTCATTGCTAACTAATTGTACAAATGATTATTCAAGAGGAATGTTTTTGTTTTTCCTGTTAATTGTTAATATTCATATTGACACTGATACCAGAACTAATATAAGAACTAATTGTTCAAAACGTATCTTATTAATACACGGCATAATATCAGCCTTGTAGTCTACACCAGCTGATCTAACATATCATACAATATTTTTACATAATTATTATATTAACTAAACATAAATGGGCAAAACTAGAACACTATATTTAACTTCTCTGAATTTTCCATCCAATGCCACAAAGATATCTGGTAAGTAGCCAAAATTTTATTTGATCATACCAATTCAAATTTTTGTTCAAATTTTAAACATTTTTATTACTAAAATCTCAAATATTACTGTGAACAACCCTTAATTTTAATTTATTAAAATTAGTACTAAGAAATACAATGTACCAGGTTCAGTTTGATGAGAATAGTGTATCTCCTAATTTAATTCCAGATTTTTTCATAGAGCGAGATGCATTTAAATCACTTAGGGGCAGATTTATCAAGGGTCAAATTTCGAAGTGCAAAAAACTTGATTTGCATTACTTTGATATTTGAAGTTGAAGTTTTTTTTAATTGAGTTTGGCCATATTCAGTCGAAGTCAAATCGTTCGATCGTACGATGAAATCCTTCGGATTGAACGATTTGAACGATTTAATCAATCAATTGAACGATTTGACTTCGACTTCTAAAAACTTAGCCAAATGTTGGCTATAGGTTCTATGAGGTCCCCATAGGCTAACATAGCAATACGGCAGGTTTAAGGTGGCAAAGCCTCAAAGTCGAAACTCTTTTAAAGAGACAGTACTTCGATCTTCGAAGTCAAACTTTTTTACTTCGAATCGAAGTCGAATTTAGGCCTATTCGATGGTAGAAGTACCCAGAAATTAGTCTGAAATTCATAGTTTTTAAATTTGAAAATTCACTTCAACCCTTAGTAAATGTGCCCCCTAATCTCACTTATCTCACTTTTTATCACATGAAAACTCAATGGGAAAAACTGGAACTGAGTCAAATTGAATCTCACCCATAAGTTTTCATGTGATAAAAAATAAAAATTTCTGATGGAATAGAATCTGGCCCAATCTATAATATGAACCAGACATTGTTTATATACGGTACTTAGAACTCAACCACAAAATCCATGACTATCTAGTTTTCAGTCTAGAAGAAAAAAATATTTTGACGATTATTTTTACTGAAAATTACAAACATGGTTAGATATGTACAGAGGTCTTTTAGTTTCATCATACAAATGTTAAACTTTTGGGTTGATAGTACCCTATCTGCCTACTGTTACAAAACTGCTATTCTTAAGAAATTCATCAGCAACCAGTGGTAGTGGTAAACATCTACCTTTAAAAAACCTCTGCAGTAAAATTATTTCCTAAGTAGATAGAAAAATTTGAGTTTCAGATTTTAAAAATTCAATTTAGGATTCTTGAACAATAACCAGTGATAAAATTATCAAGAAATTTGCATTTAAAAACATTTGTCCTCCTAAGTAGATAAAAAAAGCTACAGTTTCAGATCTTGTAATTAAAATTTAGGATTCTTGCTCAGCTTATTGAAAAGAAGATGATCATAGAAAATATGTAGTGCATTTTATCTTGTGCACTGTTCCTGATTCAGTGTACTGATGCAATAATGGCTCTTCTAAGGTTCATCCACTATTGTGGTTTTGTCCTCTGAGTTGTACAAGATGTGTCTACCATAAATAAAATGATTAAATCATTTTTAATATCTTTGGAAAGTTTTTGAATAAATTATTTGGCTTTATTTTTTTTAAGTAATTTTGTTTGATAAAGATGTTGTTGCTTTTGGAAGAAAGCTATGCTTTTGTTGTTAATCTACACATGTTTTTATTTAATTAACATGTTAGAGATGAGATGGATTGTTATACTGCCAGTTAATCAGGTTATTTGTAGGTGTATGACTCGAGAAGAGTAAATAAAATATCCAATAATCCATAAATTAATTTTATTTTTATGGTCTGGATAGTTAAGGAGAGGTGAAGAAACCCATACTCCTATTTATTATCAATCTTTGATTGTACCACCTCATTGTTCATTGGGTCACCTCATCCCATCTGAGAATAATGGAAAACAAGTAGCTTCAAATTTACACAAAATGTTTAACCCATAATAACGAGTAATGTTATTTACTTTCAGAATTGTACCTGTAACACAGTGATCAAAGTAAATTGCTAATTGGTTGTTATGGATAACTGCACTGGGGTTTCTCAGCATTGATGAATCACACTGGGGCTCAAGTGCAAATTTGCCCAACACCACTGATTTAGTTTTAAGTGAGTATGATTATGAAGATTTTCATTCATCCAGGTCATGGTATATCTAGTATAGGTAAATCTAAAAACAACTGGTCTTGCTGAGTAATCAATGAAGACGTTTCACTTCTCATCTGAGCAACTTCTTCAGTTCAACTGACCGGTGTGGGAAATTCTCAGCATATAAACTCTTCCACTAATCCAATCACAATGGCACATTGTAACTCTTCAAAGAGGTGACATCTGAAGAAATTCACAGAGGTGTAGATTCTGTGTAGTTACTGTGATAGGATTATCCAATGTGTCATGCAACTCCTAGAAAGAGGTGTTAAGGTGGCCATACATTGATAGATCCGCTCGATCCGCTCGATGTCGCCAAATGAGCGGATCTCCCTCCGATATGCCCACCTTGAGGTGAGCAATATCTGGCAGATCCGATCGTGGGCCCTAGGGCCCAACGATCGGATCCTAGCATTCGCAAATGGGCGGTCGGATCGTGGGACCGCATCAACGAACAGATGCGGCCGCGATCCGACGGGGTTTTTAAACCCATCCGATCGAGATCTGGCCGACTATGGCCAGATCTCGATCGGGGAAGCCCGTCGGGGGCCCCCATACACGGGCCAATAAGCTGCCGACACCTTTACTTGTGAGAGTTGTGAGAACTTCCCACACCAGTCAGTTGAACTGAAGAAGCTGCTCAGATGAGTAGTGAAATGTCTTCATTGATTACTCAGCAAGTCAAGTTGTTTTTAGATTTACCTTTACTAGATATTTTAAGTGAGTAATTTGTTTGAAATAAAACTTTAAATGGTAGTAAGTCCAAGGCCATGCAATGATATAAAGTTTATCTAACAAGCTTTCCAGGCTCCCTTTCTGTCCGTTTTTGATATTATCACATCAACTACTTCTTTTGCAGAAAACAACTACCAAGAGTACTCTTCCCAGTTACCCACCCCTTCAGAGTACTAATATTTTGAATATTTTTTTTTATCTTGTAAGGAATTATTTTCTCTACTGTTTTTTGTTGGTTGCGTATCAATAAAGACAGCCAGTTACAGCATGACTGAAGGAGGACAATGTTAAAGCAGCAATAATTTCTTTTGTGGCAAAACGTTCCTACTTGACTGCCAAACAGGGAAAAATAAATATATAAATATACATAACTGCGAAATATGTTGGTGCTCTAGAAATACATGTTAATAATAACTGCTCAATACATAAGCAGGAAATATGTTAAATGCTAACATTATTATTTTAATATTGTTTAACTGCCTCGATTCAGTTGACAGGCATAAATAATTCACCTGTGACTAAAAAGTGTTTTTTCAGAATCCCCTTCCATTCTGCTTTAAGTTACAGGGGGTTATAGAGACGTACCTCTCCTTTAGAGACTTGATGTTGCCAAGATACTGAAGTAAGGCCATCTGTTTACCACTAATACAAATCAATGTGATTCTGTTTTCTGTCCCTCTTCTGTCCCTTACCAATCACCCACCCAACACAAGAAGAGAAAATGTATTATATACCATAAAATCCGGGGTCAGTAATCGGATTACCTAAAACATTAAAACAAAAAAGAAAAATAATGTAAGTATAACCACTAAATTATCATCTAGTTTAATATGTGCTACTTTATGGTTTAATAAAGTATCAATAGAAGCTATGGTTTTGTAATTTGTAGTCTTAAATGGATGTACAAACTACATGTAAGAACTTTTGAACCCTTTAAATAAACCACTGGAAGATGCTTAATGCAAAACCCAAGTAAGTTTTCAGTCACATACTGTATCACATAAGTACCAAAGTTAACGTTTCATTATTCATAATGAAAATAAATTAAATAAATTGGCCTAAAAGATGCTTTGTATTATTGCCGAAACCATGCCATGACTACACCTCCCCACAGGCAATGGCTTTTTTTTTTTTTTTTGAACAATTTGGAAATGTAGGCATTGGGAAAGGTCACTAGGAGATCAAAATTAATTCTAAACACTTTTCCAAAACACATTATTTACAAAAGTTATTTGTAAATGTAATTGCTAGTAAAGACAAAGTATCACTCTGGCCCTAGGCTACTCCCTGCTCTGCTGTTGTGCTGTTTTATTGTGCTGTATTATTAAGTATCCATTTATTCATTTGTAGTGTAATATATATTTATATAACAACCTTCTGAACAAGCACTAAAATAATTTGTAAGCTTTGATTGGTTGAGGGCCAAATTAATAGATACCATACAAGGGGTCCTACAGGTTGTCACCTTTGCATTGTTTGTTCAGACCAACCAGAAGATTGGAATAGCAGGTATTGAAAGACCCCTCTTAATATTCTTTTAGCCAACCAAGGCGCAAATTCACTAAGCGCCGAAACGCCGAACGCTAGCGTTAATTCGCTAGCGTTTGGCATTTTTCGCTACTGTGCAAATTCACTAACGAACGCTGGCGTAATTTCGCTAGTGTTACTTCGCACCCTTACGCCAGGCGAATTTTCGCTAGCGATGTAACTACGCAAATTCACTAACTTGCGCAGTGTACTGAACGCTACCTTTTACGCTAGACTTCTTTCGCCACCTCAGACCTGGCGAAGCGCAATAGAGTAGATAGGGATTGTTTCAAAAAAAGTCAAAATTTTTTCTAAGTCCCAAAAAACGCTGGCGTGTTTTCTACATGATGGGTGATAGGCTGAAAAAGATCGAAAATATTTTTGGGGCTCCCCTCCTTCCCCCCTACATTTCCTGACTCATGGCAACTTACCTAGAGAGTGGGCACATGTGTAGGGCAAAATAAAATTTTTATTTGCTGATTTGAAGGTTTTCTAGGCATTTGAAGTGGTGATACATGTTCCTCCATTGAAATTTGAATTTCGCGCCGTATGTAAATGAACCATCGCTAGCGAAACTTCGCTTCGCTTGGTGAATTAACGCTAGCGCAACTTCGAAAACTTACGCTACCCCTGTGCGCAACTTCGGATTTTAGTGAATTTGCGGAGCGCTGGCGAAAATACGCCTGGCGAAGTGTGGCGAAGTGCAGTGAAGTTGCGCCTGGCGCAACTTCGCATCTTAGTGAATTTGCCCCCAAGATTTTAGTCATTAATGATAATCCTCTACCCTCTAGGCCAGCTTAGCTTTGTACTTGCTGAAGTTCTTCTAGCAAGGATGACCTTTCTGACCTTTAAAAAAACTCACTCTTTTGTTTTAACTGACAGCTGTTATTGTCTTTGGGGGTAATTTACTAATGGTGGCCATACATGGGCCGATAAAAGCTGCAGACAACCCGAATCGGCAGCTTATTGGCCCATGTATGGGGCCCTCCGACGAGCTTCCCCGATTGATATCTGGCCGAATGTTGGGCAGATGTCGATTGGACGGGAATAAAAATCCCATCAGATTGCAGCGCATCTGTTCGTTGATGTGGTCCTGTGATCTGACCGCCCGTTAGCCATCGTTAGGATCTGATCATTAGGCCCTAGGGCCCGCAATCGGATCAACCCGATATTGCCAACCTTGACATATCGGGGAGAGATCCACTTGTTTGGCTACATTGCCAAATGAGCTGATCTCTAAGCGTATGGCCACCTTAAACTCCAAATTACAAAAAACCCAAAAAAAACGATATTTGTGGTGAAACAAAAAAACCCCACAAATTTGTCGGGATTTATTATACCCCAAGGATGGAAAAAGTCAGAATGTGAAAATCCAGCATCTCAGACCAGCATCTCAGACTGTGCATATAAGTCAATGGGAGAAGTCACAAAGATTTTTTGATCTGCGCTGGGTTTTGTGCAATAATCTGACATTTTCTGGGTTTTCGGGCAAAAATCTGGTGGAAATTCCAAAAAATTTGTAAAATTAGTATTTTTCACTATTTTTTCAGATTTTTTCCAGCAAAATTTTCCGGGAAAGTTTATTAATAAATGAGCTGAAAAAACTTGTGTGGATTTGGAGTTTTTTTCAGAAAATAATGAGATAAATTCAGACTTTGAAAATAACCTTAGGGGCATATTTATCAATGGGTGAATTTTGAATTAAAAAAAAAACTCCAAAATTCGAATACAAAAAGACCAATCGAAATTAAGTCAAAATGTTGAAATTCGACCATCGAATAGGGTAGTTCGACATTCGAAGTCAAGTTTTAAAATCGTACGCTTATACAATGAAATCCTTCGAATCGAACGATTCAATCGTACGATCGTACAATTTTACCAAAAATCCTTCAATTTCTCAAAATTTGCCCAAACACTCAAACACTTATAGGAGGTCCCCCACTGGCTAAACAGCAATTCGGCAGGTTTAAGATGGCGAAGTGTCGAAGTCGGATTTGGCCTGTTCGACGGTCGAAGTATCCAAAAATTACTTCGACCCTTAGTAAGTGTCCCCCTTAACGTCTGTTTCATAGGCATCATTACATCTGTAAAATACTTATCATTAGTTTGCCTCATATGCAGCTTGGTTTACATTTGTGTATGTCACTAAAAAACAACTGTAGAAATTCCTCTATGAATTAATAAAAAATATAACTGAATTTGTATATTAAATTAAAAAAAAAACAAGACCCAATATATCATCTACTTTCAGAGGCCCATTTATTAAAGGCTGTTTTTTAGTAGTATTATAGATTTTTGATAAAACGATAAACTCTGTTTCTCTAAATCCACAATTTCCATGAAGTTTAATAAAAAATGTAATAAAGTATAAAAGTATAAAAAGTATACATAAGTACTGAACGATCCAAAAAAACTCAAATAGGAATATCTCTAGAAACCACTAAAAAGGAGTTTTTCAGACAATTACAAGCAAAAACAATATAAAAGAAAAAGGTCCAATAGATCTTTATTAATTAGATTTTTTGTGTTTTTTTACACTTAATAAATCTCTTTAAGCGTTTTATAGAAATGTTTAGACATTTGTGAAAAAAAATAGAAATGCGAAGGTTAGTAAATAGGCCCCTTCATGTACATTTCATGTCAGATATTACTATAACAGAAAATTATATTCATGCAATGGCAAAGGTGTAAACTATGAGTAATAGCCATATTACCCTTCTTGCATTTGCCACATGTGCCAGTGAATTTTCGCTGACTGGGAGGGTGCCAATCCCTCCATTATTGAGCAGCGGGCTCTCAATCCTTTGAAGACCAGCGTGTGCGAGTTTGGATTAACCCTGTCACACTAATAGCTATAAGTGCAATAGTACATATAATGCAGGCCTTTAAAAACAGTATCTAAACTAAGAAATAAACCATGTGCAATTACTTGCATATCTTTTGTCACTCCTGTAAACAATGCCTAATTTTGGAACTCAGTGTAAGAAATTAATCATAACAAGTAAGCTACTACACTTGGGAATTTGAAAATATATTTGTATCTTGGGGTCTGTTTGCCTCATGGATGAGCTTGTCACTTGTCAAATATTATAGAAAACCAAGAAGTTTTATAGCAAGTATGCTAACATTACTCTTTAAAATTAAACTGACATACCACTGAGGCAAACCTGCTGCAATTGAATAGCAAAGGGGACATTTCTAGGGTGGGGAGCTCCAATTTAATCTAATTAATCTAATATAATTTAATCTAGTGGCCTGTTTGTAATTTATTATATGAATACATTTACATTTTTACTTGGTAAATTGGCTTTCCTGTTCCCTAAATATACAGAATTCTGCAAATTATTCTATGAATTCAACTACTAAGAACTCCTTGGGAGATATAAAGCATTAACTAAAATATAAGCTATGCTTACGTTAAAAAGTGTGCACCATTTAAAAAGCGATGTAAGTTGTAATTCCAACCTTCTTGTCTTTACCGGCATATATAGTTATGTCACTATCTCTACCAACATACACTTTTTTTTATATGGCTGGTCCTCCCATAGAGTGTAGTGATAAAATACATATTGACTATTTACTACTAGTACTATAGTTAACAATAATGAATTGTGCTAGAAATAACACCGGAAAAAAATTACCTGACACGGCTTTAACTGTAATGATAAGTTAATAAAAATGTTTGAAGATTCTTATATACTAACATTAATATTGCATCTTGCAATAATGCAAAATGTGCAGTATTTACAGTATAACCTAAAAAAATCACCTAAACAATCACACAAAGAAAAGAAACAGCACCTAGCTAAAATTGACAATGATGTTAGCTCCTATGTTTGAGTAAATAACCACCTAACTCAAGGCAAATGAGGTCTTTAAAAATGTTGGGGCTTTATTTTTTATGGGCACTACAAAATTTGCACTGTTGCTGTTTTAACATCTTTAAGTAAATATGATAATATACTACTTATACAGTCCCTGTACCCTGTTTTTTTATAAGTGTACAAAAAAAAACAGTTTTGTGCACAAAACCAAAAAGAAATTTAAGGGAATATGGAAGCAGAGGCTGAATATTGTTGTGGAATTTACAACTGAGTTACAGCTGCATCATACAATTCAACTACACTTATAAGAATTCTTTTAAAGGGTATAGTTTCTGATAATGCCTACGGTTCTATACATTCAACCCCCTAACGTGGACATAATACTTTTTTTTACTTAAAGTATTTTATGTGACCTGGCTCACCTCACTGACCATGTGTTACTGGAGCAATCCTACTGTAATGCAAATGTTATTCGTTTAATTACTTGATGGCTTTATTACCGTAACCCACCAACTGTCATGGTTATTTACACATACCATTACACAATAAAATGTTTTAAGCTGCTGGTGACATAATTTTATTTTGCTGTAATACATGTGCTGTTTCATTTGCTCATAAATCACTAAAACTAGGCTTGTTTGGTCAAGAGCCACATCTGTTTGACTTATAGCCAAGGGACAATTAAAAGCAAATAGATTATTTTCTGTTCTATCAATCACTGGATATTATCCAAAAATATTTTCTTTTGCAATACATCAGAAAATTTGACATACAACTTGGTAAAGAAAACAAACTTGACTAAAATGATACCAGAAATAGGGATCTACTGAACTTTGCATTTTGGGTTCAGACGAATCCCCGAATCAAGGGTCACAGATTTGGTCAATACTGAACCAAAGCTGGACCCTTCCACATTGCTGAAAATGCAGAGGTTCCAGCTGAAAAACCTGATGTGAGCGAAGGGTTTGGATTATGTTTAGTCAGTCCCTTGGATTTGGCCAAATTTTGCTAAAAATAGTTCAGATTCAGCCAAATCCCAAACTGAATCTGGGATTCGGTGCATCCCTAACCGGAACACAACTGTAAATTTAAAGTTGTATGCAATTCTTTGGCAGCATTATTTAGCGATAGGAAGAATGTGGATAATTTACTTAACGTCTTTTAATGGTTAAAATTAACACAATGTTTTTACTGCTTTATCCTTGTAAACTCGTTCCAACAAAAAAGGCAGTGTGAGAGGAAGGGACATACTTTGGTAAATCAGCAAAATCATTAAAATATTTTTTTTTTTTTTCAAAAAATCATAAACTGAAAAAAATGCTCTATATGCCATATGGAATGGTGTTCAGTTGACATCAGATAAAATTATGGACCAGGCAATATGAATTAATCCAATTTTGAATTTCCATTATATTTCAGTGTAACCTCATAGTCCCTTATCATTTGTAATTTTATAGAATGTTCCACATTATCAACCAGTTATTTTGCCCTACAGAACAATGCGTAATGAACCAGGTTTGGAATGCTAGTTAAAATGACACTTACCATCATCTGGACCTTTCATGAAAAGAGCACTTATGGATCTTTCATCCCGTCCATATTTGTTCTCAGCCCTTAATGTATAAAATCCATTGTTCAAATGTGTTGGGCTATCCAGTTGCAAACAGCCATGGTGCTCAATTGTATTGTTACTTGTTTCATGAATCTTGCTCCAAATGAAATCCGTCTCGCTAAGAACATTCCCTTCGTGGAACCACTGCAGTGTAGGCTTCGGATTGCCCCTCACACTGAAAGGTATGCACCAATGATGGTCCAGGGTTGGCAAGTCAATAAAAGTGATCACTGGGGGAACTGAAATAACAGTAAATACATTTATTTTATATATATATATATATATATATATATATATACATATATATATATATATATATATATAGTGTAATACACAAGATCCATGAATATCCTGTAAATTATATCCTTATAAAATGTGCTTAGTGATTTCATCAGTAATAATTACTGAGCTAAAATGATGAGTGTACAAGCAAAATGATGGGGAAATTTGTCCCGTTTTAACTTCGCTGCAAATTTTGCAAATTTCCCGCGAGACTGGCGAAAAATTCACGAAACATCGATTTTGACGCTGGCGACAATTTGCCGGCATCCAAATGGGTGTTAAAATTGGTGGCAGAACTGTTGCCGGCATCGAAAAACCTTTGACGCCTGCATCAGAATCAGCAAGTTCGCGAATTTATTCGCCAGCGACGAAATGCGCAAATTTGACGTGAATTTGCGCCTGTCGAATAAATTCGCCCATCACTAATCTTTATTAGACTTTTTCTAATATTTTAGACAATCCTAAGTAGACTAGGAATGATTTGTTCATTAATCTTTTGTATTTTATGACTATGTTAAAAAAGTGTTAAGTTTACTACACAGTATTTGATAGCGAGAGTAGAATATGTTTGAAAAAATACACTTCTATAACACTGGTTTATAAAAAAAAATGTGTAATTCCAGATAACTATTCCATAAAGTATTTAACTAATTAGATCATGGAAATATGTAGTAATTACAACAGTTCATTTGAAAATAAAAGTATATAATTAATAGAATAATCTCGAGAGCATTTTGAAATCTGTACCAGCAGCCTTGCTTTATCTTGCTTTAGGAAATTGAACTTGAAATTCTAATTTTCATCATGAGTCATGAAACTGACTGCCTCTTATCAAGGTTTCTATAACAATTGAATTACCCAACCAGCAAGGGTAAGGTAAAATGTTTGTAAATTTATTAGAAAGATATTTCAGTAAACATATCTGTGCAGCAACACACACTAATATGGTGCCCCCTCATGACCAGCACCAGCAGGCCCCCAGGAACAAGGATTGTTGGACACTAGGGATGCCACAGATGGTCTGAAACAGGGATTATGGTCCACGGCAGTGGGAAGGTCAGTGTTAGGCAGGAACCCCATTGTATAATTGTAAGCTCTAGATTTTCCTATAGAACCAAATGCAATTAAATTCAGAAAAACTTATCTCACTGTTTATCACATGAAAAGTGTATTGAAGTCTATGGGAAAAACAGAACTGAATAAGGAGAAAAGTTGTTCTCTTCAAATTCAAACCTCGCTATCATGTTTTTATCCGATGAACCATAAAATAACCCATAAGATTCATGTGCTAAGTAAGGGCAAGGAGTTGAATGCAAAGACAAAAAGCTGTGGTTTGTACCCACAATGCAGCTTTCATTGCATGTGAGCAGCCTATAGGTGTCCACATGAGCTTCCCATGCTAACCCTTACTTGCTGCAAGAGCTCAAATTAAGACTCTAAGGGGCAGATTTATCAAGGATTGAATTGAAAGTTCAAAGTAAAAAAATTGAATTATGAGCTTTTTTTGTGTACTTTGACTAATAGTCCAAATTCGATTCGAATTTGAAAATAAAATAAATCGAATATTGAAATTTATCATGTACTGTCTCTTTAAAACTTCAACTGCGACCATTCACCATCTAAAACCTGTCAAATTGCTGTTTTAGCTTATGGGGGACCTCCTAAAAACTATTTGGAGTGAATTGGTGGACTATGAAAACTCTAATTTTTTTTTTGAAAATACTTTGAATCAAATTGAGATGAGGTGTGCTAATTTGTTATAGAAAGTAATATCGTCTTTTACAATGTCTCCCAATGCAGTGGTAGGTATTGAAGCCCTGCATTAATGTGTAAGTAGCATTTTGTCAGCTTTGTTCTTTACATGACATCAGTTTACATTTGAATTTCACTTACAGTGTACATTAAGTTCCACAGAGACTTGATCTTCACCCACGCTGTTTTCTGCCACACATAAAATGACTCTTTTGTTGTCCAGCGATGTTATATTTTTCAGAGTAAGCAAGGCTGGATGCTTTGCAGTTTCTACCTGTAGTTAACATGAAAAAAATATTTTATGCTGTACAGGTATGAAATCCATTATCCAGAAAGCTCCAAATTATGGAAAAACTGTCTCCCATATACGTCATTATAATGACATAACCCTAACTTTTAAAAGTGATTTCCTTTTCCCCCTGTAATAATAACACAGTACATTGTACCTGATCGAAACTAAGATATAATTAATCGTTATTGAAAGCACAACCACTTTTTTGGGGATTGTTTAATTATTACATGGTTTTCTAGTAGACTTAATGTCTATAGATCCAAATTCCAGAAGGATCTGTTATCCAGAAATCTCCAGGTCCTGAGCATTCTGGATAACAGGTCCTATACCTATAAAATAATATAGAATATATAAAAGTAAAAGTAGTAGTGCATAGTATGGATGCTTACCAAGCTTTTTGAAAGGATCTGTGAGATGTCCCAGGAGATATTTGGGTCTGGGAGTCCATTGGCATCACAGTACATGGTTGTCTCATTACCTTCAAGAACTGTGATATTTACTGTACTCACATTTACTATAGGTAACCCTGCAGAAGACAAAATATATGAATTTTTGCTTAACATTTGCTCAGGACATCTGGCAAAAGATACATAACATGTTATGCTATGACTGAGCATTAGGATTGCCACCTGGTTTTTCAGATGTCCAGGTCAAAACTGCCCGTTTGGTTTTCCAAATTAGGACACAACAGGACTCTCCTTGAATGACACAGCTAATCATTGATTGCCGCATCATAGCTCTGCCCCCTCACATCACAAGCCCAGCCACTAAATGGCCCCCCGAGACATCACTATTATTGCATTTAATTATTAGAGAGTACCTTGGGAGGGCCATTTATCAACATTTAGTGGTTTTAGAAACCACAAATAAACTAATTTTCACAAATGCCATGTAATTTATTAAAAGATCGGGATATACAGTATAAAGAATGAACAGGAAAAAAACCTTTAAAAGTCTGAATGGCTAAAAAAAAGGCCCAGTAGGATCAGCGCAGCTCTCATTGACTTCTATAGGACTTCCAAATTTCCAGAGTTTTTCATAGTTTTTATACAAATTTTTAAAATAGAATTTTTAGTATTTCAGAGAAATTAAAAAACTCAAATTTTTAGAAAAGAAAATGTGAAAAGAAATTAGACATTTTGGAAAGATCCTTTATCTGTTAAGGCCCCCATACACGGGCCAATAAAAGCAGCCAACAGACGGAGTCAACAGCTTATTGGCCCTTGTGTGGGGCCATCTGATGGGTGTCCCCGATCGATATCTGCCTAAAAGTTGGCCAGATGCAGGGTAAAAAACCCCGTCGCATTGTGGCCGCATCTGTTCATTGATGCGGTCCCGCGATCCAACCCCTTGTATCGCCTCCATTCTGATCTCATTGTTGGGACCTAGGGCCCACGATCGGATCAGGCTGATATCACCCACCTCAATGTGGGAATTTCAGGAGAGATTCACTCGTTTGGCAAGATTGGCAACATTGCCAAAATACCTGATCTCCCTGTGTATGGCCACCTTAAAAAACACAAAACCACAGTTTCTGGATCCCACACATACTAACATAATTAGTAATTGTAATTATATTAATATTATTAACATTAACATATGTTTATATAGAAGTACAAAATCAGAAACAACAAGAATAGGTAAGGTTGTGTGAGGTTAGGATCAATTTGAATTATAAAAATCACCAACAGACCCATGCTTTGTTCACACATTCCGGCTGTGGAAATTCCTGTCTTTAGTTCTCATGTGAAAATAAGATCAATGTGCAACCACAAAATGAAACACTATGAGAAGGATGAACAGAGAGAGATCTACTTCATCCTCATTAATACACAGTATTCATGGTGCTGCAATTCCTAGCATTGCAGAATAGCAATCTTGCAGTTCCTCTCAAATTTTTGCGTAAAAATTGAAAACAAAAACTTTTCATTCAATTGCTCCCATTGACTAAAATTAGAAATGCAGCAAAATGCTGTAATGAGAATTTTTCAGCTGAGCCAAGCCATGTAGTACTGCCGGGGGAATTCCCCACCACTTCAATTGAACTGAAGAAGACGATTGGATGATCGGTGAAACATTTTTAAGACATCCCAAAAGTATTAGACTTAATTCTACTACATATTGTATATCATGACCTGAAAGAAACTCTTCATAGACCAATGTGCTCATTGCCACCATAGACACCCCCACCCCCTAGCTTGGTCCATAGTTTAAAAATATGGGCCAGGAAATAACAAAGAACATGTTTCTCCGTGTACTCTTTCATTCAAAGGGATGAACATTTGAAACAGAATTTTGCATTTGTTTTAAAGCGATGTTGCTTCCCAGCATCACTCTACCTTAAAGGAATTGTTCAGTGTAAAAATAAAAACTGGGTAAATAGATAGGCTGTGCAAAATAAAAAATGTTTCTAATTTTTATACATAAAAATGTTATGTATAAAGGCTGGAGTGATTTGATGTATAACATGTCAGTCAGAACACTACTTCCTGCTTTTCAGCTCTCTTGGTTTACACTGACTGGTTACACTGGCTACCAGGCAGTAACCAATCAGAGACTTGAGGGGGGGCCACATGGATCATATCTGTTGCTTTTGAATCTGTACTGAATGCTGAGGATCAATTGCAAACTCACTGAACAGAAATGTCCCATGTGGCCCCCCTTCAAGTCGCTGACTAACTCAGAGTTATAGAGCTGAAAAGCAGGAAGTTGTGTTCTGGCTGTTTTATTAGACATCTGTTCACTCCAGCCTTCATATATTACATTTTTGGCTAACTAACTACGTATATTAGAAATATTTTTTATTTTGCACAGCCTATCTATTAATCCATTTTTAATTTCACACTGAACTATTCCTTTAAATTCATAACATAGGAACTGAGACTGATAACTAAGGAGAAGAATATTCCCCTAAACCCTAATATTTGTTCATTTCCGAATATTCAGCACACCATGACTGAAATATACAGGTGCATTAATGCTATGCAGATTGCAGTGTGTAACAGGTAATGAAGAGTGCACTGTAATGTTTCATGGCTGCATTACTGATTGTTCTCTTAATACTAATGTGACAGCTGCCTTTATAGCACAAATAATTCTTCATTAGTCTGTAGTTGAAAATATTGCATGTGAAATTCTAGAGAGCCTAATACTTTATTTACCAGTAGTTTGTTTGGTAGGACATTTTGGGGAGGAGTCACATACAGGCCAGGATTTGTGGAAAGGCCACCTAGGCCTTTAGGGGGGCTGCATGCTGCCCAACCACACCCACATTAGTTCAAAAACACTGGGGATGTGCTGGAGATACAATAAATTTTTAAATTTCCCATGCGCCAATCCCCATTGCTCCTGTTCTCCTGGAGGGGAGAGGGTCGACAAATGGTAGTGGGCCTAGGGGCGCCCACTATATAAATCCGGCCCTGGACACGTTATGCATTGTTACTATATGACTCTTCAGAGCATACAGAAGATTGGGAGTTGTGCTGATAAATTAGGAAAACAGTGCATGCGTGCAATTAAATGCAGCAGCATATAATGCTATTCTGTCCTTGAATCAATCATCTGTAATTGTACATTTGTTGTACAATAGCTAATACTGCAGTCACTGTGCTGGTGGAGGGATTGCGGAACTCACAGCAGCCATTTTATCTTAATATAAAAGAGAGAGAGTGAGAGTGTTATATAAAATGGAAGGTAAGGGGCAAGGGAAAATCTCTTCTAAATTTCCCTCACTTTCTTACTATTCAGAAAAGTGGCATTTCACAGCATTACCGTCCAAGTAGTACATTTCTGTGTCTACTACACCTGCAGCTTTAACCTTGATTTTTAAAGGCAGTGTATTTTAATTACATCGAAACACGAACATCATTAGACTGAATGCTAGGGGTGGCAGAAAAGAACAAGGAAATGATCGAGAACACTTCCCCACATGACTAGTTTATTCATTTCTGTATCCCGTTTCCATAGAAACAAGCAAGAACTAGAATTACATTTTAACTGCCTTTCCATCTCTGCAGTAACAAGTAGAGAGAATGGAGGGAGGTAGCAGAGAAAAAGCAAAACACAAGATAAAGGATGGTGTAATGTTGTTCCATCCATGTAATAATGTTTTATGTTATCTTTCACTTCGCCAAAAAATTCCCGAATTTCCTGAGAAAATTGCGAAACTGTGAAAAATTTGTGAAACGGCGTTGGTGTCTCGTTTTTGACGCCGCGTCCATTTTTCTTGGCGAAATTGTGCAATTTTTTTCGACACCGGTGAATTTTCGGTGGCGAATTTTCGCAGTGGTTTCGCAAATTTATTCGCTGTCAGCGAATCACCGGAATTCGCCACAAAATTGCGCCTGTCAAATAAATTCTCCCATCACTATTCATTCTAATATGTATTAGTAGCTTAGCACTGGGTGGACAGGGTTATCACGGATGGAATACATGAGGGAGAGGGCTGTCAACAGAATCATTTGCTGTGCATTTAGATCTTCTGATGCAACACTGATAGAGAATATATGTTATACAGCAAATTGGACATTGGAGCACAAAGATGCAAGATTGGATTTATCGAAAATAATCATTCATTATAAGAAATATATCTACCTCTGGCTGGAAAAGTGTGCTAATTTTTTTGAAACAGAAGTCAGTAGTTGTTTGGGATAAAAGAAATCTATCTGTGACTCTATCAGAGTCATATTTTATGAAAAAGCTTCCAACTGAGTTGCCATTTTCAGGCAAGATCAATAATCAATAACATTTAAGCTTCTCAATAGCAACAATGATCTAGGACTTAAAACTTGTCACAGGGGGTCACCATCTTGGAAAGTATCTGCGACACTCACATGCTTAGTGGGCTCTGACCAGCTGTTGAGAAGTAGTAATGTAATTACTAATCAGCCTTATATTATGACATTTATATTCTATGCGTACTGTATATTATGAGTGGGTCCCTAAGCTCAGTAAGTGACAGGAACACAGAGCATGTGCAATAAATCAGCAGAAAAGAAGATGGGGAGCTACTGGGGCATCTTTGGAGACACAGGTCTTCACTGCTAAAGGGATGTGGTTGCCTTGGTCTGGTACAGAAGCCCAAAACATACGACTTTTATAGCCTATATCTTTACTTAAGCTTTAGTTCTCCTTTAAGGTAATATGGTATTTTTTCAAAACATATCAGTTAATAGTGCTGCTCCATCAGATTTTGAAATCTGACATGGAGCTAGACATATTGTCAGTTTCCCAGCTGCCCCCAGTCATGTGACTTGTGCTCATAAACTTCAGTCACTCTTTACTGCTGTACTGCAAGTTAGAGTGATATCCCCCCCCCCCCCGGCAGCCTAAGAGAACAATGGGAAGGTAACCATATAGCAGCTCCCTAACACAAGATAGTAGCTGTCTGGTAGATCTAAGAACAGCACTCAATACTCAAGACACATTCAGTTACATTGAGTAGGAGGTACAGCAGCCTGCCAGAAAGAAGTTCCATCCTAAAGTGCTGGCTCTTTCTGAAATCACATGACCAGGCAAAATGACCTGAGATGGCTGCCTACACATCACTACTACAACTTAAAAAAAAATAGAATTCCTGGTTCAGAAATTAAATCTTATATTGTAGAGTGAATTATTTGCAGTGTAAACAGTGTAATTTAGAAATAAAAGTACATATAAAAGTACAATAAAATCATGACAGAATCCCTTTCATGCTGTTGTTGGGCCTGTAACATCTAATTATACCATTCTTTAAAAATCTTGGTAGCATTTAGGTTCAGTTCTAAACAAGTGTTCCTCTTTGATATATATACATACACATCAGATTTAGCTCACAGTAACTTAAATATACAATGGAACATAAAAAAGTGGAAGACTATCACCAACTAACTGGGCTAGGAGGCTGGATGTGGTTTTTCTTTATAGTCCACAGCCTTATAGTCCCAGTTTATTATATACATCATAGATTATTACCCAATACCATGAAAAAAGTTAGGTAGCACTGTACTAGCATGAGCACAATATTTGTTATTTTGCTTTCCCTATGTTACACATGTTTTGGAATTTCCCAAAGCTTTGTTAGCCCACATGTATTAGTGCAAGAAAATTCTGGACACGTACACTTCGACTAATGTTTTTGAGAACCATTATTTTACTGATATTTTGGGGACTGGTAAAATAGTGAGTTTTTAAAACCAGTGTAATGAGGGTAAGCTATTACTGAGATACACTGTCATTATTTTTAATGGAATATAGTATAATAACTACTTTTCTTATTTGTTTTAGTATAATTGCATCTACAGATATATTCTCATATATATTATTAAAATTGCTTACTAATAATACTGAAAAATATGGATTTCAGCTTAAGAGTCTTAAACAACCATGGTGCCTCTGGGCTTCTGATCGGAGCTTCTGTACTATGCTTCTATATTGGAGTGAGCTTCTTTGGCAATTCATGAAGACATGGGCATTAATACTTTGGATATTTAAGCTCAGAAAGCTGAATAAGTGGCATTAACAATATAGGAACAATATTTTATAGCTTTTTGTACTGGTAACATGCTCTTCCCTTTGTTATTATATTTCTATCCTGATGTACCGTCTAAGATTTTCTAATCAGTCATTATGTCAAGTCACCCCTCCCCTTGACAAAAGATTATAAATTCTGCTGGGACATAATTAGGGATGTGCTGGGCCTGCCTTCCAGTAGAACTAGTAAGACAATACATAGTATAGGCAAGATTAATGAAAGGGATTAGTGGTAGGAGAGCCTGGAGAAAATATTCGGTCTAGTATGTATCAGAGGAGCTTAGAGACAAAGATTAGTGATTAGGGAGTAGAAAAAGAATTTAATTAAGAAGGTTGAGTCTGCCACAGGAACACTACATCAAAATGGCCTCCACTTTACATGTAAAGCAAACACTCTCTAGTATTCAACGAACAACAAGGGAAGATGTTCATAAAAAGGCAACAGAACAATATGCTAACAGAGCAGTCAAAAACTACTGGACCACCTGCCCTCCACACTTGATAAAGTAAAGCTTTTCTCTCAACACAGTGGCAGAGGCACAGAACCATTCCTTTTCCATGTAAGGGTATTCAACAGAAACGTAACTAGAGGGGGGCGGGCCCTGGCGCTGGACACGCAGCCGGGCCCCCCACCCCCCTGGGTACACCCGGAACTGGCCGGGAATAAGCGGCATGCGAACTGCCGGGGGGCCCTGGGGGGGTGCGGGCCCTGGCCCGCTTGCACCCCCTGCTCCCCTGGTAGTTCCGCCACTGGTATTCAACTGAACACATGCATTATCTCTATAAAAAAATAATATTACTCTATTATCCTAAGATAGGTGCCATTTCTAAAATACCTATTTGTTGCATATTGTTTTTACTTTTTTAGTACATAGTCCATTTAACCCATTTCTGTTTTTAATAGTGTGAATAACAAACCTAAATAATGAAATAAAAGAAAAACACAATGATTCATCTCTCCTGACCCTGTTTTCAAATCCTTATATTTAGCATACAAAACAGTCTCTAATCTGTAGTGCCAAACAGGTCTAACATTAATTTTAGAAGTCTTTATTAAAGAACAATGCGGACAGGAGAAGATGAGCAGTACAGTCATTTAGTGAATGATAACTTGTATGGTGTTTCAACAGGAGATAACCATAAATTTCCTTTTTTTTTTTTTTCTTTTTTATTTGTTCACCTGCAAGATCAAAATCTATCACTGTGTCATTTTCCATGAATTGGACATCAGCCAGACTTCTACTTTAAACAATTGGGACTATGAGCTTTTGACTGAAGGAATAATTTAGCAGGGTTCTTAGATTAAGGCAGCCATTTTCACACATGCACACTTACACACAATTTTTAAAGTGAGAAGGTAAAAAGGTAAAACCTTTTTGTGTGGTGGAGGGGATTTGTATGTTTAATTTACAAGTCAAACTGTTGTACAAAATTCTTTTTGTAGTGTTTATTTACCATACTTTACCTTCCAACATTTGGGAAAAGAGAAAGAAGAACAAAAAGATTTACCAGGTATTTGTATATTTGATATGTTTTTTTCTTGATTTTGTCTTTAACACTTAATAAAACTATAAGTTACAAAAAAAAATATTTACCAGGCCTACTTTGTGATCATGCCTATACAAACCACAAACATTTTACACAGACGTAATAATTACATAATAATTGTGACAAGCAGGACATTTGGAAGGTATAATTTGCCAACTCCAACAAAAAAGAAATACATTGTGACCTCTATTTCTAGAATATCTTAGGTCTCAATATAGTAGACTGCACTGATTCTATACCAACATTTACCAACAAGAGAAAGTCCACAGAAAATAGTCATTGGCCAGTGTTTCACACCCTTCCCAGCATGTAGCAATATAAAAAATAAAATAAAACAATACAAAGTATATAAAATATCATAATAATGCAGTCTTCTAAAAGACTTGCAGTGAATTGATACTGACATTTTTCTTAAGTATACATTAACCAAACTAAAATATAATTCAGCCAAATCCCCTAATGAAAAAATATAACACAGTATATAGTATATAACACAGGAAAATGCTTACCACAGTTGGGGATGTGCATATTGAAGAGAGGAATCTTCTTTTTGTTGTCATTGAAGCAGTATATGTTTTGGTTCTCCATGTTCATGGAATTAGTCTCCAGTAATACTTTAACCCACATTAAATCACACGAGCACTGGAATGGATTGCCACCAAGAAGTCTATAAAAAGACATGAAAACTTAAGTTGAACATATTTGAGGTACAATGTTAACATAAAAAATTTATATCGATGAAACCTATGTGATGCATGGAAAGGGTCAGATTAGCCATAACCAAGAGGAGCGTGGAGATGGAGAGGGTGGGTGTGCTATAAGATTTTTTTCCCTGACCATGCTTATGAAGCTTACCATCGAAGTATATATCACAAAGGTTATGCTGTGTTAAAGGCCAAGGAGTTCTAACTTCCAAATATACTTCTCCACTGTATAAGCGACATTAGTGAGAACAGTAAAGAAAAAGGTGGAGGAAAGAATTGTGCTTTTTTAGGGATGCACTGAATCCACTATTTTGGATTTGGCTGAACCCCCGAATCCATCGCAAAAGATTCGGCCGAATAATGAATAGAACATTTTTTTTACTTCCTTGTTTTGTGACAAAAAGGCATGTGAGTTCCCTCCCCACCCCTAATTTGCATATGCAAATTCAGATTCGGTTCGGCCGGGCAGAAGGATTCGGCCAAATCCGAATCCTGCTGAAAAAGGCAGAATCCTGTCCGAATCCTGGATTCGGTGCATCCCTAAAAGAAATAATGCTTAATGTATTGCTGTGTCATGGCCACTGGCAAAAATGAAAAGAAAAGTTTGTGCAAAATATTACTACATGTTTCATTGTCTTTGTAAAGGGCAATATAACATTTTGTTAATAAAATACTTGTACTTCGCAGCATAATGAATCTCAACATAATGAATTTAAATATCAAAAGGCTTTCTCTAGATGTTCTTTAGCCACTGTAATGATGAATATTACTATTGTACAACACAGAATTATGGAACTGAAGTACTATGCATTAAGTCATTAAGGATTATCTCATCTTTTGGAATGATTTGTTATTTGTGACATGCATATTTAGTTTTATTAATAAGGTATTTCTGCTAACATACTCAATCCAGTTCTAGCATCCTGTACAATACACAGATTATGTCATGGCGGAATGGGAATTCAGGAAATATATCGCTTAATGTGTCCCAAAAACTGTAATCAGTTCAGCAAGTTCAGCCACAGAAAAGAAATATAATACTAAATGGAAATTGGCATATCTTATGGTTTATTTTTCTTTAGGACATCCAATACCCATTGCGCTGAGTTAAAGCAATACATTATTGCTTAAGAATATCAAGCAGTGAGGAGGATGGCTAAAAACAGAAGACCAGCATGCAGATGTTTCTTCTTGAGTTTCAATGTTTTCTTAAGACAAAGTTTAAAAAAAACTGATGGTTGTTGTGTATATTTATTCTATTCCTGAAAAAAACATCTCAGGGATCATAAATGTCTTTCACCTGTTTTATATTGTAGGCACTGTCTATTTGGCTTTTTCCTAAGCAATTTGTAACATTACTCCTCCAGGACACAAACATATTTAAGTGTTTAGTTGATATAACATTATCTTTCACCAAACATTTTGTTTCTGCTCAGTGTCGGACCTTCTACTCACCCAACTATTTGCCTTATAAAACAGCAGCTGCCCCATTTCTATGTAAGAATAAATCGAAGAAATGGAGGTAGAGACTGATGATAATATTTGAGGATAAGTGATTAAAAGAATAAAGAAAGTGAATGACAAAAAAAGGAAACATATTTTGAAGAGTGGGCCTGTGGCCAAAGGTTTTCTGGTGGGCCCCAGGCATCTCAGTCTGACACTGTTTCTGCTATTACAGTTAAATACAATCACCATGGTCCAGTAAAATTCTCTGTTGTGTGTTTTTATAAAAAAACTTCCACTTAACTGACAGAACAGAAAAAGAAAAGATATGGAGCAATAATAAACTGTATGAAGGGCAAGTTCTACATAATTTTTTTATCCAAGTCTAGTGCACTTATCCAAAGAGAATCTGAAGCTCAGTGATCCTATAGAGCTAACCCTAGACTACATTTAAGCCAGTGGCGGAACTACCGGGGGAGCGATTGGGTCAGGGTCCGCACCCCCTCAGGGCCACCTGACAGCTTGCACACCGCTTATTCCAGGCTGAAAATCATGTACGGAGGAGGGTGGGTTAGGGTGGTGGACCCCCGGGTGGAGGGCCTGCCTCTAGTTACGTTACTGCTTTAAGTTAGTCTGAATAAAGTTATATCCAATAATATAAAATAGATACCTGTTTACTAGTGTAAAGATATACTATTTATCTCACCATCATAACTAAGATTTTATTTTTGTAACACTCAAACCAGTTTCTAGACTGTATGATCATGAGTACCATGTGGACCTTCCCCTTTGAACTTTTGTGCAATTAGGTTAAACTGAGATGACTATACACATGCAGATATCCCATATAGCCTAATCAGTAAATATCTGGCTAACTTGAACTGCTGATGCAGTCCTCTCCCGAGGGGGGCTGCATTGGGACCTGCACTGATCTAATAGTTGGCTAGTTGCCTAGCTCAAGGTGGCCACATCAGGGAAAGTTCCTTTCATTTTGTGACCTCACCAAAATGAGTAGATATTCAAGTGGCCACCCTACTATTCAATCCATATGCGCCCAGCTTAAGTTAACTTTAGATGGCAATAATAAATAAGTGTCTGATTGATGTCCTTTTTTCTTGGTGTCTAATCTGATTGATGGACTGTGTAAAATTTCTAGTGTATTTATTTGTTTTGTCTCAGTCACCGTGAAAAGAGTCAGGAGGTCTATTATGATTTCCATCATATACAGTAGCATCAGCTGGTAAACATAAATATTTATATATTTATATATTTACTATATACAATTGCAAGTTATTCAAAAAGTAAGCAAGCCATAAGAGAGCTACGGGGTATAGGCACCCACTGACATCTATGGGCATCATTGTTGTGGCGAAACTCATTGAAGAATTTCGCTCATCACTAGCTACCACCCCTATTTAAAATATCCCTTAAAGGGATACTGTCATGGAAAAACATGTGAAAATGCTCAAAAGTTCATAGTGCTGCTCCAGCAACATCTTCACTGAAATCCATTTTTCAAAAGAGCAAAATATTTAATTTTGAAATCTGACATGGGGCTAGTCATGTGACTTGTGCTCCAATAAACTTCAGTCACTCTTTACTGCTGCACTGCAAGCTGAAGTGATGTCACCCTTTTCCCTCCCCCCAACAGTCCATCAGCAGAACAATAGGAAGGTAACCAGATAACAGCTCTCTAGTAGATATAAGAACAGCACTCAAAAGTAAAAATCCATGTCCCACTGCAACTCCTTCAGTTATTTTAAATAGGAGAAACAATAGCCTGTAGGAAAGCAGTTCCCTAGTGCAGCACTGGCTCTTTCTGAAAGCACATGGCCAGGCAAAATGACTTGAGATGGTGCCTGCACACCAATATTACACCACTATTAACAAAAAAAAATACATTTGTTGGGCTAGGATTTACATGTTACATGGTAGAGTGAATTATTTGTAGTGTAAACAGTGTAATTAAGAAACAAAACTACACCATGAAAATCATGACAGAATCCCTTTAAACTGAATTTGATCATGTGTTCTTTAAACAGCAAAACAATATTGACTAAAACCAAGATGGTGCAACTAGAGAAATCTCATCAGCCTGAGAAATCTCTCCAAAAGAATTAGACTATAAAACTTAACTCAGATGGATGGAATTTAACTTTGCAGCTGAGTTTCTTTATATATCTCAACCTCCTGTGGAGCATTGTTTAATCCAAATATCTATCTTTATCTTCACAAAAAAAATCTTTTAATCTTGAAAGAGGAGAAATTGTTTAGCTAGAGAAAACACTTTATATAACAACAAGTGCAGATGAATATATCATAAGTAAGGATGATGGTGTGCAATAAATGGGATTACATTAAAAGGAGGTAATAATCATAACTTACAGCTGAGATAAGGTCAGATTGCGAAAAATCTTCTTGGTCAAAGATGTTAACTTATTTCTAGAGAAGTTTCTGCAATGTCACAAGAAATATATATGTTATTATAGTTTAAGATATTTACCTTTTCAGTGCTGCAACCAAATAACTACCAAATTCAATAGATTGTTTTTAAATATAAACAGGAAATACTACCACTTACTGTTTACCTGAGTTTGCTGGGAAATTGTATTTGAATGTGTTCTGCAGCGTTTGATTCTAGTGATGGGCGAATTTATTCACCAGGCGCGTATTTACGTGTTTCGATGCCGGTGAATAAATCCGCTAATTTGCCATGAAAATTCGTCAATTTGGACGCTGGCGACAATTAAACAGATGCCCATTGTGCGTCAAAAGTCACTGGCATTGGAATTTTTTGCCCGTTTCACGGGAAAAAGAAAAGATTTTGTGTGGGCATTCCAGGTGATGAATTTGGTAGGCAAATGCCTAATTTCCCAGGGCAGAAACAGTTTTGTAAATTTTAAGCTTAAGTAACACAGACACATGGGCAGAAGCATTTCAATTGTCCTAAAAAATATGTACTTCTGTATAACATATCTGCATGGCTACTAAATATATTCAGATAGCAGAGCAGTTGTGCATGAACTAAATGGCGAGCAACAGGTTTATGTAATCCATGGGTCAACCTGATCACATGAGAATAAGCTTGGTGTGGCCATCTTTAGGGAATAAGATTGAGAGATTACATTATACTATATTAGTGAAACGTTGGAAAGACAGAGGGGTAAATTTATCAAAGAGTGAAGTTCCGCCACTAGAGTGAAATTCCACAGCTCTCAATTCATTTCTATGGGATTTTGAAAGGCGTATATATCAATGGGTGAAAGTGAAAGTTCACCCTTTGATAAATACGCCTATAAAAATCCCAAAGAAATGAATGGAGAGTGGCGGAATTTCACTCTAGTGGCGGAACTTCACTATTAACTTCACTCTTTGATAAATATACCCCTATATGTGGAATTACTATTTGATTTTCCACATTGATCACATTTTGACATTCTGCAATGTGTAGTTAATTTAGAGTAAGCAATTTAAAAAGACATTCAGCATTTAGCAGATTCTACTTTTTAAATGGCATAGTGTAGTATTGCTGTAGACAACTGCTAGTAGGGTATATTAAAAATAACCCCCCTCCCCCAAAGGTTACTCACATGTATGTAAGTTTAAGGTTCTTTCGGAATGCTTGCCGTGATACAATCTGTAAACCTGAGTCCACAACAGTTCTGCAAAGGAAACATTCTGTTTACCAGTGTTCACAAATGTCTTTGCGTTATCTTTTTTTTTTTTTGCCATGTGAAACTCTGGATCATAAAATTTGTATTTAAAAATCAGGAGAAAACTGCACTTGGGATAGCATGAAAATAAAATAAAAAATCAATTCTTAACATGTTATAAACAATGGTAAAAGTGTGTGGGCACAATCAAATGGATTATAGGTGGAATATACTGGAGCAAATGTATACAGTCATTGACCCTTTTTTCGTAGGTACCAATGAATTACAGTTTTTTTATATATTCTTCTTTAAACTGTACACAGTGTAATCATTATAACATTTATTACAAATGTTCTGCAATATATACATTTAATTTTAAGGCACAAATTACTACCTTCAATTTCTTTCCTTTGCTAAACGTATACTTTTGCGATGTGCAGATTGGTCTAAAAAATATATATATATAGGGAATAATGCACACTCTGTGATATTGGAAGATGGTGAATGCAATTGATGAGTTTCATGGCTCTATAAAGGCATGAAGTCATAAGACTAGTATTTTTATACAGGTCATGGAACTCATGGAGTCGTGCCACAAGGGACATTACTATGCTGATGAAATCACCAGACATGATTTGTTTATATTTAATAGGTTATTTGTGACTACTGCATATCATTAAAACATATTGCATATGTCATATACATGGAGGAGCTGTAGGAGAATTAGAGAGCAGAAAAAAGTAGAGGAAAGGATGAATACAAAAGGGATAGAGACAAGGTTAAAGACAGTAATGCAGTGGAGTGGGACTACATGTATAAAAACGATTGATACAATAGGTGGTAGAACCCTACAGTTAAGGCTGTAACTTCACAAAAAAGGAGAGAATAGGAGACAAAAGTTCAGTGATAACAACAACTCTAATAAACGTATTATAAAATGTTCACCAACGTTGTACTTACAGATTTCTCAGTCCAGTGTAAATCTTTATGTCATCATCATTAATACTTGCCAATGATCGCTGGTTTGCAATATAACTAAAAGGAAACCCAAAAACACATTGTCAATAAAAAATGCTAGGCTTATAGTGGCTAAATGACACTCTGTATAAATATTTTATATTATATCAGCCAAAGGAACAAATGCATTTCTAGGCAGCTTTGGGTTTCTGCCTAGGCTGTTAAAGAAATGGTGCTAACTGTTTGCTGATTTGCATATTTTTTCAGCTATAGAAGCACAGGACAAAAAGATCTCTTAATAAGTAAAATACTAAATAATATATGTATCATTGGCACCAAATATATGTTTTGTCTTTGCAGCCCTCAGTATCAAATAAATATAATTACATTAATATAGACTCTAGACAATCAGTATATTATTCTTGATTATATGGTTGGCTAATCAGCTCTTATACAACTAAACTGTATGGGGGTTGTACCTACATGATCAATACAAGATATCAACCACCGACTGGATTGTATTAGAGTGGAAATTAAATTGGATCAACCAAAAGGGTAGAGATTAGGGGTATATTTATCAAAAAGTGAAGTTAGAGATCACCACATTCCACTAAAGTGAAATACCACCTCTCTCCATTCATTTCTATGGGATTTTTAAAGGTGTTTTTATGAAAGGGTGGACTTTCACATTCACCTTTTGATAAATATGCCTTTAAAAATCCCTTTAAAAGTGGAGAGAGGCAGTATTTCACTCTAGCTGACTGTGGTTATCTCTAACTTCACTCTTCGATAATAATACCCCTAAGTTTTAAGGCTTCCCACTACAGCAATTTTCTAGACAGGGACAAATGAACATAGCAAAGTGTGGTAGAGTGACAAGGAAAAGGAGGAAAAAGGTCACTCTAGACTTTAGTTTCTCCCCAGGTACTGAGTTAGGCTCCAGGAAGGGAGTTATTAAACAGAGTATCAGTTCTCTGTTTAAAGACTTTAGTAGCCTGTGACTCCATTCCGCAGATCCAGTCCAGACATTGGAGTTCACCTTCCACAGGAAAGCTGTCCTGTGGAAAGGCTATTTAAAGTTAATTGGAATGGGAGAGTGTGTCTCTCAGCAGGGCACAGCAGGTAGGAGACCTGGCTGTGTAAAGAACTCTCAGAGGAGCTGGGAGTGCTGCCTGTGACTGCCTGAAGCAGAAAGTGACTGGGTCAAGCTGGTGAGTCTAGATACAAGGGGCCCAGTCTAGTCTGGGACTGCTTCGAAGTGTGAAGTTAGTGCCCAGTGGGCAAGGTTTTTATTTTATGATTTATGTTTGTTTGCTACAATGTTCACCCCTGTGCAAAATTGACTTTGTTTAAAAGTGAGAAAAGAAGCCTGTGTTTTCCTTGAAGAGCAGTGTGTCACTGTCGTATTGCTCCTCTTTGCCCTATGCTGCCTGCCCACCATTGACTAATCCCCCAAAAGTTATGTGTGCAAGCTGCCAGTTTGTCACAAAAGGTAATACTATACACAAATAATTACAATCCTTCACCTCTGTACAAAACATGTCCACCAAAACATGACAAAGTATGTTTTGTCTTGACACTGACCATGCGAGGCCATCAAATGGCTCATGGTTTTAAATGATCACAGTTGACTGCAACTAGGTACAAAACTAGATTAGCCAATGACCACCATCTATAGGTTTATGACTGATCTGTCGGTGAAATGGTAGTTACATAAAAAAAAGCAATAAAGACCATATATACAGTTTAAAGTAAAAGAAAAAGTAGAGATAAGAAAAGAATATGAGGCTAAGGGAACAGAGGTTGCCAAACAATGGAGGGTCCAAACTATTAGATGCATGTCTAGCATAAAACCTAATTAGAAGAAACAACTTATGATAGTGATGGGCGAATTTCTTCCATTTTGCTTCAACGAAAAATTCAAGAATTTCCAGTGAAATTCGCAAAATGGCGGAAAATTTTCTAAACTCGTTAAAGTCAATGGGAGTCCGAATAATGTTTACGTGCGCTGGTTTGACACGATCGACTTTTCCGCCGCTCGTTTGACGTCTGTGAATTTTGCATATTTATTTGCAGGCGGAGAAGTATGGTATGCCGAATTCATTCGTTCATCACTACTCAAGTGCAGAATTGTAAGCATCAGAAAGGAAACAGAACATAATAGTAAAAGTAACCATATTTTTTAAATTCTCCAGAACATCAAAAGATCGATTGCCCTTTATCCACTGTCATCTATGTTACTATGTTAAGTGCATTTTCCTGTGCTCATGATCTAATCTGATGGAACATGGACAGAAAAGCTCTGATGGTCTTTCAGTCAAGCGGCTAATGTGGGTTTGTACAAACATCACAAGATTTACAGTCGCTTCAAACCTCATCTAGGGAAATGAAACCAAAATATTTACAGTCCCTTGTGTATTGGTTCAAGTGTACCTCCTGAAATGAGAGCATTTTATATGAGCTCTCAAATAAGAAAGTCATCTTTAAAGAGTAGTAAAGTAAGTGTAAAAACATACTTCATGCATTATAGAGAACATTTATCAGCTGTAATAACAAAAGGGCCTCCCAATGGATATCTCAGTTTTATGAGTCTTTGTATGTCAAGCTAGGCAGCAATCCTTTGTAAAGTGATATAGTGTCCACCAATTAGGCCAAGGAGAAAAGCCTTCTGTGTTTTTCCCCAGTGTTGTTCTAAATGTTAGAAGCAAGGCATGCTGGATAAGTACAGAAACATATTATTAGTAGTATATTAGTGTGCTGTGTTTTATACAGTAGAGCATAGGGCCTGCCTTTTAATTCTACTTTTCAGTCTCAAGCCAATGCAAGCAGCTTGCTTCCTCCACTCTGCCTCTATCATTTGACCTTAGCTCTCCTGCAAAGTATATACCTCATCTCCTTTGTTCTTATAACACCCTCTGCCTTCCAAACTAGGTGAGAAAAAACATGAGAGAACATCAATCAATGTACTAAGACATGCAGACACCTTAGTAATGGTGGTCAGTGCTTACTCCTAATGTATAAACAGATTATCGTTACAAGGTCTCAACTGAACATTCATACCTTTATTAGGAAGGCATCTATCCATTGTCTTATTCTGATTTGAATGCACTTTGGAATAAATTACTGTTACTTCTCTTGTAAAAAGTGATCATTTAGAAACTTAACACTGAAAAGGGAATTTAAATATCATGTTCTTCCAGGCCACACCAATAGAAAAAGTATTGAATTGGAATATATCCTATGGGATACTGTTTTAAATATTCCAAGAAGAGACAGTTGCAGATGGGCAGCAAGTAGGTTGTTTTACTTGTAGAAGAATGGGAATAATTTTATCAAAATGATACCTTAACCACACAAATATTTGCACTGTAAATGAATATGATGTGAAAATAATTGATTACTGATGTGAATTCACTGGCAATTAATACATTTAGGGGCAGATTTATCAAAGGTCGAGGTGAATTTTTGAATGAATAAAATTCGAATTCCGAGCTATTTTTTGTGTACTTCGACTAGGGAATAGTCAAAATTCGATTCGAATTTGAAAAAAAATTCAAAAATTGAAATTTATCATGTACTCTTTAAAAATTCAACTTCAACCATTCGCCATCTAAAACCTGCAGAATTGCTGTTTAAGCCTATGAGGGACCTCCTAGAACCCATTTGGAGTCAATTGAAAAAATCTGTTTTTTTGGGGGAAAACTTCAAATCAAATTCGATCGAATGCACTATTCCTTTGATTCGTATGATTTGAATTCCAAATTCGGATGTATTCAACCAACTTTTCCAGAAAACCAAAAGTCTTGAGCATTCTGCATAACAGGTCCTATGACTGTAAGTACTGTACTTTCAGGGAGGTTCTCACTATTTTCTGAAAACCACTCCAACCAAATCCGCACTGACTTTCCCCCGTTATTTATCAATACATTTTCTGAAAACTTCTTGTGATGGAAAAAAACTGAATCGTACAAATTTTTCGGATTTGTCAACGAAAACTGAGATTTTTTTCTGATTTGATGACCCAAACCTATGACTTTTTCGGATCTGACGCCCGAAAACCACAAAAACTTCGGATTATTGAACAAAACCCAGAGCAGATCAGGATTTCAACGGGACATCTGGCATTGACTTCTACATGAACTGAGCAGGTCTGAGATGGAGTACTTTTAATAAAGCGCAAAAAATTTGAGGGTTTTTTTTCTACGAAAAAATGGTGTTTTCCCCCTTTATTAGTCTGACCAGAAAAAAACAGACTTTGATAAATAACCCCCTAAATGTTATATTGTGTATATATATATGTATATATATATATATATATATATATATATATATATATATATATATATATATATATATATATACACTAACTCAGGTAACTGGTAGCAGCACAGAGCAATTCGTTGTGGATCAGCAGAAAAGAATTTGAAGAGCTACTAAGGGCTGTGGTTGCCTTGAATCATAAGTTGTAGCATGTCTAGTTTTATTTTTCCTTGACCTTTACTTTAAAGATGAAAACATTTTCAACCATAAATCCATATGCCCCAAAATAAAGCACCTGTCTCAGGAAGAAATCGAAACATGGTTTATGGTGTAATAGAAATTTCCCTAAGTAAAATATGTAAATAGTGTGATATCATATTTATGCTATGAGTTCCCACGTGTAACTCTTTAATTTCTGCCTCTCTCACTCTTAACCCTCACACACAAACATAAACACATAACCAACAAAATCCTTATCCACTTCCCCATCTTTTTACCTGTCTTTTGCTGTTCTAGTGGAGCCTGGTGGAGCACTGTATGGATAAGTGACATGTAGAAATGTTGAGATAAGTCATACAGTAAGTGTGTGTACAGATGCACATGTTTTATTTTTGATATCTGTCTTTAGCCAACAGCAGTAAATCCATTCTCCCCATGTTGCTGAATGGGTGTGATAGTCTAACGTTGGCCATACACATAACTATAATATCATTTGAAATTCAATTTTGTATGATTATAGGTATATGTATGATCAGCCATCTATTGGTTCAAAAATCCGGTGGGTTTAAAAATCTAATCATTCTTATTCAATCGGGAGTCCACTTCTGATTTCTGTAAATCAATAACCAAGCCAAAGGGACTTGCCCCAGTTCATTGGCAGTCTATATGCAAAACCCTTAATATCAAAAGATATATGCCAAGGATTTTCAATAGTAAAAATAAATTATTTATTCAAATTCACATTACAAATTGGATACATACTGACCCCGCATGGCCCACCCTACGCGTTTCGTACCCTCCGGCACTTAGGTGTCTCCTAGGTGACATATATGACATAGGTGACATATATCTTTTGATATTAATGGTTTAAAAATGTAACCTGCTGATGCAGCATATCAGACAGATTATGGATGTCACACAGGGTTTACAAATTTCTGGAAAATATTATTTCATCATTTTATTTTTCTTCCCTATTAATAACATTGGCATCAAGCATTATTTGTACTAGACAGGCTGGAAAAATAGCAGGCAGGCAGTAACCCTATTGATAGAGCATCGCCAAAAGAGGAAGTGAAAAGAATGTTTTAATTGTCATTTATTTTTAATATACAAAGCCTGCATATGAATGTCAGAATTGAACTACTTTGCAAATGGGATCCATTATCTGGAGAGCTCTGAATTATGGAAAGGCTGTATACCATAGATTCCATTTCATTCACATTTTTAAATATGATTTCCTTTTTCTCTGTAATAATAAAACAGTACATTGTACTTGATCCAAACTAAGATATAACTGATCCTTATTGGAAGCAATACAGCCTATTGGGTTTATTTAATGTTTACAGTATTTTCTAGTAGACTTAAGGCATGAGGATCCAAATTACAGAAAGATCCAATCAGTGGTGCTCTGTGGGGGAAATAATCTTCTACCTCAAGATCAGCTCAAGGAACCATTTTGCAAAGGGCCCCAGAACTGCAAATTGGCCTGTTGTGACAAATGAAATAAGTAGCATAGCCCTGTAATATACATATTTCTCATTGATAAATACAGAGCAACCTGTTTTGTCAATACTACTTTTACTTTCTCGTGACAATTTTATCCCAATAATATCAACAGAAAGCAATTTTAGTGTACCCCATGTTTTCTGGGGTACGGAGCCCCCTGTTGTCTTGAAAAATTTGTTGAGAGCCCCAATCCCCAACCTGCTGATGTAATATCGTCAGTACAGGTACGGGACCTATTATCCAGAATGCTCCTGGGGTTTTCCGGATAAGGGATCTTTCCATAATTTGGATTATCATACTTTAAGTCTTCTAGAAAATCGTGTAAACATGAAATAAACCCAACAGGCTGGTTTTGCTTCCAATAAGGACTAATGATATCTTAGTTTGGATCAAGTACAAATTACTGTTTTATTAGTACAGAGAAAAAGGAAATAATTTTAAAAATTTTGGATTATTTGATTATAATGGAGTCTATGGGAGATGGCCTTTCCTTGATTCAGAGCTTTCTGGATAACAGGTTTCCAGATAACAGATCCCATACCTGTACTATGTATTGTTATACATATTGTTATATGTGTGTACTCGAGTTGCTCCATATTGCACCCTAACAAGCTACACCTAAATGGCCTATATCCTTGGTGCTTGTCACACAGGATGCATTTTGGTTGGAAAATGCACATGAGGACTTTGTGGGCTGAGATCCAACCAACATAATCACTGACAAGCAATAATCATTTTAGTCAATTGCATTAGGCTCCAACCGGTGGTGTTATTAGTGAATGGCATGTCATTAGTGAATGACTTGGAGTTGTTGTCCAACAAGATCTGGAGGGCCACTGGCTGCACAGCCATGAACTGTATAGACCAATGCTGTCTAACTGGAGGCCTGTGGGCCAGAGGTAGCCCTTTGAAAGGAATATTATGCTCCATAGACTTCCATGTTCGACATAAGCATTGTGATGATTAATATGGCCCTCCAACAGGCTATATAAAAATAATCGGCCTACTAGATGTTGAACAACACTCGTGTAAACTAGCAGGGTCACCATTAACTGAATCTAGTGCAGTGTAAGATTTTACCTTCCTTTCTAAGATTTTATTACTAAGGGATTGGATATTCTTCTTCCAGCAGGTTCAAACTGGCCACTATAGTGAAACTGCTACTTTATAAATACACACTCCCAAACAAATGTATGTATATGTGTAGGAACTTTTTCTTTTTCAGCTTTTCACTGTCACCCTAGTCAGGCCCTGATTTCCAAAAAGCCACCAAGGCCCGGGCCTAGGGCACAGGATTTGAAGGGGCGGCATTCTGCCCAACCACACCCACATTGGTTCTGAAACACTGGGGATATGCAGGAGATACTATAGTTTTTTATATTTCCTGTGTGCCAATCCCCATTGCTCCGGTCCCAATGATGAAAATTTGCACGAATAAAGGGAAGGGGACAGGAGCGATGAACAGCAGTGGGACTAGGGGCGCCTGCTATGTTAATTCGGCCCTGACCCTAGTCCAGAAGAATTCAGAAAGTCCAACATGATAATACTATTGCCATTATTTAGGAAATTGATGTACAGGGAAATTTTTTGTCTGTGTTAAAAAAATCATTACTGTGAGTGACGATTCTCCTTGAAAATGCCTTGCCACTCACTAAGCTGCTCTCGCCATTTCCTGCAATTAAGCCGTATCGCCAGGAGTAATGTTATTTACTTGCGGCAATTACAATATTAGCAAAGGCCCAGGAGTTTTCAGGGAGATTTGTCGTCCGCAGTTTTGATTTTGTTAACGCAGGCAACAAATCTTCCTGTTTGTCATTGCCCTTACAGATTGGAAGTCGGGATAGAGAAGAATCAGCAATAATTGGTCTATCAATGGGATGTTTGCTGGCTCTAATAAGATAACTGCAGATGGATGTGTCTGGGAGATAAGAGCCTTACCACCTACTCATGTTTCTGTCAGCACCACGATATGTAGACCCCAGGAATGGGATGAGTGGTATGGTACTGTGGATCTGGTTTATCTTGGGGAAACAGATTATACTTTTGTGGATTAATAACCAGAGGTATAAGCAAACCCTAATACTCATTGATCTATAATGTTGATGGCTTATGGAAGGGTTGCTGATTAAGGGTTTATGCATCACTATGCACCATTCTTTCTGGCTCCTCATCCTTACCTCTATAGTTATTCCATTCCAAGTCCTACCCTTCAATAGACATGTTCCAATATTTTGCACCAATGGGATCTAACAAGAGAGATACAGGCTGTCTGCACGTTCAGGTTTATAGTTCTAAACGATACAGCTATATCTTTGCTATTAAACCAACTGGTTCTGGGTGCACAGTTGACAACAGGGACATAATAGGAGTCGTTTGCATTCCTTCTCCCATGATTTCTTGAGTGATATTCAATATTTGTATAGCATAAGGCAAGTGAATACCTTCTGCTACAAGGACTCATTTACTGTACAGGCACTAACACATACCACTGCTTTCTGTCTCACTGTAGTGCAATCTGATCCCTGCCTGGAGAATTGTACTATCAGCCAATTAAGATTTATTATCTAAATGCTCTTAAACCTATATCAGTGAAAAGTCAAGGCAAATTAAATCAAAGCAAGGCTTTTAGTCTTCCAGCTCACACCTCCACTTTCTCTCTCTTTCTCTCTCTCCCAGTGTATCTAAGCTGCTGGCTACTCTCTGATCATTTGGAGAGCTGCAGTTAGAATTGGCTATAATAGCATATTATGGGAACACTTGCTTGGGAAGGATCAGAGCCATTGCAAATCTATATAGATATATATTTCAGCCTATGTTGCAGTTGCGAGATTGATTTTCCTCCCGGGCACAGCGCACCACACTATGATCAGCACCCAGCAGAGGTGGCAGTTAGAAAAAAGCGGTGCAAATCTGGTGCAGCTGCTACTTACATATCAGTGATGTTCTCCGCCAGTGAGCTGTCCTCCAGCACCGGGAAAGCAACTATCCCCTTGTCCACTAAATTGCACCAAATCCTGGTGGAGTTACAGCTGCAGTACTGGGGGCAAGCCAGGCCACTCCAAACCAAGGCCAGTAGGATCCATAGAGCGCCGCACACCTGAGCTAAACCAGGTCCTTTCCAGAGGCGCATGGTGGTTGTCAGGCCCAGTGGACCCCCCTAGAATGGAGAGGGGATCCTCCTAAACACCAGGCGTTTGATCCAGAAAAGCAATAGGTCCGGGGGAATCGGTGGAAGTCAACGACGAAGCGTCGGTAGAGTCATAATCCAAATGCGCTAAGTGATACACACCATAGCTCAGCTCCGGCGAGTAAGCCAAGCTAGACAACAGGGCTCATTCACTGCTAGCGTCTCAGGTTTATTGATGACGGGACCCCAGGAGGTCCGGCTCATACAAGGGTGCTGCTTCCTAGTCCCAGCTGCGGCTTCTGTTAGGGGAGAAACAAAACACACGCTAATAAAAATCGGTGGCATTTACAGCCCAATCAGCTGGTCCCCGGGGCAGACCCAGAAGCTGCCGATAAGAGCGAACCCAATGCACCGCCGCTATCCATATTCATCAGGTAGAAAATATACCACTGACTCACGTGCAGCCTTATTATTCACATCAGAGGTCTGCTGCAATATTCCTGCACTCCCCACATTTCCCAACAACTTAGCGGCATCACTCGCTAAATGACACAACACCAGGGCTGGGGGGAGGGGGGATAGTGGGGTTACTGGAAGCCTCTGTTATTCATATGGATCTGATCTAATCATTTTCCTATAGAGCTGCCCCTGATAAACCTGGAATATATAATGCAGCTCCAGTAACGATCAGATGTACCAGCTGGCAGCCAAAATCGCTCCCTCTTAGTCTTAGCGATTCTCTTGGGCATCATATATGATGAGAGTGAAAATGCGGGTAAATGGGCAGTGATCTCAGCTACGCCAGGTGAGTTGGTGGCCCCAGTGATCCAAGCACATCACTATGGCTGCTCCTACCTGGGAGGGATTCAGGGCTTTCAGCTCCTTCCCGACAGACACAAACACGAGATGGAGAGATGGCTGTGCACTGGCCGCCGGAGGGATTCAGTCTTCGTTATTGGCTTTTTTACACACTGTCTCCTGTGCTAATAATAAGTGCAGGCTTCTCCCTCCCATCGCCATGCCAATAGCTGGCCAAGGAGCGGTGACGCGAGCAATGACGCAGGACAGGGGCAGAAACTCCAAGTCAATTCTCCTAGAGCCCAAAGGAGCAGGACACACAGGAGGGGGTCAGTGCTGACTGGGTGGGTGGTAAGTGCCGGTGTAGAAGCTGCACACACACACACACACATATATACACACACACACACACTGAGCATCCCTTCAGCTGCGATCTGCTGCAGTAGGGCTTGCTGAACGCGACACCGACACTGGACAGCCAACGGAGACGTGACTGGAATGCCAACCCGCCTCCTGTTTATTATTCCCTCACACTAGTATCGACTATTATAATGGCCAGCAATGGAGCAGAATACAGAGCCTTCATTCTGACTGCTTCTAGCAATGGAATCGCAGGCGCACGCTGGTTTATTCTCGTTTTCTGATTTCCAAATGGGTCGGGAGTTGGGGGGTGCAGTAGGGAAACATCAATCATTTTTTTGAGTTACACGGCCGATGGGAGCCTAAGGTTAACAGGGTGTTGTAGTTCAATTTAAAATGTACATTTTTATGGGGAGTGTTGCACTGGGATATCAGGGGCCCACCAGAAAACCCTAGACTGTCAGCCCACTTTCCAAACTATTATTCCTCTTCTCCTCACTCAATCTCTATATTCTCCTTGTCTTTTATGTCTACTTACTATATTCTTCCATTATAAAGCATTTTTCCCCATAAAGAAATAGGGAATGACCATGAAATAAGCCAGTGGGCCAGTCCAACACTGATGATGGGCAGGTGGCTGGTGAGGAAGAGGAGTTATAATGCAGCCACAAGCTCAGTAAAAAGAAATCAGGTACTTGGCTTGGCTACCCTACTATTTACTCACTCCTTCCAGATATGCCCACACACAGCAGCTATCGAGCCCCCTCCTAGTTCTGCTAGTGCCTGGCTGACACCCAGTGGAGCAGCAGCAGCATATTAGCTGTAGCATCCTTGCATACTAAGTCATGTATGAATGGGGAAATGGCTTTTCATTTGTGGTTTCTGAGGTTTTTTTTCCGCAGTAATTTAAAAGGAGTTTAGAAAATCTACTGCATTGATAGCCTACCATTTCTGTGGAGAGAGAGAGCTATGAAAAGTGGTATCGATATATTGGTAATTTCATTAGAACTTAAACAATGAGAGTGGGTCCTTTCCCAAGACCCTTATTCCTTTCTTTTATTTCCATCATGTTGCCACCAGCCCAGAGAAGCCAAAACCCAAAGTAACTGCTTCCACCCCACACTGTGTAATAATACTCCCTATTTTCTTTCATAAAGATTACCTAGTCTAATAAGGATTTAAGGTATTAGAATAAAAAGTTTAAATTGTTATAATCCAACTAATTATGACAGTCCATACCTCTACAGTGTATTTTCTTCTTTAACTCAGCATGAAACTCCGTCTTTATAGTGTCATATTCCATAATTGGTATAATATCCCTTTAAATGTTCACTCATTTTTGTACTTTTTTTTTTTTTTGCATGCTTGCCTCTGCTTGCCACATTATGTGGTCATATGGTTGTTTCCAATATTCTCTGGGGTACTTTTCATAGTTAAACTAAAATAATAATTACATATGGCAATGCAATAAGAAAGAAGGAAGAGATGGAAGAAATACACGACAGTATGTGATGAAAAAGTCACACTGTCACTTAAGTGAAAATAGGACCCGTGGGTTATTGTCCAGATTCCGACAACTGAAATAAAAGTGGAACAGATACTATATAAAGTATTTCACAATGCCTGTACATAAGGGCCAGTTATAGTGCTATTCATTTGCTTGTCAATCTTTATTCAGTATGGCCAAACACGTGGATAGGAATTCATCTTTTTCCTCCCTATTAACTTCCAGCACCCAGTGTCAGGTCCGCTGAATACTTCACATGCACAGAGGTCCTTGGTCAACAATATGTTCTCCACCGTCATTGGATAATTGGCAGCAGGCCCGGACTGGCAATCTGTGGGTTCTGGCAAATGCCAGAGGGGCTGCTATAAGGTGCCATAGAAAGTCAGTATTTAGTGGGCTGGTGGGGGCTGTTTGGGCCTCTGCCAGGGCCTATTTTAATTCTCAGTCCGGACCTGATTGGCATACCAAAATCACTTGGTCAAGCAGTACAGGTATGGGATCTGTTATCCAGAAACCATTACACGGAAAGCTCAGAATCATGCAGCGTCGGACTGGGCCGGTGGGATGCCGGGAAAAAACCCAATGGGCCCCGCCGGCCCAGCCCCCCTCCCATGATCTCCGGCCTCCATATAAAAATTAACAGATGCCGTTGTACGCCCAAACGTTTGTGCATGTGCGCTGGCATGCACCAAGATGCACACGGGGGGGGGCAGAGTATAGTAACCCGTTGGGCTTTCCCATGTCCAGTCCGACGCTGGAATCATGGAAAGGCCATCTCCCATACAATCCATTTTATCCAAATAATCCAAAATTATGTCCATTTTTCTCTTTAATAATAAAACAGTACCTTGTACATGATCGAAAACAAATATATAATTATTCCTTATTGGAAGCAGAACCAGCCTGTTGGATTTATTTAATGTTTACATGATTTTCTAGTAGACTTAAGGTATGAAGATCTAAATTACAGAAAGATCCCTTAACCAAAAGCCACAGGTCCAGAGCATTCTGGATAACAGGTCCTATACCTGTAGTTACATTTGTTCATTAAAATGTCAGCAAAAATGCACGCCCCCTTGAGGTTTCTGTGACAATGACTGTTGCAACAGGTAGACTTTCTGTGCATCACTTATGGCTGTACCTGCTGTATGTCCTATATGCACTGATTCACAGATCTACCAATTTGTTTATGCTAATGACTGTTAGTTAGTTGGAGCTGGGATTTTTATTTGTAAATGTACTCGTACCATTCAAATTGAAGCACTTGTAAAGTAAGTACTTATTTATCTCAAGAATAAGGACATATAGACTTCTGCCAACAGACAGAGTGTCAGAGATTCCTGGGATTTGCAACTCCCCAACAGCTGGAGGGTGGCAGATCGGAGGTTTGGTGCTGCCAAGCCACCCTGCAACCTGTTTTTAATGAGATTGTTCACCTTTGAGTTAACTTTTAGTATGATATAGAGAAAGAAGTCATAAACAATTTGCCATTGGTTTCCATTTTTATTATTGGTGATGTTTTAGTTATTTAGCTTTTTATTCTGCAGCTCCCGAGTTTGCAATTTCAGCAATCTGGTTGCTAGGGTCCAAATTACCCTAGCAACCATCCATTGCTTTAAATAAGGGACTGGAATATGAATAGGAGAGACCTGAAGGGAAATACGAGTTACAAAAGTAGGAACAATAAATGTGTAGCTTTACAGCACATTTGCTTTTTAGATGGGGTCTGTGATCCACATTTGGAAGGTGGAAAGAGTCAGAAGAAAAGTGCAAACAATTAAAGGAGAAGGAAAGGCTTTGTGCACTTGGAGGTGCCAAATGTTAGGCACCCCCTAGTGATTTTGACTTACCTGAAACCCTGGGCTTGTGCTCCTATCAGCAGAAAACTGCACCGGCCCGGGTTATACCAGTGAGCACCACCGAGCGATCCTCTTCCGGCTTCTTCTTTCTTCAAATTTCTCGGGGCAAATGCATGTGCTGACTTTTTAGTTAATGTTTGGCTCTTCGTTCTACTGCGCATGCGCAGCCATGCGAAGGAAAGAGGAAGATGGAAGAGGATCGCTACGTGGTTTTACAGAAAACTAGTTTTTAGATAGGGTCAGTGAACCTCATTTGAAAGCTGGAAAGAGTCAGAAGAAAAAGGAAAATAATTAAGAAAGTATATTAAAAAAAATAAGACCAATTGAAAAGTTGCATAGTACTGGCCAAGTCAGCAGCTTATTGACCCATGTGTGGGGCTATCCAACAAGCGTCCTAGATCAATATCTGGCTGAAAGTCGGCTAGATGCCGACCAGGCAGGGTAAAAAATCCCGTTGGACAGCGTCTGCATCTGCGTATCTTGTTGGCGCTATATAAATAAATGATGATGATGATCTGTTCTTTGAAGCGGTCCCGTGATCCGACCACCCGTATCGCGTCCATTCTGATCGCTCAGCCCAAGATCAGATCAGCCCGATATCACCCACCTCAATTTGGGCACAATAGGGAGAGATCCACTGGTTTGGTGATCTCCCTGTGTATGGCCACCTTTATGGTTGTAAATCAGCCCTTTAGTCTTTCTATACAAGCAATATTAAGGCAGATGAGTTGATATCTCATTCCACCACCTGCAAGGCCCAGTAAGACATTCAGGCTCAACAAGGGGCTATAATAAAGATGCTGGAAAACTGATTTGATAGACAGAAGCAAGCATAGAACTATTGGCAGAAAGGTGTGGAATGGAAGGCAAGAGGCCAGTAGGCAGTTGAGTGATTCAGCAGAGCAAGCAGTGAGAGACTGGAAGTGATAAGCTTAAGATAAGATGGTCTGTGGGTATTTACTGACTCATTGGATCTATCATAGAAGGAGCATCATGCAATGATTTCAGCATTACTGACAGCTTAAGGAAACATCATCTGAGTGCATGTAATAAATGGAGTTGAACAGTTTACCGGTGACTGATTCTTGAGAATCTCCTGTGGATCTTAAGCCTCTCCTTTAACTCGCTTCTAAATATGGAGTTCAATTATATACAACGGATGCTGTACATTATTTATGCAAATGTATTTTTTTTATGTATACACCATTATGGAGGGAGGCATGGCATTTTGCATGGGAGTTCAGTGTATAGAATCATCATTTGCTGCAGTGAGAAGGAACATAGTACATCAAAGTGTGGTTCTCCTGCTGTTTCCATGACGACCCAAGAGCAGCCTCTTTGTGATTACAGGAATGACGTTTCGTTATGTGTCGCAGTTTAAAGAGGATAGTAATTAGCTTTTTTTTTTAACAGTACCATTATTTATTTGATGATTCAGCAGAAATATTCATTAAGTTGCTGATTTATAAATGCTCCTTTTGATATGTCGAAATGCCAGTAAAAGAGTATGATATAGAACTCCTACATACAAGAAACAGAATCTTACAGAATAGATTCAGCAGCATAGTGTTTAATCATTTGGATTCTATACAGATCTCTTAGGGTGATGGGTATTAATATAATAATATAATGATACAAAAACAAAACTCCACTGCACTCTGGATTTCCAAAAATACAAAAAATATTTATTTATGGGGTCATGTCAACGTCTCGACACCATAGACGGGTGGGTGTCTTCCTCAGGACAATTACACAGAACAAATATTTTAACCAATATTTATTTGTTCTGAGTAATTGTCCTGAGGGAGACATCCCTCTGTGGCGTTGAAATGTTGACATGGCACAATAAAGAAATATTTTTTGTATTTTTTGGAAATCCAGAGTGCAGCAGAGTTTTGTTTTTGGATTGTTACTGCTGCAGGCAGAGCTGTGATTGCTCGTCAGATTTGCACCTGCTAAAGGTTTGGAGAAAGGAGTACAGGCTTACTCTACACTATTGTATATAATAATGCAATATTAATATAATAATATAATGTTATCTTCAATCTTGTAATCTTCAAGCAACAGATGCAGTACCTTGTACCAGAAACGAGTTGAATATTTTCATCACAAGCACACCAACAGGGTTTTTGATAATGTACTGACATAGCAGACTGCTGTTCTGTATCACCATGATGCAATTTGCTACTATTGAAAGGGACAGAATTGCCTACAATCCTGCCCTGCACAATGCTCTAGAATGCTTCCTTGTATCCTGATGCGGTTTTAAATGTCCACTGTTGATTCTATGTCCTTGCCTGTACCTCCCCTATTTCACTTACCCTTCTAGTACATCATTGTCCTGCTGTTGAATGTCCATGCTTGCTCATGTATAACCCCCAGTTCTAGTGAGGGTTAAGTGTGCATTTATGCAGTAAAGCAGGCATGTCCAAAGTCTAGTCCGCAGGCCATTTTCAAATTTACACTGGCCTGCAGCCTACGGCATGAAATTAAAAATAATGTGGGCCGCCAGTACTGTGCGATCAGGAATCATGTAGCCATAGCAGTAATATTTGCACACATTAAATGATCTGCCACTTGGTCTATACTGCTGCCTGTGTGCTGAAATTGTTAGCAATAGACACATACTGGTACTCTTGCATACTTCTTTAATTTACTGTACTGGCACGTCAGTACGTCTTTAGCACCTTCAGCCCTAAAGAAGTATGCAAGAGCGGCTTGTCACTACGTGCCACGCCGATAACACCTATTGCTAACACCTTCAGCAGTGCATCACTACGCAAAGAATGTCAGGCTGAATGATTGGCCCCTACACATTTTCACCTCACCAAATCTGCCCTTTGTTGCAAACAGTTTGGACACCCCTGCTGCTTGTGCCAAGCCATTGCTTGAGACGCCAACAAACAGATCAGCTAAATTTTACTTGCATTTTCGCATGTCTGGGGGAAATTTTAAATAATATTGCAGGTGCAGATAAGGTAAAAGCTGACCCCTTTTGCACCTTATGACAGCTAAATTGGCAAGCCAAATCGAATGGTCAAATAGTCGAACGATCTTTAGTTCGAAACGATTCGAAGTCAAAGTCGTAGTCGAAGTAGCCAATTCGATGGTCGAAGTAGCCAAAAAAATACTTCGAAATTATTTTCCTTCTAATCCTTCACTCGAGCTTAGTAAATGTGCCCCCCGGTTGACAAAAAATATCTATTTAAATTACAAAATCATACTGTAAATTGGATCATCTCTTTCTCTAAATCGGATATATCCAAATTATTTCAAATTAAAATTAAGCGGGTGTGGTTGCACTGAATAGAAAACACAGATTTGGTACAGAGACCCTTAAAAGCAAAACAGAAAGGTAGAAATAAGGTTAGAAAGTTGAGCAAAATAATGTGGCAGATTGCTACAGTTTTCATGGTTTTAAACAAAAACAAACAGTGGACTGAAAAATGTTGGCTTTTAAAGTCTTCAGTAAAGTGCTCTGAAGATGTCAAAAACAAGGTTCAGAAAGACATAGAATTTTGATTACTGCTGAATAGCAGAGATCAAAAATATGTTTATTGTCTTGGGTCACTTTACATTCAATTCAAAGGAAAGCACAATACATTAAGTAGCATGAAGTAACCCACTGTATTTTGCCCGACCAGATTGGTTATTTACAAAGTGCAGGGCATTGTGCAAACTACAAAAAATGTTGCAACCTGCCATGTCTTGAGCTTTATTTATAAAACAAGTTATAAGGAAAACAGCTCAAGGGTCAAAATGATTTGTAGTTATAGTGAGAAACAGAGACAATGAAAGGGTTTGAGCAAAGAAATGAGAACAAGAACAAGGACTGGGTTGGAAAATGACCAGCAGGTGGCGCTGTTGTAACAAAATTCATACATGTTAACAGTGCAGTCCTTCAATATCTTGGCATTAAAAAGTAAAAAATAATGAATGCAGATTGCAAAAGTGCTGAGAATAGTTCTCTCATCAACTTTACAGTCATTCACGTATTTTAAAGGTTTACTTATTCTTTAAGGGGGTTATTTATCAAGCTTCCGAATATCCGAACCTTGAATAATTCGTAGTTTTTGGAGCAAAAAAACAAAAAACGATGAATTTTTCTAGATTCCGATGGTCTTAAAATTCCGAATCTGAAAAGCTCTTGAGGTCCTGTATAAGTCAAAGGGGATGGTTCCAGTGTGTGCACTGATGCCTGTACTGATATCCGAGGATTTTGTGGTTTCTGCGCAAAAAACTCAGAAAACTCAGAAGTTTGCCAGACTCTATTTTTTTGGGCTTTTTTCTTCATAAAGAAGGTCTATTCGGGAATTCAGAGTTGCTTGAAGTTTGATATGCTTTTAAAGTCTACATAAGTTTTTATTTTCTCATTTTGTTAGGCCATCTTTTAAGCGTACACATGCTCAGTATGCTCCAGTCCGAGTAGAAGGGTTCAGTCATCCGGTAAAATACCTGCCAAGGCCGGGGCCGGTATTACAAATTTACCGGCAATGTAGCTGCCGGTAAATTTGTAATAAGATCAAAAGGAGCCCTCGGCCTGCCCCCAATCCCCTGCAACTTACCTTTTTTTTTGCCTCTTCTAGCGTCCGTGGGTCTCCGTCACGTGGCCCGCCCCTTTTGATGTCACGCCCGCCCCCTTCTGACGTCACACCCCGCCTAGTTGAGGTCCCGCCCCCCAGCAGCCGGTAAAAAAAATTCTAAAAGGTGGCAACCCTATCTGTCGCCTACCCCAAGTCCGGTTCCCTTCTCTGCCCGACTCTATGTAGTTTTTGCGATTTATGCGCATGCGCAAATTCACACGCGCACTAAATAGGTGCTGCGACTGCTGGCCTGCCTAGGGCGCATGCCCAGCATGGCCCGGCACTGTCGGTGAATGACTAGATGACTTCACATCATAGTATAACAAAAAATATAGAATAAAATTGTTAAGATATGGATTAAAGTGCTCTCATACAGATCCCATAGTAATCTGATACTAGCACAGTGTCATGTGGCATGATCTTTGCCTGCTAATGCAGAAGTGTTAATAAAGTTATGTCTTCTTGAAGCAAGAGAAGCATGGTGTCTGTGTGCAGTTTCTCTTCTGTCTAAAGAAAGCTGCAGGCTCACGTGAGATTGAGCTACCGGTTATCCCTTCTCTTAAAGGAGAAGGAAAGCCCCAGGGCGCAAAACCCCTCCCCCCCCTCCGTTGCCCCCCCCTCCCTCCTCCCCCCTGGCCTACCTGTCCCCCTGGGCAAATGCCCCTAACTTGGTACTCACCCCTCTGCGCAGGTCCTGTCCATGGAGTTCGCAGTCGCCATCTTCTTCCACGCGCGTCTTCTTCCTGCGATGACCGGCGTTTTCTGGCGCATCCGCAGTAGGAGCAGTTACCGGTACGGCTCTACTGCGCATGCGCCGAATGTCACGAAGTGAAATCGGAAAACGTCGTGACATTCGGCGCATGCGCAGTAGAGCCGTACCGGTAACTGTTCCTACTGCGCATGCGCCAGAAAACGCCGGTCATTGCAGGAAGAAGACGCACGTGGGAGAAGATGGCGACTGCGAACTCCATGGACAGGACCTGCGCAGAGGGGTGAGTACCAAGTTAGGGGCATTTGCCCAGGGGGACAGGTAGGCCAGGGGGGAGGAGGGAGGGGGGGCAACGGCGGGGAGGGGGGGAGGGGTTTTGCGCCCTGGGGCTTTCCTTCTCCTTTAAGCAGAATGGCAACTAAATCACATCCTGTTAAATGGGGTTACTTAGGACAATCTAGAGGTCTGGAAGGAGTTTGTGTATCACTTGTTACAGGGCAACCCTGGTATAAAGGTGATACATTTACTGGCTAACTAAGATAATCATAGTAAGCTTTCAGAACATTTTAGTTCCTTTTTTAAGCTGATCACAATCACTTGTTTAAACCCATTGCATATAAATCTTAAACTAGATCTATGCAAAGCTGGGCAAAGGAAAATAGAATTTTACTGCACGCAAAGTTTCTGACCACGTGGATGCACAGCATTTGGCTCTCATAAAACTATATTAAAATGAGCTTACTCTTCAGTGTAATGATTATTCTATTACAGGAAATGGTCCTTTTAAAGCATGGTTTGTTGCCAGAATATTGATGTAATAAAACACAATAATATCCATCAGGAAAGCAGCATCCTCTGTACCAGATTAAAATTGGCACTGAACTATATAAAGTATAGGTCTATGGAAATGTTTCAGTTTAAAGGAAAGAAAAGGATATTCCACGGTAGTACTTAAAATGTTTCATGATCTTTGCATTTTGATCTGTAAATTTTGATTCTATAGATTTTTGGAATCTGCAAAAATTGGTTGGTATTAGATGTATGTACCTGAAATTTCTAAAACATAAAGGGGCAGATTCCCTAAAGGGCGAAGTGACTAACGCAAGTGAAAATTCGCCAGAGTGACGTTATTTTGGAACTTCGCCAATTCCCTAACAGGCACAGGCGTCACTTCGCTACTGAAGGAGATAGACGATAGCATTGATTCGCACTGTAACAGCAGGCGAATTTTCGCTCTGGCAAGTGGACGTAACTCTGCAAATTCAATAAGATGCGGATTTTACACATAGTTGAAGCTTAAGAAAACTGAATAATGCTTAATATGAAGTAATTGTTTCTAGATACATAGGGGCAGATTTATCAAGGGTCAAAGTGAATTAGAGGGAATTTTCGAAGTAAAAAAATTCGAATTCAAAGTAATTTTTTTGGATACTTTGACCATCGAATAGGATACTACGACTTCGAATTCGATTCGAAGTAAAATCGGTTGAATATTCGACCATTCGATAATCGAAGTACTGTCTATTTAAAAAAACTTCGAATTCAATACTTCGCCAAATTAAACCTGCCGAAGTGCTATGTTAGCCTATGGGGACCTTCTAGAGCATTTTTCTAAGTTTTTGGAAGTCGAAGTAAAATCGTTCATTTGATCGATCGCTGAACGATTTTACTTCGACCGCAGGATACCCAAATTCAATGAAAAAAACTCTGATTTCGATATTCGAAGTTAAAGTATTTCAATTTGATTTAACTTCGAAATTTGACCCTTGATAAATCTGCCCCATAGTGTGGGCACAAAAGAGGGAGATAATGTAACACATTGCCAAAATCACCAACTGTAAAGGTCAGATAATAAAATTAATCACATACAGTATTTTTCCCCAAAAACATCCATATGCACATAATATGAATATATAAGATTATTTAATTACCCAAGGCAATATTCAAACAGCAATTATTTTAAGATGAATTAGTAGGATTGTACAAAGGGTCATTTGGAGAATTTGTTGCCCCTGCATTTTATAGCTCTGTGTATGGGGCACAAAATGCTAGCAAGTGCCACTTGATCAACAAATTGAAAGAGCCAGGTGCAGACAATTATCTCTTGGAAAAGCAGCAGTCAGAATTTCAATTTAAAGCAAATGGAAGGAGAGTTCAAGCAATTTCCCCCACCCACCGAGCTTTAAATTGCTGGGTATGACAAAAAGCTCCAAATTGAACATTATAATCATACGTATATGTTGAAATTTAAAAAAAAAACTTGAATAAACAAAATTCATGTTCTACAGAAGGACATGAGAACACATTTTTATATAAATACCCATCCACAGGGAAATAAAGTGCCTTTCCCAGAGTCTAAAATCTGTAATGAAAATGTTGGTTTCCCTGATCTAGAGACCAAAAGAAAGAGCCCAGTCGGTGTGGCAGCTGGTACAGCAGTGAGTCTACGGCTGGTCATCTTTTGCTCATTTGTAAATGTGTCTCAAGGTCTGTGAGCTGAGTGGGTATTATTGATGGACAACAATATTAAAAACTATCCACATATTTACTCATCGATTCCAACAAGGACTTTGATATTCTCTGGAGAACATTGATTTTCTTCATTAGAATATGCATCAGGGAAGTCCCATGCTTTTAGTCATTATTTATGAAAGGAATTTTCCCCCTGAGATTTGCATTCAGACCTGAAATTTTCACAGACCCAGCTAAGATGAGATATATAACATTAGTTTGATGTCTATCTTCTTTTTTTTATAGACCACCAATCTCAATCCTACTCCCATAACTTAAAACAAGCTACATATATTTATTTATACATTGATACAAATAACAATATTCAGATCAAGATGGGCTTCAAATTGAGCAGCTCACGCTAAACTTCAGTTTCTGTTTGTGCAGACACATGCTATCATTCTAGACTATCTTGGAGTGTTGTCTAGATTATTAAAGGAAAACTATACCCCCCAAACAATGTAGGTCTCTATTAAAAGATAATGAGTAAAACAGCTCATGTGTAAAACCCTGCTTCATGTAAATGAACCATTATCATAATAATATACTTTTTTAGTAGTATGTGCCATTGGGTAATCATAAATAGAAAATTGCGATTTTAAAAAATAAGGGCCGCCCCCTGAGATCGTACAATTCACTGTGCACACATACAAACCACATGTAAGGTCACATGAGCCAATTAACAGACAGAGTTCTGCCTTTTGCTTCCTCACTTCTTCCTGTTACAGTTAGTGTTGTAGTATTTCTGGTCAGGTGATCTCTGAGGCAGCACAGATAGAGTCACAAAATGGTGGTTCAAGGCAAGAGATGTAAAAGGGCAATATTTATGTAAATATATATTCCAGTTTGGTAAGATTCTTTAATATGTTATTCAATTTGATATAAACTATCTGTTGCTTGAGTATTCATTTTGGGGGTATAGTTTTCCTTTAAACAACATGTTGTGCCTTTGCCTGAGAAGCTAATTCGGTATTTGTGAAGGAATGTTTAAACAGGTTCAAAATATATTTTGATGCATTTTTGGCAAAATGCAAAAAGCTGTATAAAAGATAGTTTTGCTTTGTAATTTTATCACCTGATGCAATTATATTTTGGCTATGTAACATTCCTTTAATCAGATTCATATGGCAGTTTATCTAAAGGTCGTGCCTCTATGTGTAGCAATTGCTTAATCCTTTTATGCAGTTAAACTTGTTTAAAATCTTTGTCGGAGCATATCTTGATTTTTTTTCTGTCAAAGAAACAAGAATTCTGCATACATTTGTACAAGAACTTTAGGATATTATATGAATAATACAATGGGACAAATTCGCTCATCACTATCAAGGATGTTAGGGCACGTAGTTGAATAAAAAGATATAGCACACATGAGATGCAAACAGGCACCTGCTGCATATTTTAACAGTTGTTATTTTTTTTTTTTACTTTTAATTTTTGTTCTCAGCATGATGACAGAAATTAGACATAAGAAACACAAACAAATGAGGTTGAAAACTGTGTCATATTATCTTGTTTGTATGAGTTGTGTTTCAGGAAACATTCTAGAAAAAAAGAAAGTGCTGGCAAGTAGTGAATACATCTGAATATGATACAATGTGGGAACCAGATCAAATCTAGCTCAGAAGTTCCAGTTACTGGCATAATATTCTTTAGTCTAAATTGCATTATAAATTATTTTGCACAAGTATTATAATAAGGCTGTGTTTGATCAAAGCTTCAATAATTCACAGAGCAGCTTTTCCCCCGTTTTAATTTTCTTTTTTGCATACAGACACTATGGCTTCAGCAATGTAAACTCATTGGCTTCCTTAGGTTTGGCAAGATAATCCTGTAAATACATTTTCAATTTTTTGAAGTGCAAGTGGATTAGAACTATCGCTTAATAAACAGGAATCTGACCCAATAAAATACGTTATGCCCTGGAGTTTAGAAGTGTTAGTAAGCACATATGGGTTTTGTCAATCTTTGAAGGGATTATGAAATCGTGTGGCCTTTAAGTGGCAGCACAAGTGGAGGATACTTTGTGACATCTTTTGACAGATTTAGAACAGAGTATCCAGTGTTCTGCTATAAATCTCTGCCTCTTCTGAAGTTTCAACGTTTTTTTCTGCACAGTGATAATGTATAGTTCAACCGCAGCTTCACTGTACATTTCAATATACCTCAGTTCCACAACCTGCTTGGCTAGCACATATCATACCTGCATGTGCTATCAAAAGAGTTCTGCACTCATTACAGGCAGATCCTGCCCAAATTTTGCCAACTGCAAGCGATGGTCTCCAGACCTGGGTCATAATTATACACGCAGGTGGAAATAACCTTGGACATACCAAATTTGTAAACTTAATTTTTGACATAAAGCAGGATTTGGCAAAGTTTAATTTCCTCTCACCTGGCTTGGTAGTAGTTGTTTCAGAGATAGTTTCCTGCAAGGTATATAGTAGAGCCAGGGATAGAAAGGTAGTTAATTAGTGTTGCAAAAAGCTTAGTTTCTCAGTCTCTGCTTTTATATGTAGGATTGGCAGAGTGGCCTTACACCATAGTGAACTAGAGGGAGAAAAACCCAATTATGCTCATTGGTTTGGATGTTCTCAATATAGACTTGGTTTGGATGTTCTCAATATATGATTACAAAACAGCATAGTTCGGTAGAGCTGGGGCTCAAGTCTAGCTAACTAGTTTGCTGCATTTTTGATGGATGGTCTTTGCACTACCAGTGGTATTCATTTGAACGTTAGGAAACTTCGTTAGGAATCTGCTGTGGGCTGTAACCTACTGCTTGCCCCGAGTTGCGTCAGGAGACTCCTGTGTTTTCGTGTTTCCACTTTGTTTCTTCTTACTTGTTCAGCAGTTGGAGTAATGTGTAACTTTATGGTTATAATATTATAATTTAATAAAACTTTGGCCATATTCACTCCAGCATGGTGTCACATGTATAGTTGGTAAAATACCTGATCTGGTGTCAGGGTTTGACCCAATTGCAGACATATAACGTTCACCTGCAGCTTTAATCTGCATTTTATTATACCTCAGTTCCACCTCCTGTTTGGCTGGGTTCATACCCCATATGATACTGTGTGCTTGCAAAGGGTTTCTGCACTCAATACATTTATTTTGTATACAATGAATAGCTTGGATTGACGGTATTAGATTAAATTAATTATTATGACAAGTATACTGTCTGTTTTCCTTTAATTTTCCCTAAAAACCCAGCAAACTGTTTAAATATGAAATGAATGTGTTTTTGTATTGATCGATTTTTGAATATAGATCAAAAGTGTTAATTTGCAAAGAGTGGACAAAATAAAAGCAACAACAAAATAGAGAAAAACTTTGAAGGATGGAGAAAGAAGAACAGAAAGTGAACACAAAAGGATGGTAAGAAACAGTACTCAAGGGAGGAGGAAGGTTGCGAAGAAGCCGAGAGCATTAGAGAAAGGGAGAGAGGGGAAACCTTTAAGATAAAAGATAGCAGGGGGAATAAGGGAGGGCAAACGAGAAAAAGTAAATATAGAGAGAAGCAGAGATAGGGCAAAGAAGTATGACGCATGAGTGGGAATTAGGAGGCTCAAAAAACAAATGGGAAAAAGAAGCAAAGGATTGAGGACAAAATAAAGTTATGACAGAACACATTTAGGAAAGAAAGTAGAGGAGAATAGAAAGCACTGGGCAAAGTAGAAATAAAATTAGATATTTCAGACATATGCAAAAATTGTGTAAAAGGAGGACAAAAAAAGGAGAGTGTAAAAGAGGGGGAAAAGACATAGAAAAGAAATGAGAACCAAGAAGAGAAAGACAGATTGTAAAATCAAAGTGCAAGAATCTAAGAAACATAATAATGGAGATATAAAATAAAAATAACTGGGTTTATTTAAAAACAGATTAGCAATGTCCCCCATCCAATACTTTGTCCCATCCTCTATAATTATGTTGGTATTTTTTTACTTATATATAGGACTGGCATATTAAACAGAGCTTTAAATGATCATCCATCATTCAAATTTGTCCCTGCTTCAGCATACTACAATCCAAGATTCTGTCCACATTTAAATACTTTTGGTCTTACAACTAAAAGGAAATACCAATAAGGACCATGTTGACTGCATTCAAACCCAACATAGCGACTACCATGGTTTCAATCAAATAAACAACAGTGTGAATAACTTTTAGCTAAGCTCTGTTCTGTATGAGGTGCTGATAGGGCAGCTGTAACATACGCTGTAATTAGTAGTTTGGCAAAAAAAACTTTATTTCTTCATGTTGATTCTCAACCTTAAATATAGATATGGTGTGACTTCATACCTTCCATGCCTACCCACATAATCATAAGGCTAGAATTGCATTTAAAATGACACATCCATATTATAAAATTAAACATCCTTCAGACACTGTAACAGGGTGGTAAACTCACAGGCACACTATCATTGTTAAGCTTCACATTATGTCAATAGGCTGTGCAACAAACCCAAGTAAACTCTCACAAATGCATACAATTGTTTTCATGCTCAACAAGGGTTAATATGGACATCTGCTATCTGTTCTGTTACTGAGCACATAATAGTTGGTCACCTCAAAATACACTATTAGGTAAGTTCAATTCCTTTTAGTTACTGAATGAAATGAATACTTCTGAATAAGGCTGGGAGTTATTCTTTTTGTATGTACCAGTTGATGGATGACTAATAACAACTCTTTCAAATACATGAAAGCCATATGTTATTCACTTCACAATTAATTTCGCTTTTTCTGGTCTCATGTTAGGTGAATTGTCTGTACTTTGATGTGAGTAGTCGTCAATGCAAAACATGTTATTCTCTCAATGAAGCTAAACTTGCTACCCAGTTGTGGGAATACAACAACATTTTTTTAACTGACTTGATGATTTACCATCTGTTGACTACAGTTATGGAGCCAGAAGCATAAATGTATAATGTTGCTTACACTCAAATTCAACTCCAGTTGAAGAATATGGTGGTTTGGTTATATGGAGTCTTTTAGATTTCCTCTGCTCCAGATCTAATATACTTTATCTACTGATCCCATTAGGCTATAAATATAAAAGCAGTATCCACTACTTTTATGCTAATAATGGGGTTTGCCTTTTGCTTTACAACCTAATCAAAACATATTGCTGGTTTCTTTTTTTCTTTTTCGCCATTATTACCCATGGATTTAACATCGATCATTTAAACAGAGATAATGACACAGTCTTATAGGTCAGGAAGAGCTCATTATAGAGGGGAAAGTAAATATCTACTCCTACTCCAGTTCAGAAGTGGCTTTTCCATGCAAACAAAGTCAAGTACTTCATCTTTATTTACAAACATTTTCATCTCATAGAAAGTATAAGATTTTCTTGACAACACTTAAAGGAGAACTAAAGCTTAACTAAAAAAAATAGGCTAGAAATGTTGTGTATTATGTTTTGGGCTTCTGCACCAACCCAAGACAACCACAGCCCTTTAGCAGGGAAGAAATGTGCCTCTGAATATGCCCTAGTAGCTCCCCATCTTCTTTTCTGCTGATTAACTGCACATGCTCTCTGCTGCTGTCATTTACTGAACTTAGGGATAGACTCAAAATATACAGTACACATAGAATATAAATATCACACTACAGGTATGGGACCTGTTATCCAGAATGCTCCAGAATGCTCGGGACCTGGGGTTTTCTGGATAATGGATCTTTCCATAATTTGGGTCTTCATGCCTTATGTCTATTAGAAATTCATTTAAACATTAAATAAACCCAATACGCTGGTTTTGCTTCCAATAAGGATTAATTATATCTTAGTTGGGATCAAGTATAAGGTACTGTTTTATTATTACAGAGAAAAAGGAAATCATTTTTAAAAATTTGATTATTTGGGAGACATTCTCTGTAATTCGGAGCTTTCTGAATATTGGGTTTCCAGATAAGGGATCCTATACCTGTATAAGGTTGATTAGTAGTTAATACAGATAATTAGTACATGGCAGCACATAAACCAGTGCAATTGGTATCAGAATTTAATAAACAGCCTTGTAGCATCAGTTTATATTACAGGCTAACATCATTTTCTGTTTGCTATTATACAACGACCCCTAAGCTTAGCTTCTCAACAGCAGCTCAGAGCCCACTGAGCATATGAGTGTCACAGACAGATGGCAACCCCCTGTGACAAGTTTGAAGTCCTGGATCATTGCTGCCACTAAGAAGATCAAACTTTAGGTTGATGCAATAAGTTCAGTATAGTATTTTTAGTTCTTTATTTTAATGTTATGTAGTTCCCTCACTAAGCATCATCAGACACAAGCAACTTACAGAGTAAAAAAACTTGACATTGTATGAAATCTCTCTATTCAAAAGTATTGTAGTTACATGGAAGAACTTTTTATTCATTTAGATAAGTAGAGACATTTTTATGCTAAGCTAAAGACTACTTCATTGAGCTGACAACTTTAAAGTACTGTTTGGGACAGAAATAAATTATAATATTTTTTATTGATATATTTATCTCTACCAGTCATTTGTCAAAGTACAGAGCATGGGAAAAATGCCATATTCATTTTGGCCAGAGGAGAAAGCAATGTTTCATGTGCAATCTTTCAATTGCTGTAAGTAAAACAAATAATTATATGGTTAGTGACATTACAACATGTACCATCCATCTAGTCGGACCTCTGAAAAATATACAGATTGTCAGTTGGCAAAGCATATATTGTATAGAAGAATCCCTTTGTTTTTTCGGCTTTCTGTCTGGGCCAAATATTGGCTTATTAAGGAATAGGACCTTTTTGTTATTTTAGTTATTTTTTTTAGAAAGGGGGCCATGATGTTGCTCCAAATACAGAGTTATAATAAGAATTTTGCAAACTTACTAAGCTTAGTGATAGTTAACAAAATGAAATTATTAAAAAATAATTAATAATTAATAATTAATAATTAATTAATTAATTAATAAACCTATATTCAGCAACTCTGACAAGCCAAGGTCCAGATTCAGCAATGAAGCAAAACAAAAAAAAAACCAAAGAATAAGTATCACAAAATAGAAACCTTGAGATGTGATTTTACTTCAAGTACATTGATGACAGGCTTAGCCTTATGTGCATTACACTGAAACCAAAATTTCCATTGAACCAGCTTTTATGTTTTGTTTCTTGCTAAGAGACTATCCCATGTTATAGGTAATGAAATGTGAGTCATTGTAATGCTGGTAAGAATATGACCTAGTATATGATATTACAAGAAAATCATCATCTCTTTTGAAGGGTAACATCAATCTACCATTTGTCTTTATTTCATAGCTGTGATGAAATTTCTCATATCAAACATATCAAAAATTTTTAAAAGAAAAAAATATTTTTCTAATCATTTGACTGATGGTTAAACCGAGCATATTAAATGCATTCAGTCAATTACAGGAACAGTAACTCCAAAAAAATAAATGTTTTTTAAATGAATTGAAGCATCATGTATTGTTGCACTGCACTGGTGGTAAAACTGAGCTGTTTGCTTCAGAAATACTACTCATAGGGTGTCAAAGCTCTACATATTACTTAATATACATATGTGAGTAAAGGAGCAGCTGCTTCTTAGAGAAGTAAGTAAGATTACGAGGACGAGGAGCTGGGACAGAATGTAGGCATATGCAAGGGATGATAACTCTCATCATTAAAGGGGACCTGGCACTCAGACATAAGTCCTTTGAAAATTAAACATGATTTTGTGAATTATTTTGTTAATCAAAACATCTATACTGTTATAAGCTTTTTTAAAATTCTAAGCTGTCAATCATATATTACTTGCCCATCCTTAGGCATAGAGGCAGGGCAGGCAAATACTTTCACTTCTATTCTGCACTTCATAGATGTCACTGCTCTCCCTACATTCCCTCTCCTTCTTTAACATCTAATTATGTAGCCAGTGCATGGACATGGGCATCAGATATCCCATTTTGGATCAGAAACAAGGTTTTGGCATGATCTAAAGCTTGCCTTAAAATCAGTGCACACAAAAAGGCTGCTGTCTGCTTGTGATTTTCAAGCCAAAAGGTACAAGATAACGACATTGCCGCATTCAGCAGTCAACCAGATTAATACTGCATGGAGTTTAAAGGAATTGTTCAGTTTAAAAATTAAAACTGTATAAATAGAAAATTACACTTTGCTTCACATTCTTGCTTTTTGATTAATATGTCCCCTTTAAACACATGTAAATAGAATCACTGCTGCAGCAACTGATGCAGTGGAACCCTAGGAGGTGGTAGCTCCAGCATTCCCACAGCACCCTGCTTCAATAGGCACAGTACAGACACACCAAAAGAATCGGGCACACACTCGCATGCTAAAATTACATCTATCTGATATAAACATTCAGTACAATGTTGAAGTGTGAGTGCAATTGCGTCAATTTTATTCTGTGACAATCTGATGTACACGCACTTTTTGGAAGAAACAAGCAATGGTGGGCAAGTAAGTGTAGGATAAGGTGAATAAAGACAGGGACATTGGGTCTTCAGGCAAGAACACATGTTTATTTTGGCAAACTCTTCCCAACATAAAAGTAACAGGAGCACAGGTTATTAGCATTTCAACAGCACGTATTCACAACTTTTCCCCTCTCTGGGGTTCTCACCATACAGGTTGGCTTCCACACGCTGGAATATTCTGGGCTTCTAATTAAGCCCTGCTTACTTTCCCCTCCAGGGATACAAATTCACCAACCTCTAGACTGGCTCTGGCTTTCCTCAAGCTCTTTACACTCTCAGTCACCTTGTCTCATTTCCCTCTGCTCCTTGCAGTGGCAGGCAGCACCCCAGCCCCTCTTGGAGTTCCTAACACAGACAGGTAACCTTCCTGTTATGTGCCCTGACCTTCCCAACACTCTCATTACCATAATATACCTTTCTACAGGACAGCTTTCTGAGGAAAGTGAGCTCCACCATGTGAATTGGTCCACGGGAATGGATTATCTGGTTCATCTGTTCCATCCAGAACACTTAACAAAACGGTGGTACCGTGTTAGCCAGTAGCAAAAATAACAAATAAAAAAACAAACAAATACAAAAAGTATCCAGAATACTATAACTTCCAGGGCCAGACAGCAAAATCCTTTAAACAGAGAAACCATTATCTGTTTAGTAACATCTTCCTTGAAGCTTTCCTCTTCTATTGGCGAGACATTAAAGGCTAAACACACCATTTTACATATTTCCTTGAGCACTATACAAAAATTCCATCAGACGTGACTGCGTCAGACAACACTAGAACTCTGGGATAAATGCTGCTTTGTATCCAAAAGTGCATTTTGCACACTGCATCTGCGGAAAGTAAATGACCCTAGACTAATTCTGAGTAGTGCATTAGTTTTCCTTTAAGCAAGTGAACATTATTATTACGTGAGCAGAATACATTATGGAGAGACACATTGATTTTGGCAGGTCAGATATCAGCAGTATTAATGCTTAGCACAAACTTTTGTTTTCTGATCCCAAGCTAAATGCAAATATATAACCACTTCACTGTAGACAATCAAAGAAAAAAGGTACAATCCAATGCAGGCAGATGAATAAAGATGGATTGTATGAAAGAGTAATAGAGCTTGTTAGTGGTGAAGACAAAAAAAGGCAAAAGAAAAATATACCAAAATTAAAAGATGGAATAATTTAAATAAAACTCTTTTAAATAGTACAAAGGAAACATATGAGGAAATACGGAATATTTAAATGTTAAAAGGTTTCAAATGGTAAATGAGAGTTTTGCATTTTTCAACTCAAATATCAGTATTTCACATTCCCCAGGTACTTTTCCACTGCTATTTTTGTGTCTGCTGTTCCTTCCCACTCTACACTTCATATTTTCTCATGATACTTAAAAGTACTTTTGGCTGAAAATATTTTCCTTCTAACACTTTTGAGGCTAACCTTGTAATGACCAACCCTTAAACCATAAATCCAGTAACTGTAGATTTATTTCCTTGGGCTCTTCATTGGTGACAAAAATGAGCAGGCAGTTAACTTTTCTCAAGGTCTAAAGACTAAAGACTTAAAGGAGACCAATGACTGCTAATTCTTAAACTGTTTTTGTAAACACAGATAAAAGTGCTCCTGATACCAAGTATATTAAGGACATGGTATCACCCGGTTTATTTTTATATCCACAAAATTCAACCACAGGAAATGTATAAAGCATCTACAATTACATGGTCCTGAATTACATTCTTATACATTCATCGGTCAAATCTATAGTCTTTCAGTTTGAACCACAAGATCTAAATAAAACACTGAGGTTCCAAGAACCACTTTCCAGCATGAAAGGAGGAAGAGAAAAAATGTGTCTAGACTATTGCTTCTATAAAGTCATATAATATAAGCCAAATGTAATGAAACTATATCCTGATTATATACAATTATTGCAGATATAGGGCTCCAGAAATCAATAGTACTGTGCTGTTAAATAATAGATGCACCATGTTAATTTTAAAAGTGAGGTAGGGGGCACTGTGGAGGCAGAGGAGGAAGGTGAGTCTTTCAGGCAAGAACTGGCTGTGAAAAGGCAGGGCCAGGGTGGAACAGGTGCAGAGCAGAAAAGGACAGAGCGGGCAAAGATCTGCAGAGTCAGGGTGAAGAACTGGATCAGGATGGAGGACTGGATAGCACGAGGACTGGATAGCAATATTCAGGCAGGGTAAGGAGAGCTAAAAGGCAAGACAAGGCAGGTTAAAGGCTGGAGCAGGAAAACCTAAGCTAGAGTCAAGCCAGGTATTGAGGGTGAGTAGGCCAATGTTCAGGCATTGAGGGTGAGGAGGGCTGGCTTTATGTAGGGCAGGGTCAGCCTGGACTGGCTGGCCCCAACCCACCAATCAGGCCACTGCTGGGGAGGGTCTGAAAGGGCCAGGTAACAGATATTGAGCAACCCTGACAGCTGCTCACCTGGCCCAGTGGTTAAGCCATCCCAGCAGAGCCTGACAATTAATATATTTACTTCTTTTATAGGGAGAGCCACATATGACTGGAAGCTGAAACTTATTTTATTTTAAAGGACAACCGAAGCTCCAGTATTGAAGGTCTCATTTCAATGTTATTTGTAAATAGGGCTGCTGTGTCTCTTCCCACAGGCAGCAGCCTATAAAGTTAAAGCCCCTTTGTACTCTCAAGGTAATATTCTTACATAGATAGGTTGAGTTGGAAAACAGTCCATCTATTTCAACCCCTTCAAAGCACAGACACACACATACTGTATGTACTTGAGTAATCTTGTCCCCCTTTTCTTGAAAGAAAACAACCTCAACCTTGTGTGCCCACAAAGACTTCCATCCCTCTAACCAGTTAAGTTGCATATATCAGCACTCTCAACAGCTCATGTATATCCCTCTTAAGAACTGGAGCCCAAACTGCACTGTATACTCCAGGAGGGACCTATAAAGAGGCAAAATTATGTTTCAATGCTTTTTTTATACAAGAGAGAATTTTATTTGCTTAAGTAGCTTCTGAATTACTGTTGAAACAGTAATAATGAAGTAAGTGGGGATAAGGCTTTGCTCTTGTAATTTTACAGTCCAAAGCAGAATCCTGCAGTGGGTAGGTAACCAAGGAAAATCACAGGGGACAGATATACCCAACAAATTGCATAGACACATTTATAAGCCAAGGCAACTGATGGCTAAATATGAGCTAAGTTTAAAAGAACTGTTTACATTTTAGTGCAATCAAATAGCAACGTTATTTTATTTGCACATTTTTATGAACGGCAGTATAATGGCAAAAATTGTCATATCTGGGTTTATAGCCTGGTAATTTTTATTACAATTTACAATTCAGGCCTGCCTGAAATTTTTCTGGACTCAATAAAACTGTGTTTAGTAATTGATGTGTTTCTCTTCACTACAGCATACAAGCCTATTGGTAAACCCCCACCACCACCACCGGTCCTGACACATAGCACAGAGTGCATGATTATTCAGGTCCTGGGGAAACATGTTGTCCCTGTTCTTTCGTTTAACTCACTGCCACTCTGCCCTATAATTTTATATTTCTGCCTATAGTTATCTTGGAATGACTTTTTAAGTAGTTTCATTTACTGGATTTGTGACAGATTCCAGTGCAGACACTAGCAGGCTAGCATGACTTAGGATGAGCAGTTGCTGAGGTGTATGAGCCTGACAGCATCATTCATTAAACTCTGAGCTAGTCAGCGACTTTAAAGGGGCGCACACAGGACATTTGCAATTCATCCTTAGCATGCAGGTCAGATTCAAAACCAAACAAATATTACCAATGTGCCCTCCCCTTAAGTCACTAATTACTATTACTAATTACTAACTGGTAACCAATGCGTGGAAACCAAGAGAACTGCAAAACAGGAAGTAGTGTTCTGGCTATAATGTTACACATCCAGTCACTCCAGCTTTTATACCAGGGGTGCCCAGGACGTTGATCGCGGTCTACCAGTAGATCGTGGGATTGTTTCTGGTAGACTGCAACCTGCCCGGAGTAAAAACTGCACTTCCTGTCTTTACATCAAAAGTCTTGCGAGATGAGACTTCCGACGCGAAGTTATATATTCAGTAGAGTAAAGGAGAGGAAGGAGAGGGACTTGCCTGAGGGGTGACGAACAGATGGCTGAGGTTCCGCCCCTTCCTTTTGGCCAATCAAGGGATTCCTTTCATCGGGTTTGGCAGTATGCTGTGGAAGCAGCAAGAAAGGGTGTTCTGTTGTGTGGTTGCATTTCAAGGAAGAGGCCGGAAGAACGATACAGACAGGGGAGGAGTGTGCAGAAGGAGCCTGCTGTACCTTGCTTTATGCTTCCTACTGAGAAGCAGCCTGAAGCCACTGGGGCTCATTTATTAACGCAGCGCAGCGCATAAGTGGACGCAAAAGATTGTCTGCGACATCACGAGTGTGATCGCTAATATATTTGCGTGATATTGCGCATAACACAGAGCTTTTGCGATGGTTTTGTTTATGCGCATTGCGCAAAAGATTGGGCATTTATGTCGCAAACGATGCCGTGGTTGTTAGGGGCGTGGCTGTGGGCGTGGCTACAATGCGCTTGCACTGCGGCCGTCGCAGATTTGCGTCTGTATATGTGCAAAACTGCACCCGGTCAACAGCACCACAATTTTTACGACTGCCTGTTTGTGGCGTAATAGTAACGCTCTTCAAAATGCGCATTCCTGCCCAGCTGCGCTAGCAGAGCCACACTGCTAAACTGGGTTCTGGCAAATACAATGGTGCTGCTGTTGGTGGGGATGTTTGTTAACTCAAAGTTTACTCAAAGATGAACAACCCCTGTAAAGTGCATATTAACCACGCCTTCCACCCAACATGTTTATATTGACCAAGGTTCCTTTAAGGGTATCAGGTAGGCTAAACACCTTTGCAACCAGATGCGTCTAAGTGAACGCAATATGCGCAATATGTGACGCAACTAATTAAAGCAGCGCATTCATACATGAGCACAACTAATCCTTACCTTTGCGGTATCTTCCTGTGCGCACAATTTATTATAAGCACTGCGACAGCTGATACGCAGTTTCACACGTCGCACCTGTCTGTGTCTACATTAGCGCACAAAATTGCACTGTTAAGGTATCGTGCGCTACATTATTAAATACTCGCATGCGCTGGGCAAATGTCAGGCCACTGCGCTCTTTTTAGCACTGCGCTGCGTTAATAAATGAGCCCCACTGTCTCTAAGGCAGAAGTAGTTGTATGTGGGCGGGGGTAGGTGGAAGAGGCTGCCAGTGCTGCCTGACCCCCCCCCCGACTCCCCTCTGCGCACCATGGTGTTTCTGCGCACCAATGATTGTTCCTTTCCATAATACCCCCCGGGTTTCAGACCCACCTTGTCCATCCCTATATTGTGCTAAAACAGCTGCACGAGAATGCTGGGATATGCAGGGAGACAAGCAGCATGGAGAGAAGGCAGGGAGACAAGCTGCACAGTAGGAAGGCAGGGAGACAAGCAGCACAGTACAGAGGGAAGGCAGGGAGACAAGCAGCACAGAGGGAAGGCAAGGAGGCACAGCACAGAGGAAAGGCAGGGAGGCACAGCATGGAGGGAAGGCAAGGAGACAAAAGCAGCATGAAGGAAGGGAGAGAGGGCGGGCTGCAGGCACAGAGGGGAAGTGAGGACAGGCTGCATGTACCGATACGGAAGGGAGGGCTGAAAGCAGCAAGAACGGAGGGGAAGGGAGTTTGTTCAAAATTTCATAGTAATATGTTATGATGAAGGGAGGTTAAACCCCCCAGAAACGTTGATTTTGTTGGTGGTATAATAATAAAAAGAGAGGCCACGTCTCCAACTGCAGAGAACAGTGTGTATGTGTATGTGCGGATCCGTGAATTTACAACTGTTTCAAACTTTCATAACCTGCCAAATTTTGTAAAATGAACATGGTAATTAGGGGGTGTGGACACAAATATATTACATTTTTGGATAACTAGTTATATAAGAAACTTTTTTTTATTTTTGATCCGGAAGATGACGCCCATGAGCTCCACTGTGCTTACTCAGCACTGATACAGTTGAGCAAACTCTTAAGGGCAATTTCAGGTGTAACTAAATATATGGGGGGAAGCAGGGAGGGGGGCTACCTAGGGTAGTAGGTAAGAGAGAAAGAGAGAGAGATCTGAGTTGAGTTTGAGGTGAATTTTCGCCAATAACTCGCGAAACTGCAGTGACAATTTGCTGGTGAAAAATCTGGTTTGTCATTTTTTTTTCGCACATTAAGATTGTCGCGCATCAAAATTACTCAGACGCCCATTGGCTTTAATGCATTTGTGCCTAATAGTCGCACGTATAAAAATTGTCGCTCGCTTCAAAATTGACACACATCAAAAATATTTTGACTCCCATTGACTTCAATGCGTTTCACAGATTTTTCGCCATTTTGCGAACGGCACAGATTCAACTATCACTACTGGTTAAGTGGACTAAGTAGGCAAAAAGAATAATAAATAGAATTGTTTGTAAGTTTATAAATCAGCAGATTTGCTTCTTCGTCATGCGAATTGCTAGTTTGGCAAATTTTCACCAAAAAAACACAAATCGCTCTGCCCCAATCAGAAGAGAGAGAGATTTTAGTATCATCAGCATAGAGGTAATAATGGAAACCATTTAACTTGATTAGTTGGGCAAGGGAGTGGTACTAAATGAACAGCAATCAAAAAACGAAGTAAAGTCTTCATTCTCTAAGCTGTTAGATGGCAGCAATACTGCCTATTGGATAATCAGTCGAAATTCAACTCTTTAACAGGTCATATCTCTAAGCCAGTGGTACCCAACCATTGGCTCGCGGGTAACTTTGTAAAAATTACATTAATACATACAAAGCTATGTCTGTTATCCTGTTTTACAGAAAGACATCATTCAAAATGCAATTAACACCATAGAAAACAAAACCCTTTTTTGAGCCATGTATGGGTTCTGCATTTTTTTGCCTTTCAGAGAGTACACTATAAAAATTAAAATTCATACTTGATCATAGGTAAATATAAAGGCATGCACTGTAGTATACTATTTACAAAATTATAAAGAGTACGCTCAGTACAGGTATGGAACCTGTATTCAGAATGGATCTTTCCATAATTTGGATCTTCGTATCTATAGAAAATCATGTAAACATAAATAAATAAACCCAATAGGCTGTTTTTTCTTCAAATAAGGATTAATTATATCTTAGTTTGGATTAAGTACACGGTACTGTTTTATTATTACAGTGAAAACGGAAATAATTTTTTTAAAAATTGGATAATTTAGATCATTTTATAATTAGGAAAGAAAGAAGATAGATTATATGTTCCTTATTGGCTCAGGATTCATTTCAGTAAAATTCTATCATGCTAAATGTGCACCTGTGTCTGCAAGAATCCAGAAATCATAAGTTGTCTCAATTCCAGCCATTTCCAAAGGAAAAATCTCCAGATAAGATTCTCTGGACCTACCCTTACATACAAACATTTTTGAGGAAAATTTATTTTTTTACGTTAAAAGTGTAGCTTCCAATATAGGTTCTTGCTAATAATTCAAAACTGGATTTCACAGTGATGTGTTGTATGGCATCTCAGCAGAACTGCTATATCTACCTTACAAACCAACATGAAGTAGTAACTATCTTAATAAATAATAAAATGGAAAAAGACCTGAAGCCAGAGGTAGGAAAGAACAAATTGGCCATTCGCAAATGCAAATACAGTATGCCAAGTAGAATTAGTTTGCAACACAAATTGCCATTTTACTCATAAAGCATCTCTTTTTCACATAGTTCAAGCAAATTCGTCAGCTCGAATGTTTTTTTAGTGTATTTTCTATAGCATAACATTCTTCCTAGCGAAACTTCATTAACATACTGACGATTACGTAACTTTAAATATGGCAGCTACATAAAGGCCATGTGTATGTATTTATTAGTGATGTTGGTGAAATTGCTGGAAGCAGCCACTTATTATTAAAAATTTCCAAGTAAACAAAATAAAGACAAAAGAGACCCTCTTTTGTCCTAAACATGAGCCTACACTAAAACAAGTGTAAATAACATATATTTAACAGATACTATTTGTAAACATAATCCCACAGTAATATTAGAAAAAACGCACGGGTTTTGTCTGTTTTTTATGCCTTTTTTGGAGTACAGGATATGTCACTGATGTCTCTGACATATTGCAGCAAATAGTCTTATTTGCCTTCTAGTAAATTTTCACCATAAAACCACCATATTTCAGCTTTAAATGAACTTTATGGGTGTTTGATGTTCTGCTATCAGTTTCAGTAATTTTCTATTTCCTGGGTTTTTATATCCTCTTCTAGGTTCATCTACTCTGATGAACAGAGTCCAGCACTCTTTTTGTATTTTGTAGAACAGACAAAATGTTGTTTATTCAATGTTTTGGCTCTACAGCCTTCTATGTGATCATATTCCATGCAGCTTTTTCCGGAGTGCACCTGTTCTGAATAATATATATATATATATATATATATATATATATATATATATATATATATATCTGTCTATATATATAGGATACGAAATGATGGCACTCGCAGGATTTAGCAAAAACAGACAAAAAGTCCTGCATTTACCCTCTAAGTATGAGCACCGAGATTGTGATTACAATTAGGGTGTGCGGCTCATATCCACCATTGTCTATATATATATACAGTATATATATATATATATATATATATATACTGTATATATATATATTATACTCTAGTCTAAAAATGTTTCTGTAAAAGGTGAAAACTGAACAAAAAATATATAATATATAAGCATAAAAAACCTCCAGTATTTTCTAGTGCCTGCATATCAATTTCTAGGTTAATCTACTCCACTATGCTGTTGTTTACAATATACTATTTAACATATAACCTGTTCATTCATTGCCTACCACACCCCTTTGGCTGGTGCACAGCATTGATGGTGGACATGGGCACAGTGCAAATACCTGATATACTAGTGTATCAATATCAATGTAAACAGTGTCTCTAGCATGTCAGTTCTTTGCATTAAAACACGTCTGTTGGAAATAATGCCCCTACATGCATTCATTTACATTTGGTCTCATTAAATCAAGCTTAATAAATTTTAATTGTATGTTGATAATTTATATTACTATCTAGATCTCTCTTAGGATATCAATGTAGTTGTTTTATGTGACTGAATGATTTAAAGGTTGGAATTAACATTAACAACTTCCTTTCATTAAGAGATTCCCATGCAAATCAATTTACACGCACAGTCCCCTGTCTTTGACTTGTTTAAGCTTAAATATGTGAATGTAAATCTCATTTTACCAATGTGCCAATAATAAGTTATCTAAACCTTCTAGCACATTCTCATCTCTCATCTGGATAATGCATCTTCCTAGTTCAGCACTTACACTGAATTAGGATCTAGAGGAAAGACTCTATTGATTTTGATTGCAATAAAGCAGAAATATCAGTTGTCAGGTGCAAATTTACATTCCTTTGAAGCAGATACATATATTCAGCAATCTGTGATTAAATGGCATAGAATCAGGAGACTATGGGCCACATATCAAAAGATGTTTTACCCAAACAGCATTAATTAATATCAGAATGTAAAAGAATAAAACTGCCCAAATAAAGGTTTGTTATTAAACTTACTAAGCCTATGAAATCATTAAGATGTATAACCGACCATAAGCTAAATAATTAATGTTTATTAAGGCATTATTCATATACTAATTCAGTAAGATACAAGACACGTCATTAACTGGGTTTCACTTAAATGTACAAATGCCTCTATCTTTACAATTTATTTGAACTTAATTAAATCATCAAGATGTTAAAATCCACTGTTTATTTTGTATCTATATCTATTTGAAAAATCTCAATATAGTAGAAAGGAAATTCAAAAGGGGTAATTTAGAAACGTGCAAAGTACACATGTGCGGGGTGCAATTTTGGAGGCAAAACATTATTTTTTTCCCCTAAAATGCAGTATTTTCTCCATAATTCCTGATGTCATAATGGGTGCAATTGTACTTACGTTTTGCCAAAAATCAGGTGCAAGCTGCATATATAAGGGTCACATCTCTTGGGAAGCTTGCATTCAAATCAATATTTGCACACAATTCACTGGGAGCAAGTCTGATGCTCCTTTTGCAACCTGTTGTTGAATACCTGGAGTCATCTACACAATCTAGGGGTAACACAAGATGAATAGATCTAGTCGCATTCCATTCATTGGAAGAGACAGGAAGTACACGTTGGCAACCATGTGGAAGCGTATGAAAGTATTTGGTTGAAAGTACCTTAATAGTTTGCATGAAAATGTGCTTTGCAAGCCATGCATTTATAGATTCCTCACTTGTAGGTGCAGTCGTATTTGACCGTTAATATCTTTTACTTTATATAGAACTTAAATGTAGCTTTAACTGTAAACTTTGGGGATCACCTGTGTACTAGTGAAGGAGGTAAGGACAGGGTTCCATTGTAGTCTGCATCCTCTGCCTCCATCTGAATGATGTGCAAGTTAGGGGACCTATGTGCCTCCCTCTTCTGCTCCTTATAAATACAATACTAACAGATGCCATCACTATGTACTTTGGGGGAGCACATCTCTTCTCGCAGGGGTTAGGGTGGCTCTGATAGGCTTAGTCTTGGCAGAATGTACAGTATGTTACAGTTACATTCTTTCACAGTATGCCCCGTATGTAGTAAGAAGCACTAAGTTTGCCCACGTGCAGTAACCCATAATGAGGTGTTTGCTTTTAAACAGGTGACCAGTAAATTCATTGTACCTGTTGATTGGTTGCTATGGTTTATTGCTGAGCAAATCTTGTGCCTTTTATTTCATTATTATCTAAAATGATTATTCAGAAACTGTCAATTTTGTCTTCCCAACTCCCAGGCCATTCCATTCATTATCTGATCCCTAAACTATGTTGGCTTGGGGCAGCACACCTACACTCACCATCACCACCAGTTAATCTTTAATGTGTCAATTTTTTTTTGCATGTCTTTAAAGCTCTGATTCCTGTGTTCACTTCATGTCAGTCTGTATCTGTCAGCAGAGAGAGGGCATGGAACTGGTGTGTACTGAGAGGCTTGCAGCTAGACAGTACATTAACATGCAGTATATGTATTCAGCCAAATGTTATTATCTGTCTAAATGGAACATACTAAACTGCTCCATGAAAGGTTATTAAATCTGGATGAAACCAACTGCACATTATAAACCAGAGACTGAGATCCTGTTTGGAAATAAAAGCAAATGATCCCATCATAATTTTTAACACTGTTTATTACATGCTGTCAGCATTTGCCAGTAGAATTAATTTTTTTGCTTTTAAGCAAGATATTTTTTCCGCAAAAAATGTGCATAGTTAATTTTTAGTCACAAACAAAATGTTCTGGTTGCTGTCCCCCATCAGCCATTTTTAAGTGCAAGGTATGAAAATATCAAATTTTTAGGTAAAACAAAACTGTGTATCTCTGAGCGCTTGCATTCACTATACTATATCAACAGGCAGGTTAAAAAAAAGGTAACTTGATGGACGGGTGTCTTTTTTCAACCTAACTAACTAATGTACTATACAAGAATCCAAACTTGCACTGTGCAACAGGTAATAAAATGAAAAAAATGTATTTCAACCAAATCTAAACAACAGGGGGGAGTGGGGTTTGGGTAGATCAGGGCCACACAAAAACAGCTGAAAGCAAACCCTACAAAACATCTGTTCTTGTAAGCAGTTTCTGTGTTTCATAATTTTCTGCACTGCTGGTTCTGACTACATACACCATTGAAACAATGTTGTAATAGTAAGCTGCTCTCCAGTCTAGACCTCAATTCCCACAATGCCTTTCGTGAATGCTGGGAATTGAAGTTGTATCATCTCTGTTACTAACCTGAACAATATTAATAGAAATAGCTATAAGGAATTGGTGGTAATCGAAGACATTGAAGCCTCTGAAAAAGTCGAAGCCGACAAAACGCGTAAGGCAGGGCATCCAACGTCATCCCCAAGAGCCGAGCAGGGTATATGCAGTTCAAAGACAATGCTGTTCGTAGTCAGAAATAACCAAACCTGGCACAGCTTCATGCTGGCAAATACAAAGGGGGACTAGATACGCTTATTTTAAACTCACTATTGTGAGTGTATTTTTAAATAATTTTTTACTTAATAAAAAGATATACACCATCTCTGTGCTCCCTATCGTTTAAACAGTGAGAAAACAATGGCAGAAAAAGACAGCATTGATATAATTGATACATGCAGAATTAATTATACACATTGTGAGTACCCATCAATCACTAGCATGTGGCGGAGTTAAGGAAGTGTGAATTGCTATCTACACACACGGGAAAGGGGAAAAAGAAAAACATCTGGAAGTATAGCAAAACCCAGAGGGGAATCTGTTGTTTGGAAATCTGAAAGCTGATTAAAACTGGAAAGCTGATTAAAACTGGAATGCTGATTAAAACTGGAAAGTAGAATAAAAATGTAGCACAATGCTTGAGAATCTGAATATCAGATTATAGCAGAAAATAATTTGAACTGGAAAGCACAATGGAATTTTTATAGAACATTTTGCTCCTGGCAGAGCGAGTGCTAAGATTTCACAACAAATTGTTCGTTTTTAAAGGGATACTGTCATTGGGAAAAAATCAGCAGTTAGTAGTGCTGCTCCTTTTACACTGAAATCCATTTTTTGAAAGAGAAAACTGTTTTTTTTTAAAACTATATTTAATTCTGAAATCTGACATGGGCCTAGACATATTGGCAGTTTCCTAGGTGCATACAGTCATGTGACCTGTGCTCTGATAAAATTCAGTTATTCTTTACTGCTGCACTGCAAGTTGGAGTGCAAGGTAACCCGATAACAGCTCCCTGGTAGGAAGAACAGCACTCAAAAGTAAAAATCCAGTTCCCACTGCCACTCCTTCAGTTACATTGAGTAGGAGAAACAATAGCCTGTCAGAAAGTAGTTCCATAGTGCAGCACTGGTTCTTTCTGAAGCACATGACCAGGCAAAATGACCTGAGATGGCTGCCTACACAACAACATAACAACTAAAAAAAAAATTTGTTGGGTTAGGAATAAAATTTGACATGGTACAGTGAATTATTTGCAGTGTAAACAGTGTAATTTAGAAATAAAAACTACTCCATAAAAATCATGGCAGAATCCCTTTAAGTTGTACAAATCACGGAGTTGTAGAAATAATTCCCTAATATTTTCAAATTATCAGCACATTTACTCACATATTGTGACATTACCTGAAGTTTGTTAAAATCATCTCTTTACAACGTGCTGTCCATGATTCCCATCAAAGGTAATTTTATGTAACCTCCTACTTGCCAATACTTCCAGGAGACAGAGATACTTAAAAATGACTATGGCTAGAAACTGTAGCTTTTATATACTGAACTTACTGTACCAGCAGAGAGGCCTATCAGCCCTAAAAAGTAATTAAAATGTAAATTTAGGGAAATGAATATACTCAGTGGGGGCTCATTTACAAAGTTCATGCAGTGCATATTTATTCGCAAATGGTTGTATTGCCAATGTTTTTTCCTGAACAATAAAATATTGCACCGCTGTGCCGTATTTCCTGTTTTTGCAAATTCACATTGCACACAAATATTCGCAAACGAGATGGGTGTTTGCGTGAGTCCTTCTACTGTAGGAGGTCATTGTGTGCGAAAACAGTCATTTAAATTTGAAATTTGTAAAACTGTGAATATTTTATCTGCCACCAAAATTGTAGCATAACTAAAAATGCAGAGTGTGCGCATAACTATTTTGCCATATGTCCATAAGTTCTTATGGACATTCATAGTGCGAATAGACATTCACAATTCTGTTTGCACATTATATATATATATATATATATATATATACTCTTATCCAGCTTTATAAATATAACCATGCACGGGGCAAATATGTTCATTGTTGTTTATAAATGAGCCCCAGTGTGTTCCAGGCAGCTGTTGAGAAGCTATTACCTAAAGGAAAATGAAGTTAGCTAGTCAGAGCTCCCATGCAATATGAATATGTAGAAATTACTAATTAGCTTGTATCATGTCATATATACAGTGGTGCTTGAAAGTTTCTATATTTTTATGTAAATGTGACCAAAAATATTATCTGATTTTCAGTCCTAAAGTCCTAAAAGTAGAAAAAGAAAATCTAGTTAAACAAATGAAACAAAATATTTGGTCATGTATTTATTTTAAAAAACAATGATCCAATTTTATGTGGGATGACAATCAGGTGTGAGCAAGACAACCTGTTTTATTTAAAGAGCTGGGATAGAGCAAAGCATGATCCCAAATACAACACATTTGTGGATGTGTATCATGGCTCAATCTCAGAAAAAGAGTTGTTGATTCCAATGAAGCTGCAGAAGGTTACAAAACTATCTCTAATGACTTTGGATGGACTCCACCAATCAACAGTCAGAGAGACTTTGTACAAATGGAGGAAATAAGGTTCTAAAGGGCTGTGGTTGCCTTGTAAAAAGTGGCCTAAAGTATGGCAGCATTTTAGCCTCCTTCATTGTTATTTAAAGTGTTGTGCCTCTCTAAAGAAAGATGATCATATTGAATGATAATATTTCACATGCTGTTTTGTTTGTGTGAGAACACCGGGCTGGAATGTTTATTATATGCCCAATTAATTTCCTGTTGTATTTTACAATTTCCTTGTTTAGGAGATCAGAAGAGACCTTCGTGTAGTGCTACACAGATATGGATAGGAGTACAAAGAGAAGAATTTGCTTTGTTTTCTTTCCTACTAAACAGCACATGTCTACAGTTTCAAACCATTAATTTTATTGTAATCACTTCACACACTCTTCTTTGGCATATAGAAGATAGATTGGAGGAGAGCAGATGCACTTTTCAAATGGCAATACTGTCTTATGTTGAAAGTGAAATAACTAAGCTTCATACCTTTAGTTAGGAAGATTTTTAAAAGACTTATGTGATAAAATCAAACATATTATTACATTGCCAGAGAAATAGTTACAGCATGCATTTACAATAATACATTACAGAATATAGTAATTGATTGCTCATTCCTTATCTGGAGCATTGGGGTTCTACTCCATAACTCAGTGGTTGTCAAACTTTTTCCGTTTGCGTTCCAGCCTTTGCTCAGGGCCCTCCTTAGGTCATGAAATGGGTACAAATATAGGAAAATATCAGTATCAGTCATACAAATATACTAAAGATAGATAGTAAGAATATCTAGCAAAGAGAAGACATATGCACCCCACATCTCACCCTAACTGATCTATAGATGGGATTTTAAGTTTAACTAGGAGAGCAAATTACTATTCTCCCCAATTTCACACCCTACCTGGTACTGTATTCAGGACAGATACTCCCAGTCTCACAGTTTGGGAACCAGTGTCTAAACTGTAAACTTAAGTGAGGTAAGTGGAGTGGGATGTAAGAAAGGGTAAACAACATTTAGACCCCTTGATGTTATAAAAGTTCCCTCCATTCCTCCAGCAGCTAGGAATAATAGATAGACAGAGAGAGAGAGAGAGAGAGAGAGAGAGAGAGAGAGAGAGATGATAGATAGATAGATAGATAGATAGATAGATAGATAGATAGATAGATGATAGATTACACAGATAGAATGCTGAAATGTGTTCCATTTGTTTGCGCACAGAATTTGGTTCTATTCTCTTTGTGTAGAAGTTTAAATTTTAATGATTTGTGCTTGCTAAATAGTCTGCTTCCAAAAGACATTACAGATCAATGTTCAACACTCAGAGGCAGAGGAAACTGGAAGGCAGCAAAATGGTCTATACAAATTGTATGCTATAGAGACATGTGTGGCCTTCACTCATGCTTACAATGGAACAAGAAATATGTAGTTACTGTTAAGATAAAGCATTCTCCCCTGTCCCCCATGTGCAGAGCATCTACTAAAAGCAACCAGGGTCGAATGCTGTGCAATAAATTCAGCAAACCCAGCAGGCTGTATCCAAACACCACTCCTCACTGCTCCTTGGAGAATTATTTTGTTTGGCATAAATTATTAATTTATTACAAGGAGCCCTACAGTAGGAATAACTCAGTTTGCTAAAAGATGCAAACCATTTGGAAATGGATCTCCCAGGATCCTAAAAGCAGCTCAGAAGAGATAACCTTGGTCTGCTGAAACCTTGCCTCAAATGGCTTCAAGTCATACAAGGGGGTGCTGCTAAATTTGCACTTAAAGCAGTTTATGTCTGAAGATCAATCTGTCGTTTATAGTTCCACTTAAAATCATATATCATTTCAGCTCATGTATGCTGCCTTTTCATATGAGAATGGCATATCCTTGCTGTTTCAATAGACAGCAAGCAGTTGAACGCAGCTCTACCAAAAGCAATAGAACATGTTATTTTGCTGGTATATAAGCCTTTTGATTTTTTAGCACAGTTGTGTACATGTTATTTTATACAGGGCTTATCTGGTGAATGGCAGACCATTGGCAAAGAGTGACTTTCAGAAGAATAAATCAAGTTAGTGAAGTCACTTTTTGTATCAAATGTTAATTCCTCATAAACCTTTCATCACAAATCAGAACAAATTCATCTGCACCTGATTAAATTGTTACACAAAAATACCTGCCCCAATACTAATATAATCCTCTGCCCCAATTCTAAGTGCTGCAGAGCACTAATAATGTAATAATAGTAATGTAATAATGTAATGAAAATATAATATAATAAAATATAATTTCTACATTTTTATACATTTCATGCATACAAAAAGTAATGTAATAAAAATCATAAAGTCATAAGAATAATGTTCTCACACCTGTACTATATTGTAGGGCAAATGGAGGCAGGATCACTAATGCAGAGAGTAACCTGCACTCCATCCCTCCTCTCTCTTTCTTTCTTTCTTAATTTCTTTCTTTTCTTTTTTCCTTTCTTAATACAAAAAAATGGAAATTTGGCTAGCAAGTTTAACAGATGTAGCTTTTTCATAAAGTGGTAAAGTGATGTCTTAATCTAGGTTCTCACCTATTCTCATTATAAAAGAAGTCTTAGGTATAAGGGTTAGCAAAAATGCTTCATAGAACACATTTAACAAGGTGTGGTTATGTATTGTATTATGTATGGATATAGCATTTGGAGTTTAAATCTGTGAGCAGACTAGCCAATCCTTGGCCTTCTTCTGCAACTCTTTATTAATTGAAGTACATTTCTTGCTGGTAATATTATTAGATAGTGCTGCATAAATTGTTGCCACTGCATAAATGATATAATAAATGCATAAATGCATATAATGATGATAATAGTTGCATTACAACTTGATGATGATAATAGTTGCATTACAACTAGTGTACAACTTATAGCATCAGATGGACTGTTTCATTATGGGGCCTATTTATCATGCTATGTAAAAATACATAAGCAACCATTTGACAATACAATGGGAAAATATGGCATTTATCCATCACTATTTGAGCACTCTTTTTCCGCCAGACCATACTTTGCTCTTGAATTTTTATGATTGACTTAATGGATTATGCAAGGTCTGAAGTGGTGTAAAATAACAGCATCAAATCCAATGTTCGAGCAGTGTGAAGTAAAAGAAACACCTTAATATACACACCATTTCAGTTAAACGCAGGTTTTTTTCCCCACTGTTTTTCTGAAAAAATGATTTTACACAGTATGATGAATACACCCCTATATGCATGCAGTGTGTGAGTATTGTATGCTTTTCAGGGCTGTATTATGGGTCCATGTCACCCTAGACAAAGAAGAAAAAAATCACTGGCACATAAGATTTCTGTTTGCAGGGCAAGCCCTTTCCATTTAATAATTAAAATAAAAAATGGAAAGTTAATTGACATCTGCATTATTAAGCGGCAAGGACTTGCCCTGCAAACAGAAGTCGTGTGTGCCGGTGAATTTCTTATTCTTGGCTACATTGGAGGTTGCCGAAACCTCTATCATCATGCACCAAGCTACACAAACTGGGTGAAGTAAGGGAATGCAGTTGCCCCACGCGTTCCTGACCCTAGACAAAGACCTGTTTTGCCAACATCATGGATTCATGCACCATAGTTTGGAACAAGTACAAGGTACTGTTTTATTAGTACAGAGAAAAAGGAAAATCATTTTTAAAAAATTAGATTTATTCCTTAAAGGAGAAACAAATCCTAACCAATAGTGTTAGAAATTTAGACCCGGCCTAAAGGTTCATCATCTCTATAATAATAATGATCTAAGCCTTCAAAGTTGTCACAGGAGTTTCCTATCTTGGATGTTGTTTTGTTTTTAAATGGACTCTATTAGAGACGGCCTTCCCTTAAAGGAAAACTAAAGATTAAATATAGAAATAGGGCAGAAATATTGTACATTATGGGGGTTATTTATCAAGTCCAAATTTATCTCAATATCGGCTACTGCAAACTCAGATCTAACCCACTCGGGTTTTTAACGCTTATTTATTATTACATTTTCCCGAAAATTACCTTAGCGGGAAAAGCTCCGATTTTCACGATTTTTCTTTGAATTTTCACCCAAAAGCTCTGAAAACATAGTGAAATTGTCCGAAACCCCCGATACAACCAAAAATCAATGGGACTGTTCCCATTGACTTTTATGCAATCTCGACAGGTTTGAGATGCCGTGTTTTTATATTCGGGGTTTTTAGTCCTCGGGGTTTAATAAATTCCGAAAAATTTGTGATTTTTTTTAAAGCCTATTATAACACAAAAAATCACGAATTCTTTGGATTTTGGGGAATTTTGGGTATTCGGAGCTTAGTAAATACCCCCCTATGTTTTGGCTTCAATACTAGCCCAAGGCAACCACAGCCCTTTAGCATCAAATATGCTCCAGTAGCTCCCCAACTTCTTTTCTGCTGATTCACTGCACATGCTCTATGCTGCTGTCACTTACTGAGCTGAGGGACAGACGCATAAGATACTGAATATACATAACAAAAATGCCACAATACAAGGTAAATAATTCAAATTATTGGTACACGGCAGCTCAGAAACCAGCACAATTTGCACCAGAATTCAATAATCAGTCCTGTAGCATCAGTTTGTACAGTATGACAGACAAACCTCCTTTTCTGCTTGATGATTTCTGACAACTCCTAAGCTTAGCTTCTCATTAGCTGCTTGTAGCCCACTGAGCATGTGCATGCCACAGACAGTTCTAACAGAACCCTTGATGGGAAACTCCTGTGACAATTTTGAAGGCCTGGTTCATCTTTTCTATAGAGGGGCTCAACTTTTAGGCTGGTTCAATAAGTTCAGTTTATAAAATATGGCATTTCTAGCCATATTCATTTTAATTATTTAGTTCTTTAATTCTGAGCTTTTTGGATGACAGGATCCTGTATATGGGGCCCATATGTACTAACTGATTTCTCAAATGTACAGATCGTTTTTGCATTAGTTTTGAAAAGTAATATTTAATTAATAACTTAATTTAATTGAAACTATGTATAAATATGCCCTCTATACATCATACAAAATATTACAGCTTCTCCACAGTATAACAGGGGGCAGAACAAATATAGAGCAATTCCACAGTGGAGTTATTTCAACTGCCTTCCTCAGTCTCAGCAACTATGGGACATTAGCAACATAGCTGTACTTTGCAAAAGGTGAGCATCCCCTTCACATTATATTTTTTATGAAAAATTTCTTTTCAACACTAATGTAAAAAAGATCTGTACATTTGAGGAATCAGATAGTACAAAGCTTAATTCCATATTATAAACAAATCTTTGCATTTTGAAAATTTCTTCCTTCCTTGGCTACTTCCTTCTTCTCATATTTCCCAACACTTAACAGTTTCTCTTGCCAATTGTGGGATAACTATGTCAGGAAAAAAAAAACCAGATAATTAAAGTGTTGATTCTCCACTTTCAGCCTCTTGGGCTTTGCAATGGCTGCATTGTAACCAAAGTGGTGGATCAGAATTATTGGTAATGCTGTGAAATGGTTCACTAAAGACTTAAGCAAAGATGCAGATGCTGAGAATGGAACCCAGGCTGCAGAAAGATTACAAAGATACTTAAACCACTTAAAGCACTTCTGGTTAATATTAGAATCTATTTAATAATTTAACATATGGTAAGCTGCATTTTATGATCTGGTCAAAGTCTTTAATTTGTATAAGTAAACTCACTATCATAGGTTCAGGGCATGGCCATCCAAACCCCGATTTAATAATGGATAATAATTTGCACCTGTATTAGTAAATCCAATGCGTATGCCATTTTGCAGCAATATTTTTTCTGGCTTTACAATGCATACTATCTGCTTAAAGATTTCACCCAACTGCCATACAACTACAGCTAAAAATGTAACTGTGTGTGTGTATATATATATATATATATACTCTATATCCGAGAATTCAAAATCGGCACACCCATGTAAAATCTTCACCTCTTTATTTTAGTGCATCATATTAGAGTCCAATGTTTCGGTCCTCATTAGGACCTTTTTCAAGGATTCAGACTGCTATATACTGTATATTTTTTAAAAAAAGAAAACAAGCCTATTAAAAAATACATCTGCTATAATTTGTGTTTATGTTCACATAAAGGGGTATATGTATCAAAGAGTGAAGTTAGAGATCACCACAGTCCACTAGCGTGAAATACTTCCTGACTCCATTCATTTCTTTCAAAACTTTTTTTATTGGTTTATCACATTACATCCATGTTCAATATGTAGTAACCATGTTTCTGATTTTTCACAGATAACAGATGTTCCCCTACATAGAGGGAATCATCAGCATTACAATCAGTTACAAGGAGAGATGACATTCCATTTGTATATTACATACCAAGAAAAATTTTAACTAACAAACAAAACCTGAGTATTTTTCCATAAATGTTTATCACTTACTCCCAAAATAGTGCTAAAGAACAGTAAAAATATTATCATAGAGGTTTCAACTTGACCCGAGAACCCGAAACAGTGTGAATAATAAGGTACACATTTAGAGGAAAATTTCTCAATAATATGACAGTATTACATACTATTTATTATAAGGTGTCCAGATCTTGGTAAAAACAGTATATTTGTCAGTTATGATACCTAACATTCTTTCATTAATCATTATCCAGTGCATCCTGTGACGGAACATAATTATAGGAATGGAACGTTTTTTCCACAAAGCAGCAATGGTTTGTTTTGCTGCTATAAAGATAAACTGTATCAGTGTTCGAGTGTATTTACAAGGATACCGGAAGTTTTGTATTTAACAGCACAACCAGGGGATCTTTCCGGAGATTAACTCCCAGGATAGAATCTATTAAAGTAAATATCCTAGACCAAAATCTAGACGCCTCTCTACAGTGCCACCATACATGTAACATCGAACCCTCCAGTCCACAATTCCGAAAACATAACGGGCTAAAATTAGGATAGTATTTATGAAGTTTAGTAGGCACCATGTACCAACCAGATAGCACTTTATACTGTGTTTCTTGAGCCAGTAAATTAATCGAACTTTTGTGTGTAATCTCCCAAGATTGTTGCCATAAAATAGGTTCTATTGACATACCTAACTCCCATTCCCATTGCTTAACATAAGTCGGAGGATTAAGCAGGGAGGAAGTTAAAATTTCTTTATATAACAGGGAGATCATCCCTCTACTACAAGGATATTTAATACACATGTGTTCCCACGCAGTCAAAATTAAAACATTATTGCACCCTTTAAGTACTTTGGTGAGAAAATGATGAATTCGCTTCCAGGCGGACCATGTTGCGCAATTACAGTGTCCCATTTTACAATACCTTGCAAGCCTAAAAATTGAGTCACATACTGCATATTATGTGTGTCCCACCAGCGGAAATCGGATTTCCGTACACCTGGGACAAAAGTAGGATTCCCAAATATAGGCATAGCCGGACAATGAGGGGAAGCTAGGGGTACTGTTTGCGTAACAGAATCCCAAACAGCCAGAGCCATTTTAAGAACAGGAGTGGAATTAGTAGGCCTTTCTTGCTTGGGGATCCACGGTAGTACCGCCGAAGAAATTGGTTTTAGCAGCTATTTCTATCTGAGTCCATAATGGAGGAGTGGGCCTATAAAAATGAATTAACGGCAGAATTTGTGCCGCTTGGTAATAAATGAGTAAGTTGGGAACACTCAGGGGCCGATTCACAAAATTCGGGTGAAGAATTAGAATGAAAAAAATTCGAATTTCGAAGTATTTTTGGGCTACTTCGACCATCGAATTGGCTAATTCGACATTCGAATTCGAACGATCGAACGATTCGAACAAAATCGAATAGTCGAATTGTTCGACTATTCGACCATTCGATAGTCGAAGTATTGTCTCAAAAAAAAAATATTCGACCCCCTAGTTCGGCAGATAAAACCTACCGAATTGCTATAAAAGCCTATGGGAGAGTCCCATAGGCTTTTTTTCAAAGTTTTTGATCGAATGAAAATCCTTCGATCTAACGTTCGATCGAATAAAAAATCCTTCGATCGAGCGTTCGATCGATCGATCGAATATTCGATCGAGCGCCTATTCGACTATAAAATATTCGCCAATTCGAATATTCGACAGAACGTTAATTCGATCGAATTGCCTATTCGATTTTATTCTATTTTATTCCCTAGTCGAATTTCGAATTTTTTTACAATTCGAAATTCGACCCTTGATAAATCTGCCCCTCAGACTCCATTCATTTCTATGGGATTTTGAAAGGCGTATTTATCAAAGGGGGAACTTTCACTTTCACACTTTGATAAATACACCTTTAAAAATCCCATAGAAATTAATGCAGAGAGGCGGTATTTCACTCTAGCAGAATGTGGTGATCTCTAACTTCACTCTTTGATAAATATAACCCTATGTGACAGTTCCCCAAGACATAGGCGAAGATTTACTAAGCAGCAAATTTTCACCAGCGTCAGCTTCGCACCCATCGCAACACTTCGCCTGACGCAAATGTGCTCAGACTACGCCAATTCACTAATGTGTGGAGTTTCGTCCTGGGTGAGTGCGAATGACCGCTAACGACTGTCTGTTTCACTAGCGAATTGGTGCCTGCGCCAGTTAATAAATTGCCAATGTCCCTGCTGGTGAAAAGTCGCTAGCATTAGCCACTTCGCTCTTTAGTTACTCTGCCCCATAGAGCATAACAGCGCACAATTGTAAAACAAATAAAAAAGGGTATCAGTTACATTAGTATATAACATAATTATTTTGGGTTCAAAGAAGACAAAAGTTTTACACAATTTAGTATTACCATACCTGTGGCGTAACAACAGTGAAGTCTGGCCATGAACACTGATGGCCATTATGCATTGTTGAACAGCTTCTCCACATTATAACAGGGGGCAGAAGAAATATAGAACAATTCCACAGTGGAGTTGTTTTGACTCTCAGCAACTATGGGACATTAGCAACAGACTTCATAGGCTTTAGTTTTCTATACAGTTTCCCACTATAGCTAAAACTAAAATGCTATAGAACCCAAAAAGATTTCTAATCCAGAGCAGGTAAGAGAAGGAGAAAGAAAGATCACAAAACAGAATGAGTCCTACCTAACACAATCTACCCTGTAAGGTTCATATACGTATGGCCTGGACATAGGTGCATGAGAACTAAGGAAAGCAAATACACCTCTTAGGGCTCATTGACACAGCACTTCCCTCTGGGCATTGCTTTACTCTACAGATTAAAAATGCAGTGCACTTGGCCTTTAGCACCTGTTTTCTGTACTTTTAGTGGTGAACATTAGTTACACCAGTGACCTATAGTTGGTGATAGGGTCTCATTAAGGGTGCAAAATCATACCCTTAGTTCTTATTTACACAACAATTTTGTCTAGAGCATTATTGCATTCTATAAATTGCAAAAAAATAAAAATATAATCAAGACAAAAGTGCAGAGCTCAGAACTGACAGGAGCAAGATATCCTTGTACATATTGCCATATTCACCTTGTACTCACCTTTGTTCCTTCATATTAGAGAGTAGAATAGAGAACTCCTATCTGTCACCCCAGCCCCCATTGTGTAGCAGAAAGACCTGCACTTTGGGAACTGGCCACTAAGCACAATGCAAGGTGCACTTTAAAAACCCATAATAATCCCACATGTAAACCCAATTATTAAAAGATATGAAAGACCGTTTGCAGAAATAAGCCTTTCCCCTGTGCAAGATCAAACACATTTTGACTAAAGGAAAACTATACTTCTGAATAACGTAGGTCTCTAATATAATGTGTAGCATAAAACAGCTCATATGTAAAACCCTGCTTTGTGTAAATAAACATTTTTTTTAAAAAATACTATTTTAGCAGTATGTGCCATTGGGTAATCCTAAATAGAAAATTGCCATTTAAAGAACTAAGGGGCAGCCCCTGGGATCCTACGATTCATGGTGCACAGAAACAAACCATATATGTTAGGTCACATGAGCTGATCAAAGGACAACATTCTGTCTTTTACTCTCACACTTAGGGGCAGATTTACTAAGTACAAAAAACTTCGAAATTCGACCATCGAATTAAAAAACTTTTTCAACAAATTTGGCAATGCTGTGGTCAAATAAAAATCATTTGATCGAAAGATTAAATCGTTCGAATCGAACGATTCAAACTATTTTTAGCGATCAATGTAAGGATTTCTATTCAACCAAAAAAAACTGAAAAGTGCTGTGGAAGGTCCCCATAGGCTAACATTGCACTTCGATAGTTTTAATTTGGCGAAGTATGAAGTCAAAGTTTTTTTTAAAGAGACAGTACTTCGATTATCAAATGGTCGAATAGTTGAACGATTTTTACTTCGAATCGTTCGAATTGAAGTCACATGATCAAATATAGCCTATTCAATGGTCGAAGTACCCAAAAATTTACTTTGAAATTCGAACTTTTTGACATTCGAACCATTCACTTGAGCTTAGTAAATGTGCCCCTTAAAGTGGACCTGTCACCTACAGATAAAAATCTGCATAATGAAAGTCCTTTGCAAATTAAACATGGAACACAAATTGTTTTTTTCATTAAAATATCCATACCTGTTATAAAGGTGTTTAAATATATGAGCTGTCAATCGAAAAATTATCTGCCCCACTCCTATGCCTGAGGCATAGAGGTGGGCAGTCAATAACTTTCACTTTCCATTAGGCAATTCCTACATGTCACTGCCCTCCTAACATTTCCCCTTCCCCCGTCAGGCTCTATAATTATGTAGGGCACTGTGCATGGACATTAGACCCCCCACACACAAGATTTTGGGGTGCTACACAATTTGTCTTAATAACAGTGTCTACAAAATAGCTCCTGCCAGCTTGCTGTGATTATTTAATTCCAAGACTGAAGGAAACAAAATTTAAATAATAAATATAGCGAAGGTAAAGTTTATTTTGCACAACTAACATGATAGAAAAAAATTTGGAATTATTTCTTTGGGTGACAGGTCCCCTTTAATCCTTTTTCAGTTAGAGCTGCAGTTTTTCTGGTCAGGTGATCTTTGGAGAGAATAATAAAATGGTGGTAAACAAAATAAACTGTTAATTAAAGGGTGGATCATCCTTCAGTAAACTTTTGGCATTTTATAGAATGGCCAATTCAAAGTAACTTTTCAGTTGGTCTTTATAATTTTTTATAGTTTTTTTTTTTAATTTTTTCCTTCTAACTCTTTCCAGCTTGCATATGGTGGTGACCAGGGCCGCCATCAGGGGGGGACAGGGGGGACAAGCGTACCGGGCCCGGGCATGAAGGGGGGCCCGGCAGCGCTGCATTTTTTGAAGATCCGGGCCCCCCTTACGAGCGCCCGAGCCGTACGTCTTGCCTCTGTGCTGCCGAATGCGGAAGTGCCGAAAAGCCGAAGCCGATGCGCCGAAAAGACCCGAAGTCACGGAAAAAGCCGAAGTCACGAAGCGCCGAAAACAGCCGAAGCCGAAGTCCTGAATCAGCGCAAAGACCCGAAGTCACGAAAACAGCCGAAGCCGAAGTCCTGAAGCAGTGAAAAGACCCGAAGTCACGAAAGGAGGTGAAGTTGAAGTACTGAAGCCGTGAGTTCAATTCTACTGAACACCAGTTTGTGTATTTTTTTTTTTTTAATCTCCTGGCCACCAATGTATTATTTTAATATTCTATAGGCCCCTGCAACCAATTTTTTTTTTTTAAAACATGTTTTTTTGGGGCCCCAATTTTTTTTTTAACTCGTAAGGGGCCCCTTGCCACCATTGTTTTTTTTTAAAAAAAAAAAAAATAATAATTTTCTTTTTGGTGGCCCTAAATTTTTTTAACTTGTAAGGGTGCCCCTGCCACCAGTTTTTTTTTTTCAAAAAAAAATTATTTTTTTTATAAATTTTTTTTTGGGGCCCCAATTTGTTTTTAACTTATAAGGGGGCCCCTGCAGCCAATGTTTTTTTTTTTTTCAAAAAATTTTTTTTTTTTCAAAAAATTTTTTTCAAATTTTTTTTTGGGGCCCCAATTTGTTTTTAACATATAAGGGGGCCCCTGACGCCAATGTTTTTTTTTTTTTTCAAAAAATTTTTTTTTTTTTTTTTTTAATTTTTTTTTGGGGCCCCAATTTGTTTTTAACTTGTAAGGGGGCCCCTGCCGCCAATGTTTTTTTTTTTTCAAAAAAAAATTTTTTTTTTTTTCAAATTTTTTTTTAGGGCCCCAATTTGTTTTTAACTTATAAGGGGGCCCCTGCCGCCAATGTTTTTTTTTTTTTCAAAAAAAATTTTTTTTTTAAAAAATTTTTTTTTGGGGCCCCAATTTGTTTTTAACTTTTAAGGGGGCCCCTGCCGCCAATGTTTCTTTTTTTTTCAAAAATTGTTTTTTTTTTTTTTTAAATTTTTTTTTGGGGCCCCAATTTGTTTTTAACTTGTAAGGGGGCCCCTGCCACCAGTTTTTTTTTTTTTTCAAATTTTTTTTTTGGGGCCCCAATTTGTTTTTAACTTATAAGGGGGCCCCTGCCACCAATGTTTGTTTATTTTTTAGTTTTTTTTACATTTTTTTTGTTGGGGCCCCAAGTTTTTTTTAACTTATAAGGGGGCCCCTGCCACCAATGTTTTTTTTTAAAAAAAAAAAAATTATTTTTTTTTTTTTTTTGGGGCCCCAATTTTTTATAAGGGGGCCCTGACCATCAATAGCTTTTTACAACTTGTGTGGGGGGGGTTATTTTTTTAGCGCTGATGTCTGTGTGGTCTTTTAACTGCGATGTGGAGTGGGCGGGAAATGGGGTGGAGCATGGTCGTCAGTGTGGGCGGGGCCCAGGGGGCCCCAAAAATTTTGTTGTACGGGGCCCCGTCATTTCTAATGGCGGCCCTGGTGGTGACTGACCCTCATCTAACATGAAATGCTTTGTAAGGCTGCAAATGTATTGTTAGTGTGACTTTTTATTTCTCACATTGCTATTCAGACCCTCCCCTAATTACATTCCAGTCTCTTAGTAAAATTAATGTTTGGTTGCTAGGGTAATTAGGGCCCTAGCAAGCAGAATGCTGAAATTGCAAACTAGAGATCTGCTGAATAAAAAGTTAAATAACGTAAAAACCACAAATAATAAACAATGAAACCCAATCATAAATTGTCTCAGAATATCATTTTCTACATCATACTAAAGTTAACTCAAAGATGAACAACCCCTTCAAACATTCATTCTGGGGGTATAGCTATCCTTTAAGCCTAAACATAACTAGTGTGATATCTTTAACTATGTTTAGAACTAAGGTTAATGCCATACATATGGTGTCCACAGGGTGAAAAAAAAAGTATTTTACAAATGAATAACTTGATATTAAGAAAATGGTCCAACATTGCTGAAAGGATAAAATTGTATGTAGCTGTTATAGCAATGTTTGTCTTGTCTGACTGTTCTGTATCTCTATGTCTCAGTAGTGATTGATCACAGTTAATAGATACAGCATTGGGATCCCTCTGAAGGGACTTGGGACTTCTTGCCATTGCCAGCAGCCTAATGGGTTTTGTCATTCCAAGCAACATGTTCAGAGGCACATGGATTTTTTACATAACGAGAAATGATCAAACACAGTGGTGGGTATAGGAGTTGCTTAAAGTAATATTAGACATAGGATTATTATAAAGATTAACATTGTTTAACAGGCTGGATCTTGGTTCACAAGTACAATATATGCAGGTTTTGACACTCATTTACACATATACTCTATAAGGAAGTAGTATTTCACATGGCATTGTTCAGTCAGATCATGTCTTTATCACTAACTTCTAGCAGACTCTACATGCCCGGAAGATCCTATGCCTTCTCAACTGCCACAAACGTTGCATGCATCCAGAATAAAACAGCAAGGTTTGTATAAAAAAAAAATGAGTGAGCTAGCTTTTAAAAATGAAAAGGTACACAGCTCCACCATGTGTACGTTGTGCAAAAATGCAATTGTATTGGTTCACTGGATTACTGTGGAGAAGGTTATGCATGGTTTCTGATGCAACACAAAATGATTATCCTGTAAATTATATCCTTATAAATGACTCTTAGTGATGTCATCTGTTAACAGAGCCCTTAAATGGATCTATAAATGGATGTCATCCATAAACAGAGATTAGTGATGTCATTTTTGTCACATGACATCACTTGTTTATTATAATAAATAAAGTACCCCTTGTTGGAAAATACGAGAATATTAGAAGTAACCTTAGCGTTTCATGGAACTCATAGTGACTTACTGTATAATAGCCTTATATTTTACAATAGGAGGTACTTTATTTACTATATGATATGAATATAATACACAAGAGCCATGAATATCCTGTAAATTATATCCTTATAAACAATGACTAGTGATGCCATCTGCTATTAACGGTGAGTAGTGATGTAATTTCTGTCACATGACTCACTAAAACTTGTGTATTATAATAAATAAAGTTGTTGGAAAAAGTTGTTGGAAAATATAAGGATATTAGAAGTTAACTTATAATATAATATGACTTATAATATCCTTATATTTTACAATAGGGGGTACTTAATTCACTATATAATACACAAGAGCCTTGAATATCCTGTAAATTATATCCTTATAGACAGTGCTTAGGTTTTTCATCAATTATAATTGGTGCTCAGTTATGTAATTTGTGTCACGTGACTCAGTCGGTCTTTGCCATTATGCCTTTATATGGTCACGGAGCTCCTCGGTGGCTTATAATATACGTGTAAAATATACAATACAGTCATTTTTCAAAAGTCCAAGCTATTAGTTATATCATTATAAATGGTGAATTTTGACTTAAATAGATAGCTGTTGCTCTTTTCCCGCACCTCTTCCTCCAACATGTCCTTACCTGGGCTTCTTTACTTGTACTTTCTTCATGCTTGCTCCCTCCCAAACTCTCCCATCTTGTCTGCTTCCCTCATATTTCCCCCCTCCTACAGTTTCTCTAACTTGTGACACATCTAATATGGCCACAATGACATTGAGGTTGGGCTCTATTGAGAATAAAAAGCAAAAGATACACAAACAGCAGGTACCTAGCAGTAAAACACGATATGACTGTTGGATGTGAACGTTGCATGTTGAGTCTTCATCCGACAGTCGTGTCGTGTCACATGCACGTAGCAACAACATCTGACATTCCTATTAACTTAACTTAGATTTGGCTCATCCAATGTGACGCCTGTGATTCATCTCGGCGCGTCGGAACGGATGCTATTGCAGGTAAAATGGATTGTGTAGTTCTAAACTAAGGTTTCACATTTATTGTTATTGCTACTTTTTATTACTCATCTTTCTATTCAGGGCCTTTCCTATTCATATTCCAGCCTTATATTCATATCAGTGCATGGTTGCTAGGGTAGTTGGGACCCTAGCAACCAGACTGCTGAAACTGCAAACTGGAGAGCTGCTGAGTAAAAAGCAAAACAACTCAAAAACCACAAATAAAAAATTTAAAACAAATTGCAAATTGGTGAACACCCCCTTTAACTGAAAAGTGAACCACCCATTTTAACAATACTTTGAACAACTTACCGGTATTTAGGATTTCTAGGCAGATCATATTACTGTAACAGTAAAAATATACAAAATACAATGGTACATTCAACCTCACATTTGAGTTTAAACCAAATAAGAATGCCACTCTAAAATGTTTGTAGCACAGTGAGAAACACTGGCTTAGCTTGCTCAATACTAAAATCATCACAAGATGGCAGTCTCAGCACACAGACTTTCACAAATGGTGGCTCAAGGTAAAAGTTGTAAAAGGGAAATATTTACTTAATACATATTCCAGTTTGATAAGATTCATTAATATGCCACTTAATATGATATAAAATGTTGATTAAGTATTAATTTTGGGGGTATAGTTTTCCTTTAAGAGTCTGATCACTAGTAGAATAGTTACACCATACCTCCCAGCTATTACATTTTCTGTAGAACAGTCAGCCCACAGTCCTGAGTTTCTTACTGAAAAGTCCTGAGTTTTTCTTTGATCTCCTGACCTGACACCAGAAAAAGATACAAAGTTTCTAAAAATCAATTAAAATAAGATGCTTTTTCACAGAGAACCCAGAACACTGTGCAGCTGCACTTAGATGCATTTACAACAATTTAAGATAAGCAAAGATACAATTGAAACTATTTAAGATAAACAAGTCTCTTGGGAGAACTGGGACTCACAGCTTAAAGAGCAATTTCAGCTTCATTAGCAGAACTGTTATAACACATAAACCATTGCTATAAAACTCACAGAAATATGTTCAAACTTTCTTAACCTGCCAAATTTTGTAAAATGGACATGGTGATTGGGGGTGTGGCCATATAATGGGTGTGGTCAAAAAATTCATGACTGATGATCTTGTCCCTCTGTACATTTTTCAAATGTTAGGTATGCTACACCCATTGCTAACAAAGGAAGGCCACAATCAGGGAAATTAAGATGGGATCCATTGTTAAAAGTTCTTAAATGGGCAAAGATTGCTGGGCATAGTGGGGGCCACAACAGGCCAGATGGCATTGGGGCCTGGGTAAAAGTTTGAATGATCTTTTTTCGTTTTAGAGAAAATTAAACATTTATTATGTACAGTATTTATATTTTTATATGAAATATTTTTTTATTATGTAAGTGTAATAAACAGCTCTTTATTGTTTTAGTTTTATTGAAGGCGGTCATAAGTTAAAGGGGGAGTAAAGAAGCAGAGAGCAGCAGAAAATGGTGTAGAGGGAACAGACAAGAGAAGACTACATAATGAAAGGTAGAAGATCTGTAGAATTATTGAGCAAATCCAATCACTTTTCACATATGAACACTAGATACTGTATATCATAAGCTGTTTCCAGAATGGCCCAAGTGTTTATTCAAGGTAAATCATTCAACATTTTGGTTACTTTGTGTTGTGATAAAAAATAAATAGTAGAAATTTCTAAATATTTACCGTTGAGTAATTCATGTTCTTCACAAGGAAAGTGCTCTGTGTTTGTCAGTTTAGGGAAAAAGAGAATAATACAGTGATAGGCGAATTTGTCCCGTTGTCCTGAAACGGTGAAAAATTAGCGAAATTAGCGAAGTCAATGGGCGTCAAAATTATTTTGACAGGTGTCAATTTCGATGCCCGTGACAATTTTTATATGTGCGCCTATGTTGTTCAAATGCATTAAAGTCAATGGGTGTCTGAATATTTTTTATGCACAACAATTTTTATGCGCCCGACTATTCTGACGCACGCTCAGATTTTTTTGATGCAGCAGATTTTTGGCTGTTGAATTTTCTCCACAGTTTCGCAAATTTATTCGCCTGCGGGCAAAACGCGGAAATTTGCTGTGAATTTGCGAATTTATTCGCCTATCATTAGTAATACATATGATAGTGCTGCACAGCTATTTCTATAAGAATGGGAAACTGCTGGTGATGGCAGCATTTACTCTGTCTGACATTTATAAACAGGAGAAATCTCAGAACACTGTGGTAGTTTTATTCACCAATTTCTTCCCAACATATGAGTAAATTCTATCATAAGAAATACGTCCAGAATCAAAGCTCTATTCCATCCACTTGATTTCGAAGTGCAATTTTTTTGTAGCAAGCCTGTCATTGCTCACTGCTTGTTGATAAACAAGCAGTGAGCAATGACAGGCATTGAGCAAAGACAGGCATTGATTTTTACCGGCTCTTTTAACACCATGAATGGCCTGTTAAAAAAGGGACAGGGTGATGACATAAATATTGTGGTGGATCAGGGGGTGAGACCATAGGGTATTAAAGATCTAGTACATTGGCAGTAAATTTATATCACAAACCCAGCCTTGGTTGGTGTTTTATAGGCTAGGCTAGTGAAATACTGGCCAACCAGAATAGCAATTGTGTATTTATGTTTTTTGGTTAGATATAATTTGTATTTATATACAGTATTCCAGCATGTATTGTACATTTGTGTTGCTATATTTGGATTCTGTGCAGCACTATTATTATGGTGGGAGATTATTAAATGCACTTTTTGTCTTTTTTGTACATGATCCATCTTCGTCACCCTTTCCTGGACCAGCACATTGTAAGGTTTTTAATTGATGATTTGCTGATGGCGCACATTTTATTTACTCGTCACACACCCTGGCACACCTTTTTTCACTACTGCATTAAGTAGTTTGTGCATGAGCAATCAGAAAAGAAACTTTGTAGCATCTATATAGCAAACTGATAGGGGCATTACAATTAAAGGACCAGTAAAACCATAACAATTTAAATGTTTTGCATGATTCAAATTTTTTTGGCCTAGAACTCCTAAATTGAAATTATGCTTTAAAACTGGAATGCACAATATTTATTAAGCGCAAAAAAATAAAAAAAAAAAGTGAATCTAAAAGTTGCCAAGTCAATGGGAGCAGTCCACGACCAATTTAAAGCTTTTTTCAAAAGGAGTTTTTTTTCCATTTTTCGTCCCATTGAAAATGATAAGTTGAGTACAAGTTTGAGGTATTCGAGTCATTTTTACTATTTTATTCAATACATTGGATTTTTTTAAAAAATTGGCAAACATTCAAAGTAGAAAAAAAACACAAATAAATAGGCCTTTGGATATGTTCATACAGCAGAAACACATCTTTTTTTTTTTTTTAATAACAAATGTACTGTACGAAGTTTCCATTATTTAGTTCTGTTGACAGAGATGCTATTTGATTCCAGTTTCCCTTTCTGTGTAAGAAAAACATTTAATTCTACAGAGCTTATCTGTTATATTTTGTGTAAAAATATGCCCTATAGCCCAGTTTCAGCTTGAATGGCTGCCCAAATGATTTATCAGCAGTAGTATTTTCTTCCTAAATTTTCCTGCAGATGATTTTTTACAATGGTTTCTTGGACCATTCTGTGAATTGCAGTGATTTGATTGCAACCTCACATGAAGAAATAATTGACAGATTGTGCTAAATCTTAAGCCTATTCCCTGGCTAACATGGCAGATAAGGACAAAAATAACCATGAATGCATCAGAAAGGGCCCTCCTACAGGATGCTGGAATAAGATACATGTTTACCAATTCAAGCAATAACATATTAAAACAAAGTAAACACACGTATGATACTGATATATACTGTATATATCTTTTGGCTAAATGTCTAGAATTAACAACTCTTCAAATGACTTGTTTTTATTTAGCATATATAAAGTTTGGTCACTTTTTATTCACAATAAATGTCTTTTCTGCAAACCCAGCATAAGAACACAATGGTATTCTAGAGCAGTGATTCCCTAACCAGTGACTTGGATCTGGCTCCTAGTGGCCTCAAAGCAGGTGCTTATTTTTGGTATTTCTGGCTTGGAGTTACATTTTGGTTGCATAAAAAACAATATTTAATGCCAACCAAAGCCTCCTGTAGGCTGCCAGTACACAAATGGGGCTACCAGAAGTCTATCACAGGCATCCATTTATTATGTTACGGTCACATAAGAAATAGTTGTCTGTTAAATATAGCAATATACATTTTCTCATAAATTAATATAATAATTAAGTAATATTTTCCATGGAACAGAATGCTAACAATGCTATTATGGTAAAATCAGGGAAATGTGTTAAGGACACATATATCAAGTATTGTGACTACCTGGTTCTCCACTGACAATGACAGACATCCAGCAGCTCTAATACCATTCCACTGAATCCACTTATTTTTTACTCTCCTCCGACACAGAGTTTGTACAAACTTTGTAACTAAAAGTGTCTCTTTTTACTAAATGTTACATTTAAGTTGTGCAAAAATAAATTTTCCCTGGGGGCTATTTATTGCAGTGCTACGGTGAAGTGTATAGTATTACGTGGAATCACATTTATCTGCCTACTGAATGGCCCATATTGGGTAACAAAAGTAATCCTTCGGCCCATGGACCATAGAAAGGAGAAAAAAAATAAAAGGGCCGAGGATAACTTTTGTTACCCAATATGGGCCATTTAGTAGGCAGATAAGGGGATTTATACTTACGATAAATTATTTTCTAGTAGGCCCGAACTGTCAGTGCAGACGCTTGGGTTTTATGTCTATCTTCACCTCTGGAGGCAGGACAGAAGATTAACCCCTGACCCCTCCCCTAGTATATAACGTCTGGTTCCACCTACCATCCCCAGTTCGGTTATAAAGCTAAATTAGGTGGAGTATCCCAAACAATAGGAGAAGTTTTGGTCAAGAGTAGTAAAAAAATGTAGTGCTATAAACTAATGTCCACTGACCCATACTAAAATCAGCCTGGGTGGGACTTACTGCACTGACAGTTCGGGCCTACTAGAAAATAATTTATCATAAGTATAAATCCCCTTTTCTCTAGTCGGCCCTCCTGTCAGTGCAGACGCTTGGGGACGTCCAAAAGCAGTCCCATAATATTAGGGTGGGCAAGACAAACTCCAAGCAAGGTATAACGTTTTACTAAGAATCACCACATAAACAGAAGCAGTAGAAATACGGATAGTGCGTCATCATAAAAGCATGAACAGAGTTGCATATCATAGAAAAACACTGAACATTTGGTGAATCATAATGAACTGGCAGGAAGAAAAAAACAGTGAAAATAATCTGTTGTCACAGCCTTCATAGCAAGAACGTGACCTGTACGAGTCTCAGAGATTGAAAAGTCAAAATGGGACACATCACATTACTGTGTTACCACGGCTTGTAAAACTTTACGGCCAAACACGGCTGAACTCGAAGCAAAAACATGTAGGTTGTAGAACTTAATGAAAGTGTTGGGGGAAGCCCAAGTGGCTGCTCTACATATCTGTTCAGGTGTAGCCAAATTCTGAAGAGCCCAGGAGGTACTCTGTGCCCTAGTAGAGTGAGCTTTGACTTTGAAGGGTGTAGATTGCTGTTTCAAGTCGTAAGCCTTGTTAATTGTCTCTACCAGCCATCTGGCAATGGTTCGCTTGGATACCCCAAAACCCTTTCGAGCTGCGGAGTACGAAACCAACACTGAATCCGATCTGCGAAACATAGCTGTTCTGTGCAAATAGGTCCGAACAGCCCTCACAACATCCAGCTTGTGTAGTTGTGCCTCCTCATCATGAGTTGGGTTAGGACAAAAAGATGGCAAAACAAGTTCTTGATTTATATGGAAACCTGAAACCACCTTGGGTAAGAACCCAGGCACAGTCCTGAGGACAACCTTGTCGGGGTGGAGAACCAGCCATGGTGCTTTGGAAGACAAGGCTGCCAATTCCGAGACCCTCTTTGCAGAAGTGATCGCAATAAGGAAAGTCACTTTTAAAGACAACCACTTAAGGTCGCAGGACCCGATAGGTTCGAATGGAGCGTCCTGTAGCGTGGAAAGCACCAACGGTAAATCCCAGGTGGGGGTAGGGTCTTTGAATGGTGGCCTAGCATGTAGTACTCCTTGGAGGAATTGTTGTATAGTGGCGTTCTCAGCCCACCTAGTGTTTGACAGTGCAGAAATAGCCGAAATCTGCGACTTGAGTGCTAGTCCTTTAGTGAAACCATCCATAAGGAATTCCGTGAGGACTTGTGCGGTGCTGTCACTCCAAGTGATCTGTCTGGCGGAACACCAGTTTATAAAAGTACGCCATACCCTGTGATATGCCTTCTTTGTTGAAGATTTTCGTGCCTGAAGCAGAATCTCTATGGCTGGTGCAGAAAATCCTTTTTGGGACCACAACTGGGCCTCAAGTGCCAAGCCGTCAAACTTAGCATGGCTAGATTGTGGTGCCGGGCTGGCCCCTGAGTGAGCAGATCCGGCCGAAGAGGTAGTCGCCACGGCCTGGAAACTGACATATTGATCAGGTCTGTGTACCACAGTCTGTTCGGCCAATCCGGCGCAATTAGTATAGTCGGAACTCGTTCCTGCTTGATCTTGGCAATTGCTCTGGGAAGAATTGCTAGAGGTGGGAATGCATACACTTTGTTGAAGTGCCATGGAATCACCAGTGCATCCGTGAACGCTGCTCTCGGATCTCTGGTTCTGGAGCAGTAGCATGGAAGTTTGAAATTTTGTCTGGATGCAAAAATGTCTACGTCTGGTATTCCCCACATCTGCAGCAACTGGGCAAATACCTCGTCGTGTAAGGCCCACTCCCCTTGGTCTATAGTCTGTCTGCTGAGGAAGTCGGCTTCCCAGTTCAGGACCCCCGGTATGAAAACTGCTGATATCATGGGTACTGTCTTCTCTGCCCATGCCATCACCTTCGCTGCTTCCTGCATCGCCAGGTTGCTTCTCGTTCCCCCTTGTTTGTTGACATAAGCAACCGCAGTGGCGTTGTCCGACTGTATACGTACTGGCCGTGATCGTAGCTTGTCTGTCCAACCGTAAAGAGCTAGGACGATCGCCCGCAGTTCCAGGATGTTGATTGGTAGTCGTGATTCCTGCTGTGTCCAACGTCCCTGCAGAGTGAGAGTGTTGTAGACCGCACCCCAGCCAAACTTGCTGGCGTCGGTTGTCACCACTTCCCAGTGTGGCCGAGCCCAGCTTCTGCCTGCAGTCAAATGTATGTGGACTGTCCACCAAGAAAGACTGTCCCTGGTCGCTGTGGACAGAGAAATCACTTGTTGAAGGTTCTGATGGTCTTTGTTCCAGTGATGGAGAAAATTGCGTTGCAAAGGTCTCATATGGAATCTGGCATACGGAATCGCTTCTAATGCTGCTACCATGTAGCCTAGTAGCTGGAGACAATCCGCTGCTGACACCACTCCCTTGCGTAGGAACACTTGAGTGTTGACAATTATTGCCTGAATTTTGTCTGTTGTGAGTTGAACAGTCTGGTGTTTGGAGTCGAATATTAGACCCAGGAACTGCATACGCTGCGATGAAATTAGAGAACTTTTGCGGTGGTTTATCAACGAGCCGTGTTGACTGAGGATTTGTAGACAGACCCTTGTGTCTGTTGTTGCCTGTCCTGATGACTGAGCTCTCAAAAGTAGGTCGTCTAGGTAAGGCAGAACATGTATCCCCATGCACCGTAAATAGGCCATGAGTGGTGCCAGAAGTTTGGTAAAGACCCTTGGGGCCGTGCAGAGACCGAATGGTAAGGCTGTGAATTGGTAATGCTGGTCTTTGAGTGCAAATCGTAGGAACGGTTGGGACTTTGGATGAATTGGCACATGTAAGTAGGCATCCTGTAAATCGATTGAAGTCATGTAGCTGTTGGGTTCCATAAAGGCTATGGCGGAACGTATTGACTCCATTTTGAATTTGTGGTTGTAAACGAATTCGTTCAGCTTTTTCAAATTGAGGACTGGTCTGAAAGAGCCTTCTTTTTTTGCTACCAAAAAGAGGTTGGAGTAGAAACCCCTGAATTTTTGGGGTTCTGGCAATGAAACAATTACTCCCGCCTGTAACAGGGTGGATATGGCCTGATTCAAAGCCTCTCGCTTGGTTGGAGGGACTATTGACGGTACAAAGCGTCGTGGTGGCATGTTGATGAAAGGGATCTTGTATCCGTTTTTTACAATCTGTAGGACCCATTGATCTTCTACATGTGTTTCCCAATGGTAGTGAAAGAGACTCAGCCTGCCCCCTACCCGAGCCTCTGAGTCCTGCGGAGACCAGTCATGATGACGTAGGCTTCTGGGAAACAGGCTTTCTGGATTGCCTAGCTGGGTGCTGCCATTGTGGTCTGCCCTTGTTTGTCCCCTGGTGTGAGTTTGTGTGTGCCCCCCTGAATGAGGGGGATCGAAAGGAACGGTAGCTCCTATTTGTGGTTGACCAGGGCCTTTTGTTGTGGAACTTGTTAGTTTGATCGAATCTGCCTTTTTTTCCTGGCGGAAGAAAGGTACTCTTGCCTCCTGTCACATCAGTGATTATCTGCTTCAGTTCTGGACCAAACAGTGACTCTCCCGAGTATTTTAAGTTAAGCAGTTTGTTCTTTGATGCTGTGTCGCCTGACCAGTGACGTAGCCATAATGCTCTCCTGGCAACTACGGTGTTAGCGGTAGATCTCGCCGCTAATTGTGCCACCTCTATGGCTGTGTCTGCAAGGAATGCCAGGGTGGTATGAAGTTTATTCACCTCTGAGGCTAGTTGTTGTGCCGATTCTGGTGGTTGGGACATCAGCTCTTGAGCCGTGTTTTGCAGTGCGTGCCAACCCTGCTGCCGCCGTCACAGGGCGCAATATTGCTGTGGATTGTGTATAAGCTCTTTTGAGGGCAGACTCCAGCTTTTTGTCCATGGGATCTATAAAGGCTGCCTCTTCCGTTGGAAGTGTAGTTTGTCTAGACAAGCGTGCAATTGCTGAGTCAATCCTTGGGGCTTTATCCCATATTTTACGCTGTTCCTCAGGGACAGGGTAGGTATTATAGAAGCGTTTGTTCAACGTCACTCGACGATAGGGCTGAGACCATTCATGATCTATATTCTGTGATATTGCTTTGAACACTGGAAAGGAACGTGCTTTCCTTTGGTGCACTCCCAGTACTCTATCTGCCTTAGAGACAGTCACCGTCTCATCTTTTATCTCCAAAGTCTCCATCATTGCTTTCAATAGCTTGCTATAGATTTCTGGTCTGGCAAACTTAGTTGTGTGCTCTGCATCTGAAGCACTGCTGGAATTAGACTCCTGGTCATCTGAGACCTGTAAGTCAGAAACACCCACTAGGTCAGCTTCCTCCTCTGGTATAGATTCCTCAGTATCTGAGAAATCTGGAGACTTTTCATGAGCCCTGCGCTTCCTAGTAACAGGGATACCCTGTGGGGTGGATTGAAAAGTGGATTTAATCCATTCTAGAAAATCCCCAAATTGTGGATGCAACTGGGAAGTTGAGGGTTGCTGCTGTAATATCGGAGCTGAACTGTCTTTGGATGCCACAGGGGAACTGGTGTGACTCTGGTGTCGTTCCTCTTCATTATGGGCATTATCTCTGAGAATAAAGTTGCTCTCTATAGTGGTGGGAGGTTGTGGTGTTAGAATAGGGGCCTCTGTAGGCTTGCAATCAGAACAATAACTTTGCTCTGACTTCCTCAATGTGTGCCTGCATTTTTTGCATTTAACAATTTTGTCAGTCTTTTTAGCGGGCTTTTTAGCTGACTTTGTGACTTGAATATGCTCCCTTAACTCTCTGAGTGAATCTGACCTGTCCATGGCGAGATTCCTGATCGGCAGTACTGCTGTGTCGCTTGTTTATTACTGTACTGAAATCCGTTGGGGTCGCCGTGCAGTTAGCACACCGCCGCGACTCTCGTGGGACTGATGACGCGGAACGCACGTTGCGAAGCGTTACTACGCTCTTACTGCGGCTGTGACGTCAGCCGTCCGACGCTCCGGCTTCGCGCCACTATGCTGACTGCGTGTCGAAAGCGGCGCCATGTTTGTAGAGAGGCATGCGGGAAGGGGAAGGGAGTGTAAGTAGAACTCTCGTTCCCTTTCCCCCCCGATGGAACTTGTCAGGAGCGGTCGCATATATTAGGGGCCGGTCTGAACTCCCACAGTCCCTTTCTCAGCCCACCTAGCTTCTGGGGAGCAAGCTCACCAACTAATAAAGCCTGAGGCCGTAATGACCATCTAATGGCGGTGCACACAGGGATTGTCCAGTCTTACTCCGCATCTCTGTCAGGCCAATTCCACTTGCTGCGAGTTGCCAGTAAGGAGGGAAATTGGCTTAGTTGGCATATAATACAGTATCACTGCATGCCCTTCACTGTGATCGTGGTAACTCCTTTTGCTGCAGATGCCAGCAAAGAGGGAGAATGTCATACAGTGGGTCTGTAAAATCCCCTTTTGCTGCAGATGCCAGCAAAGAGGGAGATCTCTTTACGCTGGGAGGCAGCTCTGCATGCCCCCATGTAGTTCTCTGAAGAAAAAGAAATTAAATAAAAAGAAATAAAAAAATTAAAACAAAATTAATAGTAAAATTTTCTGTCCTACACCTCCGAGGCAGGACAAAGAACTGGGGATGGTAGGTGGAACCAGACGTTATATACTAGGGGAGGGGTCAGGGGTTAAACTTCTGTCCTGCCTCCAGAGGTGAAGATAGACATAAAACCCAAGCGTCTGCACTGACAGGAGGGCCGACTAGAGAAGAATATGATTCTACACAAGCATTGGTACATATTATGTAGGGCATACCCCACGGTGGATGAATTTGCTTCCCCTCCATTGGTATCATATAAAAAGGGCAGAACAATTTGGTCCAAAATATCTAAATCCCTAGTACCAAAGGATGAGACAAAAAGTAATACATTTTTAGGTATGAGAAAAGGACATGTATCCATGTTTAGATTGCACACAATGCAAACTTGTGATTAGAGGGAAAACCTTTGTACATCCAGACAGAGGAGAGTCAGTTCAGATTAGGGGTTACCATACCTGCTTGTCCCAGTTTGTAGTATATGTGATTGTCAAATCAAATCTCGTATTTCCCAACATAAATCAACAATAAAATTGGGAAACTTGGCATTACCACTTTCTAGACACTTTAAAGAAACTGTTGATCAATTACGGTTTATGGTGTTGGAAACAATACCTCCACTAAAGAGAGGTGGTAACCGTGAGATTAAAACAGAGAGATGTGGTGGATCAATAAATTAAATTCATTCACCCACATGGTTTAAACAAAGACTATGATCTATATTCGTTTTTATGATATGGATATACATTGTGCTGAAATTATATAGCAACCAATCAGATCTTTGCTTTTGTTTTCTAAGTTATAGATGGCTGTTTAAATCTAATTGCTGATTGGTTGCCATGGGCAACATCTCCAGAAATCTCTCCAGATATTTATCTCCAATGTTAGTAAACATGCCCCTTTATGTGCCAAGTAGTGCAATGGTAATGGGGATAGTATATGGTGTGGGGGGGGGGTTTAAAGGAGTCCGTAAGGTGCAGAGTTCAGTATGGAGACAGCTCTAGGAAAGAAACTGTTCCTCAGTCTGCTGGTTCTTGTCCGGTGTAACCTGAAAAGCCTGCCTGAAGGCAGAAGAGAAAACAGTTTGTGGGCAGGGTGAGAGGAGTCCTTAAGAACACTGCGTGCTCGACGAAGACAGTGCTTCTTCTGGATGTCCTCAATGGATGGAAGCGGAGTCCCTGTGATGTGCTGGGCAGTTTTTACCACCCGCTGCAACGCCTTGCGCTCAGGGGCAGATTTATCAAGGGTCGAATTTCGAATTACAAAAAACGTTGAAATTCAACCATCGAATTAAAAACCGTTGAATTCAAATATCGAATTCGACGTTTTTTCAACAAATTTGGCAATCCTGCGGTCTAATAAAAATAGTTCTATCGAACGATTAAATCGCTACGATTCAAACTATTTTAGCGATCGATCAAAGGATTTTCCTTCGACAGGTTTAATTTGGCGAAGTATTGAAGTCGAAGTTTTTTTTAAAGAGACAGTACTTCGATTATCGAATGGTCAAATATTCTAACGATTTTTACTTGGTATCAAAGTTGAAGTAATTTCAAAGTCATAGTATGCTAGTCGATGGTCGAAAGTATCCAAAAAATTACTTTGAATTTCAAATTTTTTTACTTCGAAAATTCCCTTGAATTCACTTCGACCCTTAGTAAATCTGCCCCTTACAGTTGGATAATGACATGCTTAAACCTTACAGCTATAGGTATCCATTTGGCACAAGAATTTAATACATAATATAAAAATCTGCATCCTCTCTGAAAATCACAAATCAAAGTCATATATGCATTCATAAACTTGTATTTTATGGTTGAATAATAATTTTACATTGAAAAAAAAACTCCAACAAATGTAGCAATACCCATGTAAAGAAAGGCATATTGTCAACAGCACAATCTAGCCATTAAATAGAAAGACTCATTTATTATTTTTGCAGTATGAAAAAAAATTAGCAAAGCATCATGATTTCTGCCCAAGAGTGAAGTTAATATTGAAGTTCCGCCACAAGAGTGAAATTCCGCCACTCTCCATTCATTTCTATGGGATTTTTATAGGCGTATTTATCAAAGGGTGAACTTTCACTTTCACCCATTGATAAATACGCCTTTCAAAATCCCATAGAAGTGAATTGAGAGCTGCGGAATTTCACTCTAGTGGCGGAACTTCACTCTTTGATAAATTTACCCCATAGACGGGACACCTTCCCTTACTATGTAGTATAAATAAGTTACTATTTAGTATAAATAAGGTTTGTTTCCCTTGGCAGTTAGTTAGTTCTTTCTCCAAATATGTTCTTCTTTAACAACAATGGAGAATGTTAAACCTTTCAGAAGAAAAGGTCAAATCAAAATCGTCCGATCGATCGTAGAAATCGTTTGAACGATTTAATCAATCGAACAATTTTCAAGATAAAAACTTTTACTTCTAAAACTTAGCCAAATGTTGGCTATAGGTTGTAGGAGGTCCCCATAGGCTAACATAGCAATTCGGCAGGTTTAAGGTGGCGAAGTGTTGAAGTTTTTTAAAGAGACAGCACTTTGATTTTCGAATGGTCGAATATTCGAAGTATTTTCAATTCGAATCGAAGTCGAATTTGGAATATTCGATGGTTGAAGTACCCAAAAATTACTTCGAAATCCGAACTTTTTTCATTGGAAAATTCACTTTGACCTTAGAAAATAAGAAAATAGGGAAATTATTATAATGTCATGCATTCTAATTTTAATTTCCGACAGACTGCTTTAATCCAGTAGAAAAATCTGATCTCTTTCAATTACTGGCCGCACTACAGAAATGAGCATACAGATTGCAACTTTAAGGGACAAGTTAGGTAAAAAGTCAAACAACTCTTATAATAGCATCAGTTGACATTGAAACAGATTTGTAAATAATCAGGAAAGAAAAATTGTAGCTTGTTGTAGTTTTACTATCACCAGACCATTTACGGAAAATAAGCACAGATTACTATTCTGCCTGAAAAAAAATATCCCGCAAATAGTCACACTGGACATTTGCAGTTCTATAAACATGGGAAATAATATATAACTTACCTCCAAGGTCCAGTTCTTATAACAAGTTTCACTGAGTAATATGACACAAGTAAAATTGCGAAACACAATTTATAAAAATAGATTTTAAACCTTTTCCATGGTTCTTGCATATCATATTTTTACATTGCACATACAGTATGTGTGTGCTCGTGTACATATACTGGGGCTCATTTATCAACATTGGGAAAATTTGCCCATGGGCAGTTATCTATGGCAACCAATCAGTGATTAGCTGTTTGAAGCCAGCTGCAAGTAGAACAATGAATGCAGCAACTTGATTGGTTCAAGATTAAGGTTTCCTTAATTGAGCAACTTGATTGGTTGCCATAGGTTACTGCCCATGGGGTGAATGGCTAGCAGTATTTAAAGGTAATGAAACTATATTATACATATTATATTATTAAATAAAATAGCATTTCCATGCAGCATTTTCAGACATTGAGCTATGCAGCCATTATTTCCAGCCAGCTAGTCCCTTTCAGATCCTCAGATTTGCAGTTTAGAAAAACAGGATACAAAGGGAAAAGCATCAATTATGTAATTATTATCTATTTGAAGCTATTGGCAAATTGGGCAAGCTGTGAAATAGGGAAAGAATGGGTTTTCTCAAGATCACACACACTGTAAGTGGCAAGCAGTAATTGAACTCTCAAATGAAGTGTACTTAACACCTTAACTACTACAATGCACCATCATGCATAATCAGGCTGGGAACAGATGCCTTTGTTTTAAAGTTTTGCATTAAAAGCAGCTAATGATGTGTTTCCTTTAACTCAAGTGCTATATACAGTGTACTGTATGTAAAGACTTTGTGTACTGTTTAAAAAAAAACACAACTTGTAGAAGTCATACAGAACAGACAACTTCTGGCAAACTGTTAAAGATTATTGCAACCATCATACTCATCCCTGCTAGATTGGAGTGGAAATGGCTGATAATAGTAGTTCTTCCAAATTAGGAGCCTAGGGGACAGTATACCCTATTTGTGCACAAGCCTTCTATTCATTGAACTCATGTTAAAAAGTGTTATACTGCCCCTTTAAGTTGTGCTTTTTGAACAGTATAAACCACCGGTTGAGCTTACCCATGTTGTAGCCTATAAATGCAGCAGCTAATTCTCTCACAATTGTCCCCCCATAGATTATTTCATACATCATGCTGCAACCCTAAGAAGTGTACAGTGGGCCAACATTGGCTTGTAGTACCTGCAGTTTATAGCTGTGTATTGCTCAAAAACTGTAGTCTCTCTTACAGATATTTGGACAGGCTTGGGCCACTTATAGAACCATCATGAAATCCCTTTAGGTGAGTCACATACGTGGTGTGCACAGGACCACTTTATCATACATTACTTGGTCCAACTAGTACAACTATTCTAAATAACAAATTACAAAAACCTTTATGTAATTTTAGGAATCAGTGTGTTGATTGTATGAAACAGTGCAATCCCTTCCTTCTACATCAGGAGTCCCCATACTTTACTAATGCGAGGTCTACTTTTAGTGATGTTGTCCTGTTATGATCTACATCTATAAAAGCATTGTTAGCATTCTGTTCCATGGAAAATATGACTTAAATACTGATTTATGGGAAAATGTATAATGCTATATTTAACAATATATTTAACTGGTTATTCCAGTCAGCACCACGGGTGCTTCTCTTCTGGCTTCTCCTTTCTTCTCGTGGCTGCGTATGCGCATTAGAGTGAAAAGTTGAACTTTAACTAAAAAGTCGACTTTTTCATTGTACTGCACATGCGTTTGCCCTGGGAAATTTGATGAAAGAAGAAGCCGGAAGAAGAAGCCGCTCCGTGGTGCTCACTGAATTAAACCGGTACGGTTTTCTGCTGATAGGAGCACCGGCCCAGGGTTTCAGGTAAGTAAATACATTTACTTGGGGATGCCTAACATTTGAAATCCCCAAGTGTGAAATGACTTTCCTTCTCCTTTAAAGAAAGTAAACATGGGATTTTATTTTTTTTTACCTTTACATCCCCTTTAAGCAATAGAACAACCATCAATAAGTTTCACCATTTCCTTTACCATCTTTATATGTAAATGTAAGGACTACTATATTTAGCAATCACTGTAAGAATGAGCAGTGAAACTTTGTTGCTTAAAAGGGTGGCGCAAGGAAACAAAATCTAGACTGGGAGTGGTGACAGACAGGTAAACTTCTGCAGTCTATGCAGGCGAACACTCATACCGTTTGAACATTAAACTCATGCTGAAGAGCACCTTGTGACATGGAGGTAAAAGAGAACAATCAAAGAGGAACTGATGGATTCACCAATGCTGCCTTTCAGGTAGGACTTCTGCCATTACACCGTATACCTGCAAAGTTCATGAGGTTTTACTAGAGACAGTTATTGAGGAAAGATATTACAACAACAATGGAATGTTTTTTTACAAAAATCAGTGATGTGCAAACAGTGAACTTCAAACCAAACTGTTACCAAATCAGGTAGATGAAGTCATTTGGAAGCACAGAGATAAATGATAGAAATGGTTATTTTGGATAAGTAATTACATTTGCCTTTAAGCTTAAAGAAATGTTGTATTTCATAAACCAAAAGGTACTTTTCAGGAAGGTTAGTACAGGCGTGACATTTTGCTCTAAGCCAGCAACACAAAGACAAATAAAAGCTAAAACAAAGGTTGCTCATACAGTGCCAAAGCTTTTCTTGTTTTCCCAGCAACTAGATCTGTAGAAAAGCAGATTTATACACAGAGAGGTTGGTGTGATGTGGGAAGCACAATGCTTATGGTTTTACATTAATGGCAATAGGTTTTTATACAGGAGGTGAAAATGAAACCCATCTAATATGTATTCAGAAAAAAACGTCTGTGGAAATGCAGGTACTGTTAGGTTTGGCACCTGCCTGGTATTTTGCTGGTCTGGCTGATAATAACGATGCTGTGCCAATGTTATCAACAGGGAAGAAAAACAAAAATATAGGAAAGCCAGAAATCTTTCCAGAAAAGGTGGCAACCCTAGCTATTGTATATTCATTTGCATTCTATGGCTCTATCTGGGTCTAACAGAAAGCTGCCCTATAATGATTATAATAATGTGATGTTCATAATTACTTCACACACTCCTTTTGTCATGTATTTATTCATAACACACCCTGCTGCAGCTGATCTACTGTGTCCCTTCATTTGCTAAATTAAAAAACAATATATAGGGGGAATGACATAAAAAGGCATAAATAAAAAATAAAAAATCAGATAAAGAAGCACAAAAGTTTGCACTTCTCAGTAAAATATCATTCAATAGCACAAAGCTTTTAAAACCAAGTGGAAGTTTGTGCATTTACTTGGTACAAATAAAGTCTCACATTGCATATACTATCTAAAATTAGAAAACATTTCCCACTGTGCAAATTTGTAATACCATGTATTACATCAGTTCATGTGAATATTTAAAGCTGTAACCTCCAAATGGGTATAAATCAGGTATGTGTAAGATGATGTTTGAATAAATTGCCAGTACCATCTTTTCTGCTTCTGAAAAGAGCAAGGTTTTCCCACATGTAGCAAAATCCAGCAGCCGCTAAAATAGGAGAAAGAATATGTGGTGATATCCATCTTTATTCAGCAGATGGAAGTGTCTAGCTGTTGCACTCAGTAGGCGACATTGTAAAAGACCAATGATCAGTGATCCCAAGCCATGTTTCTCACCAGCCCTTGTATGTTGCTTCCAGTGACCTCAAACAGGTGCTTAATTTTTAATCCCTGCTTTGGTGGCAAGTTTTGGTTGTATAAAAAACAGGTGTACTGCTAAAAAGAGCTTCCTGTAGGCTGCCAGTCCACATAGGGCTACCAATAGGCAATCACAGGATTTATTTTGCACCATTCTGTAACATTATTTCTGCTTGCATTGCTCCCCAACTCTTTTTACATCTGAATGTGGCTCACAGGTAAAAAAAATAAAATAAAAATGTTGGGTACCCCTGTTGTAGATGATTTCTGAGGGGACTTCTTTCTGTGACCCAAAGAGTTAATTTAGAATGAATGATTTACCTTTTTTCATTATATTGATTAGTGATGGGTGAATTTGCGCAAAATTTGCGAAACGGCGCCGGCATCCCGTCTATGACGCCGGCAAATTTTTTCAGACAAATTTTCGCGGGGAATTTATTCGCTGGTGGTGAATCTCGCGAATTCGCCCCTGCCGAATAAATTCGCCCACCACTAATATTGATCATTGCAGCAGAACATTTCACTTTCATATAGGAGATCAAAGAGAATCACCATTAACAGCACCCGATTCTGGGACTTGGTTAAAATCACTGTAGACTGCTCCAGGATAGGTAATACAATTACCTGTATACAGAGCATGTGTTTCCTTGCAGCAATGTTGCCCTATTCTTAATCCTGCATTCTCCCCATATACTGTATCCATATGAACACAAACTGAACTGAAGAAATGAACCATACTGCCTTTAAAACCCCAAGGATGTGCAACTTACTAAATACTAAAATGTTGTATGCTTTATTTTATATGTTCCATGCATTTTCAATTATCTCTTTAATGCCTTACTCTAACCTGGAATTTAAAACTGACTTGATATGGTTAGTGATTCAGGCAAAAAGAAAGCAAATTCAGATAAAACAATCAGAACTGTTTTTTATATCAGATATATTTCTGTTTTGCACGTGGTGGAGCAACCTGGGTTGCCTAGGGCATCCGGCCAATGCTGTACCTTTTAGTCAATATTAGAATAAACACAAATGTAAACACACAACATATTTTTAGCAATTATCTTGTGCCCTATAAGACTTCAACAACACATATGTAAAATCCAAAAATAATATGTGCCTCAAAACATATTAGATATACAAGTTTTAGTAAATGAGTTAGCTACTTTGTTGGAATGTTTTTTAGCAGGTAAGTTGCTTTTTTAAAAATTTAATTATATGCATAAATACAACATTTCCTTTGAATATACATGTTTTCTTATAATAATTAGAAAATTTGAGCTATAAAGCATAAACAATTAATCGCACTTAGAATGGTTTCAGTAAACGTTAAATATTGTAAGAACTGCCATTGTACTAAGTAATAGTGATGGGCGAATTTGTGCAGTTTCGCTTCGCCGAAAAATTTGCGAATTTCGCGCGAAATTCGCGAAACGTCGAAAAATTCGCGAAACGGCGCCGGCGTCTCATTTTTGACGTTTTTGGCGCGAATTTTCGCGGCCGTTTCGCGAATTTATTCGCCGACGGCGAATCACGCAAATTCGCCCATCACTACTAAGTAATGATTCACTGATGCATTAACCTGGTATAATCAACAGCATAATAAATAAATATCCTAACAAAAGAAACAAACAAGTCAATTCCACAGGTCTCATTCAAATATGAGAAAGGACTATTGTTTTTAATTTAAACCAACAAAAAGAGTGAAAAAGTGGAAACACGGAATAAAGCACATGAAGCACGCAGAGTGTTGGCTCTGCGGCTCTCAGCCTGCAAAAAGCAAATCCGCTTCAGGTCCATACAACTGAATCACTTCCACTTCTCTCAGCCTGCAAAAAAAAAGGTTTAGAACAGCAGAGCCTAGCTCCGTGTGCCTGCAGCCTTAGAAATCAGTAGGCAAAGGCTTTTTCGTGTTTAATGTAAACTACTGGGAAACTGGAAAGAGATCCTCTTGTTCTGTTGCAGATAAAGTCATGCATTCTTGGGTGCATGACCCCCGCCCCCTCCATGACTGAAGGAAGAATAAAATATTTTTCCAGGGGTATAAAGCTGTAGTGCTACTCTTAATGGTCTTCTTAATCCACAATCTAATTAACTAGGTTCCAGGGGGAACTGCTTTTTCCAGTCATGTAGTTCAAACTCTAGTGCAACCCATTAATTAAGGACACATCAGTGTCTTCCAACAGCAGATGATAAAGACCTGATTCAAGCTGGAGCCTAACTTTACATATACCTATCCATTTCAAATCTAGTGTGAAAAATATGAAAAATAATGATGAAAGATTAAAGAAATCTTCCTCGCCAGAAGACCTGACCTGTGTTCAATCAATAATTGTATTAGCAATACAAGTATTGTGTTGAATTGAAAAAAAAATTGAAAAAAAACCTTACCAGTAAAATTTGGGAAAATACTAGCCAGCATTCTTTTTTCTATATTGGAAGAGCCATTCTGTGGCCCCCCATAATGGTCCAAAGCACAAATGAGAAAGTGCAGTCTATAGACCGGTTAGGGTGAGATTTCGGTGTGGATGTTTACATGATGCTTTGGATATTAAAAAAACTATAGCCAAAAAAACTACAGAAAGCAGGTCAATACTGGGGAATAATGGAAACTATAGTTGAGCAACAGCTCTTGAAAGAAGTTGACTTTCCCATGACTCTGTAATGTAATTATTCATATCTGTTCATTTCATTTATATTACAGTAACAATTTTTTATGTACACACAGAAGAGCATAAAAATACATTGGCAAAAGGCTTTAAATCAACCACTAATGTAAAGATGTTCCATGTTCCCATATTAAGCCTGAAAGAACAGGAAAAACCTGAAAACAAAGATTGGGCAAACTGAACAAATACTGGAAAACAGAAATAATAAAAGGGTATCAGGAATATTGTACATACAGTACATATTTTTATGACTATAACAAGAAAAGGTAAAAAATATAACACTGTCATTTTGATAAATTATGGGGGAAATGTAATACAATTTGCAAAAAATAACCCATCCATGGGGCCCCCGATCCTGAGGAGCCAACGGGGAACACCCCCCTCCCAGCCAGAAACAATGATGCTTACCCGCGGCGCAGGAGGAGCAGCAGTGCGCAACTTTGCGCAAGGAGTGTAGATCGATAGCGATACCGGCTGAAGTGCGGGTGGCGCGCACGCTGACATTACAGATCATGTGGGTTTTGATGTAGATTCCCCACTGATCGCGCTGCTGCTCCCAACTTTGCGCTGTTTGTTTTGGGGGTGCGAGATCGAATGTGCTGCTGCGAGTCTGCTGCGAACCTTCCCAGCGTTTCCCGGCAGGTAAGAAACTTCCCACAGAGGAGGGGAAAGCTTGGTTGGAGCTTTGGTGGAATGTGCACTGCCACTGACTCGAGTATAAGCCGAGGTAGAATTTTTCAGCACATTTTTGGTGCTGAAAAACTCAGCTTATACTCGAGTATATACGGTACACTGCACCTTATCTCAAACTATAAAATAAGCAATCGCTATCCTACTGTCTCATAAGGGGCAACTGGTTAGCAAAATGTTCACAAAGACATACATGTCATACAGACATGATGTTCTGTACAATATTATTGGTGCCTCTATGGCAACCTTTAGTGACTTTTTGTGCAACTTGAAAATACCTGTTTTTTGAACATGTGTGTAAAGCAACACAACACAGAAAATCCACACCTGAAAGCGTTGTATTCAAGAGGGACCAGCTTGGAGGGGGTGTATAACTTCCCACCCTGCCCCTTAACTTGAAAACATTAAGACATGCAAAGTAGGGAGTGTTGGGAGTGCAGGATGCAAAGAAGTCCTATCCTTAAAGTCTGCCTATGTGCTCTGTACATTGAGTTGGGTTTTTAGTCCTGATGTAAGTGCAGCTATGTTCTCAAGTGGTGAGTGATTGAATCTTGCACTTACACGGGGGGCCATTTTTAAAAAAACTCTTCAGCAGGGCTAAAGGAAGAATTCATAATGCCCTTTGATTTTAGAAGAAGGCAGGGATGGAAGCATAATTTTCTTTTCACACAATGGCTTTTCAAAGTGCAGTAGAGATTTTGTGATCCACTGCTCATTTATTACGAAAAAATTTTTTGTAAAACTTACTGTAAAATTTTTCTTTTTATGCAGAATGATGGACCAGCTCATACTGAATTAGCTTACAGCACGGTCTTAAGGAACTGAAGTAATAAAACAGGAGATGCTGTTATTATTCATCAGGTACAATAAAATTACATTGTTTCATGTTGTGAGAGCACTCCAAGGCTAATTAAAGAATAAACTCTATATAATGACAGTGCCACAGTCCTTCACAAATTTACTTCAAACAGGGTAAAAATATGAATAGATGAAAAGATAAGAGGAAGTTTAGAGAAAAAAATGTGCAATTAAAACTAGTTTTCCTTTGTCCAAACAATTATTTATTGAGGTATAGTGCTGCCTTGTTGTTTGTTTCAACAGAGGCAAACTCTATAGTCCCACAGCCAACCACAGAAAAATATATGTAGTAGGGGTCATAATACAATACTACTGCTCCTCTTCGTAGGTATTCGGCTATGGGCTCACAGGCAGTTGGTTCTGGCTGTTGTGTATTTTTCAGACTGAGAGAAGTAGATCTGCTCAGTGCCCCTGCTCCACTGGTTTGAATCCGATCAGCCAGAGTCCACAGCCTGTGTGCCCATAGCCTTTAACGCAGTATGAAGATCAGAGTATTCTGGTCATTTAATAATAAATGCTGTATTAAAGTGATACTGACACTAAAAAACTACTTTTTAAAATATGAATTTACATTAAAAGTTACCTATAGGTCATGCTGTCATTATCTCTTAAAGGCTACTTAAATGGAAGCTAGAGTTTATAGTCTTCGGGATTGGTACAAGTTCCATTCAGCCTTTCTTCATGTCCCTTTTAATAAAAGAGCATGATTTTATTCTTTGTGCAATAAACACTTGTTCGTTTCAGTCTAACAATCTACAATGTTTTCGCCATTAATTGACACAGCAATTGTATAGACGTTATGTCCGACAAATAATAGTGACAGTCGCCCATTGAGATCATCAGACAAGCAATACATGCAGAGATCTTATCGGTAGCCAATATAAATCTTTTAACCTGTCCAATCAACTAAACTACCGATTGCTATGGTACAAAAAATATTGGGACACTCCATAGACAATTCAAAAAAAGGACAAATCTTGCTTTTGTATGACTGTATCTTTGCATCTATGGCCAGCTTTATTGGGAGTTGCTAACAATTTCTGAGCAAGATGTCATGGCATTTGTTTTGAAGGGTGAAGGGCAATGTTGGCTCTTTAGCCACATAGAAAGGTGGCAGTTGAGTACAGTATAATTAGCATCAGAATTTAAGTCAGCCTTCTAGCATCAGCTTATACTACAGACCAATTTTATTTTCTGCTTGAAAATATGTGACAACCCCTAAGCTTAGCTTCTCAACAGCTGCTCTGAGCCCACTGAGGATGTGAGTGCCGCAGACACTTTCCAAGATGGTGACTCTTTGTGATAAATTTGGTCCTGGGTCATTGCTGCTATTGAGATGCTGAAACTTTAGGCTGGCACAACAAGTTCTGTATGTCATTTTTAACTAAATGTATTTTTAGGGTTTAGTTCACCTTTAAGGTATACAACCTATTTTACTATTTTTAATAAGAAGTATCCTTTAGGCAGTAACATGAAGATGTCACTGTGTTTGTCCAAAAAGTTAGCTAAGGTAACAAAATGCCAAGAACTGTCTCCCACAAGACAGGAATAGAAGGTGAGAAAGTAACTGGTAGAAATGCCTAAAATGTGGGTTTTTTAATCAATGACTATTCATGTCCATCAAATATCTGCATTACCTTGGTAACAGTATCACTTGCAATGTCTCCAGCATAGAGGACATATTGCTCTTATCTTAACTTTTAAAGACTTTGATTACAGTAACTATTATATCATTTTTTTAACGTTTGTAATCCCTTTAACAGCTTGATATATATACGAAAATAGCTTATCTAAATGGAGCTCTGGTGATGAAAACCTGGAAAAGAAAAGGTACAGCATTTCAGATCACTTAAAAGTAAGCACACAATGCAATAAAGCCCTCTTGTAACATCCAAATATAGGGACTGTACATTTACAAAACAGGACCTAAAAGCCATTTCTATTTATGTGTCTATTTAATGCTGGAGATTGTATACAATCTGTGCAAATGTGATGCAATTCCTGTATATACTACTGCTGTAAAAGTCCAATTATTTCACTTAACAGGGACTATCAAAGTTAATAACCATACATAATGTACCATGACCTTTTATGTATGTTTTCATACAGCTGGATGGAAAGGAAATATGATAATGTGTACTCTTTCTGTCAGAAACACAGAAGGTTAATCAAGCGTATAATCTATGGCATTTTGTTGGCTGGTAAGGACAACTATTTAGCATGATCTTTTTTTAAAGGGACACTGCAATGAAATTAATACATTTTTTATGCCTGAACACAATGTGCATTAGTAAAGAGAATAGTGAGACAAATCAATTTAATGAATTTTAGATTAACACAACACAATACATCCAGTTTCATTGTGGTCGCCAGGTTGAATTGCCTGTGATATGACGATCCTCTTGGTGCAACTGCCCTGCAGTGACTGAATCAGCCATTATGGAAGCCCTAATGCTTGTTTCGGAATTGGCAGTTATTCCAGAGTTACCACAGGGCCTGCATCAATAGGTGCAACTGTGCCCACTTCAAAACAGGAAAATGGCAGTGGCACCTAGTGCAACAGAAGCTTGTGTCAATGCATGCACCTACAGTGATTATTTGGGCAAGTGCAACTGTGGTGTATTTGTTTATATGAAGCAAAGTTTTAGAAACATAAAGTCATAGAATCATTGCACTGCACCTTTTAAATGTTCTTATCTCCTCTGCATATATGTTGCAGCAAATAAATTACATTTCACAAGTCCAGGGAACTTTAATAAAGAAAATAGAGTTGTTATAATGCCCTACACATGAGCCCACTGTATAGTTTATGTTCCATATGTTAGAAAATGTAGAGGGGAACCTGGTTACCCCAAAAAAAAATTTTATAGTCCTTTGCAGACTATCACTCTGAAAAAAGGAAAAGACGCCAGCGTTTTTTTGGGACTTAGAAAATTTAGGAAGTCTTATGCTCTCCAGTAAAATCCGCATCTTAGTGAATTTGCGGGGTTACGTCCATTCGCCAGAGGGAAAATTCGCCTGGCGATAGAGTGCAAATGATCTCTATTGTCTGTCTCTTTCACTAGCGAAGTAACAGCTGCACCAGTTAGTAAATTGGCAAAGTGCCTGAATGATGTCCCGCTGTCGAATTTTCACTAGCGTTAATCATTTCGCCCTTTACTGCCCCTAGGAGTTTTTGCAGATTACAAATTGTCTAATTCTGGGCAATGTCATTCTGTGGCTACTAAAGCAAAAATAGTTCTGTCTTGCATAAAAAAGGACATTGACTCAAGGGGGCAAATTCACTAAGCGCTGAAGCACCTAACGCTAGCGTCAATTCGCTAGCGTTGGTCATTTTCGTTACTTCGCAAATTCACTAACGGATGCTGGCGTACATTCGCTGGTGTTACTTCGCACCCTTACGCCTAGCAAATTTGCCCAACGGATGTAACTACGCAAATTCACTAACGCACGCATTGTACTGAACGCTATCTTTTATGCTAGACTTCCTTCGCCACCACAGACCAGGCGAATCGCAATAGAGTAGATAGGGATTGCTTCAAAAAAAGTTCAAATTTTTTCTAAATCCCAAAAACCGCTGGCGTTTTTTCTATATTATGGGTGATAGGCTGAAAAAGATCGAAAAAATTTTTGGGGCTCCCCTCCTTCCCCCCTACATTTCCTAACTCATGGCAACTTAACTATATAGTGGGCACATTTGTAGGGCAAAATAAAAATTTTATTTGATGTTTTGAAGGTTTCCCAGGCATTTGTAGTGCTGCTACATATTCCTCCATTGAAATTTGAATTTGGTGCAATATGCAAATTAACCATCGCTAGCGTAACTTTGCATCGCTTAGCGAAGCAACGCTAGCGCAACTTCGCAACCTTACGCTACCCCTGAACGCAACTTCGGATTTTAGTGAATTTGCGGAGCGCTAATGAAACTACACCTGGCGAAGTGTGGCGAAGTGCGGCGAAGTTACGCCTGGCGCAACTACGAATCTTAGTGAATTTGCCCCAAGGGATGAAAACATGATTATGCATCTTTATAGGTCCCTGGTAAGGCCTCATCTGGAGTATGCAGTGCAGTTTTGAACTCCAGTCCTTAAGAGGGATATAAATGAGCTGGAGAGAGTGCAGAGACGTGCAACTAAACTGGTTAGAGGGATGGAAGACTTAAATTATGAGGGTAGACTGTCAAGGTTGGGGTTGTTTTCTCTGGAAAAAAGGTGCTTGCGAGGGGACATGATTACACTTTACATGTACATTAGAGGACATTATAGACAAATAGCAGGGGACCTTTTTACATAATAAAGAGGGTCACTGTACCAGAGGCCACTCCTTTAGACTAGAGGAAAAGAACTTTCATTTGAAGCAACATAGGTGGTTGTTTAGAGTGAGGACAGTGAGGTTGTGGAATGCACTGCCGGGTGATGTTGTGATGGCTGATTCAGTTAATGCCTTTAAGAATGGCTTGGATGATTTCTTGAAAAGTTCAGTTTAAGGGGTGAAAGGCTATGGCACTGGCCTAGCCAAAAGCCAGCAATTAATCCATACGCAAAAAAATGCCAATACCTTAGTATGCTGCAACAGGGGTGATCCCAATTTATTCCATAGTGCTACCAGACACTGCAGTTACAATCAAACGTTTCGGGAACACCTGTCCCTTCCTCAGTGATAGTGCAATTACGCTGCTATGCAGCTTTTATAGGAAATAAAACAGTGACCTCTATTGGTGAACAGTTATAATGATCCAGAAGTATCTAACAACATCAACTAGCAATAAAAAGTCCATTTGTTTGCAATAAATATCCATATAAAAAGTTCATGGTGAGTTCTTCCATTTTGTGCATTATAATTTATATAAATGTATACAATATTAGAAAAATAGAAAAGTAGAAAACTCGTAACAAGGTTTATCAAAAGATTTTGTACCTAAAACCCATATGCAAAAATACATTTGTCACAAATACTGTAACAGACATACATATGTTTTTAGCCATTAATTACGCACTGACTACGATACAGAGAAGGACATCTCTATCTCACTTGTACAATGCAGGACTTCATCCTTCTCTGCAGCTGTGGAGGTAGAATAAATTTATTAAGGACACATCTCTCACTTATAGAAAACAGTGTAATACCCAATTTTCATTTAGGCCCTTTGGGGATAATGTACCTAATTTCCAAATCCAATATGCTTCCCTCTGGAGGAGTTTTCTATCAATATCAGCATACCCCAATTTAACCTCTTCAAGCACCTGCCATTGTAATTGGGATACACTATGCTTACAATCTACCCAATGCTGGTTAACAGATGTCACTTTTGATTGGGGGTTGCGGATCGCACTCCGGTGCTCATTCAATCTTATCCGCACCATCCTATTGGTTTTTACAATATACCCTTTGCCATATGGGCATTTCAAATATTACACCACATTTTTACACATACATGTGTGGTAACCTTGTAATTTAATTTGGTTTCCTTGTGTGGGATGTAACACTGTTTCTCCTTTAATGATACTATTGCAATTTTGGCAGGATAAACAAGGGTAAGTCCCTATTACAGGCTTCCCTAGAAACCGTTGTTTTTGGGGATTTAATATCTGACCTCACAAGAATATCTCCCACATTCTTTCCTCTCTTATATGCAAACCATGGATGTTCTTTAAAAAATTTACATGTAGAGGGATCATTCATAACTATTGGCCAGTATATCTTTATCAACTTCCTCACTCTCTTAGAATGTATATCATATGTTGTCACAAACGGTATTCTTTCAATCTTTTTTCTTTCATCTTTAGTAGTTAGCAATGTTTCTCTTGGTAATCTCTCTACTTCCCTTTCTGCTTTCTGTAGTGCTGTACGGGGATAACCTTTGTTTTTAAACATATTTATAATACAATGTTTCATATCCTTATATTCAATTTCATTGGATGCTAATTAACTAAACATCTTTAATGTTGTTCACCTTTAATGTAACTTTTAGTATTATGTACAGAGTGATATTCTGAGACAATTTGCAGTCGATTTTTATTTTTTATTATTAGTGGGTTTTGAGGTACAGTATTTAGTTTTTTATTCAGCAGATTTCCAGTTTGCTATTTCAGCAATCCAGTTTCTGGGGTCCAAATTACTCTAGTAACCATGCGCTGATTTAAATAAGAGACTGCAATATAAATAGGACAGGCCCTAAATAGAACAATGAATAATAAAAAGTAGCAATCGCAATGCAGTTGTAGCCTACAGAGTATTTGTTTTTAAATTGGGTCAATGACCCCCCCCCTCATTTGAAAGCTGCAAAGAAGAAGAAGAAACTATAAAAAATAAAAATGGAAGCCAGATGAAAAGTCATTTAGAATTAGCCATTCTATAACATACTAAAAGTTAACTTAAAAGCGAACCAACCCTTTTAAATACTGGCACGGTCGACCACAAGTCACATACACTATAATCATTGTTTCCTTTAAAAATGTTATTTTCAGGTCTGAGTGCAAAATGCAAGACAATGCTTGCAGTTTGATTTCAATTGGGGGGAACTTGTGGTTTGTTTTTGCTTGTTTCTGTTTTCACATTCCAGGGAATAAAATCACTGATTTCACAGGTCAATGATTAGTGAATAACTAAGCTAAAGGTACTTTAACCCAGGAAATATAATGGAAATTAGGATCTTAATTGTGATGTTTTTAGTTATCTTCTTACAGGGACGGGGGGGGGGGGTCATTTACCGCTGCCCTAGACTAATGCCCTAGAAGGGGCAGGGCTAAACCATTCCTACCAGCTAGGAGGGAGGGAGGTACTGTTAAAGTTTCCAAATGTCTATAGATATCCAGATTTGGTAAGGCATTTCAGACAATTTATACGTTATACTAAAATGTAACAGCATCTTAAAGAAATACACTTATAAATCAGCATACAAAGGGCTCAGATGCTCATGCCACAGAACCTGAGCAAAAGAAGTGGATATAATCTTTATTTAAAAACAAGCAGTCAAGCATGGCAAACATATCATCACCAAAATGCTGCCCAACCACACCCACATTGATTTAGAAACACTGGGGATGCTCGGAAGATGAAAAAGTTTTTTAAATTTCCTGTGTGCCAGTCCCCATTGCTCCAGTCCAGACTATGAAAATTTGAGCAAATAAAAGGGAGGGAACAGGGAAAGGAACATCAGCAGGCTTAGGGGTGCACACTATGTAAATCCAGCCCTGCAAATGCGATAGGCCCAGCTCGGTTGCACCAAGTGCATCACCCCCTTGTGACACTGAAATTTCAGTATTATGACAGAAAAATAAAACAACATCCTATCTTCTGTGCTCTGTTACTTATCTATGTGAAGAAAACAATCAATGCTTCTGTTCCTGTTGTATTTCCAACACATGTCCTAGCAATGGTGATTGCAGCTTGTATTCTGAACTTCAGAAGGGCTCTGGCACTATTTGTATTTACTTTGCTGGGCATTTTTTTGTATTATGGGATTTATTCATGGACAGATAAGATGGCAAGATTGTTGAATTGTTCTCTCCTATTGGAATGTATACAAAGAAACAATGGTTTTGGACGAAACGGTAATGGTTTTACCTTAAAGGGATCCTGTCATCGGAAAACATGTTGTTTTCAAAATGAATCAGTTAATAGTGCTACTCCAGCAGAATTCAGCACTGAAATCCATTTCTCAAAAGAGCAAACAGATTTTTTTATATTCAATTTTGAAATCTGACATGGGGCTAGACATTGTGTCAATTTCCCAGCTGCCCCTGGTTATGTGACTTGTGCCTGCACTTTTGGAGAGAAATGCTTTTTGGCAGGCTGCTGTTTTTCCTTCTCAATGTAACTGAATGTGTCTCAGTGGGACATGGGTTTTTACTATTGAGTATTGTTCTTAGATCTACCAGGCAGCTGTTATCTTGTGTTAGGGAGCTGCTATCTGGCTACCTTCACATTGTTCTTTTGTTTGGCTGCTGGGGGGGAAAAGGGAGGGGTGATATCACTCCAACTTGCAGTATAGCAGTAAAGAGTGATTGAAGTTTATCAGAGCACAAGCAGCGCCGATCCTGGGGCTGCTGCCGCCTGAGGCAGCAGCCCAGATGCCGCCCCCCTCCTCTCCCGCTCCGCGCTTAAAAATTAGCGTCGGAGCGGGTTTCAGGGGGCAGTATCGCTAGTGCATTGAGCGCTATAGCGCTCTTTGCACTAGCTGAGCCGAATTTCCGGATTAAAACCCGCAAGTTCGGCTCTTAAAGTTACAAGAGGCGGCTTTTTGCCGCCCCTTGTAACTGGCCGCTCGCTGCCGCCTGAGGCAAGGGTTTCACCTTGCCTCATGGCAGAAGCGGCCCTGAGCACAAGTCACATGACTTGGGGCAGCTGGGAAATTGACAATATGTCTAGCCCCATGTCAGATTTCAAAATTGAATATAAAAAAATCTGTTTGAGATTTTGAGAAATGGATTTCAGTGCAGAATTCTGCTGGAGCAGCACTACTAACTGATTCATTTTGAAAAAAATATTTTTTCCCATGACAGTATCCCTTTAAATTCACACCATTATAGCTCCATTGATAGTCCCAGCATCTGCCTGTGGACATGGAGACTGACACGAAAATGCTAAATTTCTCATTTTTGGGTGAATTTCCACTCTGTATAGCTCCTCAAAGGCTGATGTCAATGGAGCTACAGGGGTGTGCACTTAAGAGCAGATCCGCTCTTCTCCACTGGCATAAGAGTTTTAAAATACAAACAGATGCATATTTTGCCATCTTTCTGTCTGTTAATAGTTAATAAACATCTAATAAAACGGTACCAGTGAAAAATCAATGCAAGCCTTGTTTGTTGAAATAACACTTTTTTCCCCTTACATTATCTAGGTATTACCAATTGTCATCTTCTTCAGCACAGCCAAGTCCATGCTTTCTTACATGGGCTTCCTGCAATGGCTCATTAAAAAAGTAGGTATTTACTGTACATCCAGTTTGTGTTTAAATAGACATTATAAGTTTTATTGTAAAAATAAAATAGTGTGTTATTTATCTGTTTATGTTTCTTTGTAAGTACCTTGTACAGTATGGCTTAAATATTTCAGTGCAAGGTCACTTGCTGTACTTGTAAGAAACACAGGGCAGTTCATCTTAGGCCCCTGGATATCCTTTTCCAAAGTGATCTCTGCTCAGGTGCATGTGCAGCTGAAGTCAAGACCTGCCACCACAATCAAATGAATATTGATACATTTAAAAACTTTACATGGTGCATACTTACTTTTTTGCTGACTCTAATAGTCAATTCTTAGTAGTAGTGCTCTACTTACAAAGCCACTGTAAAACAGTTACATCCTGAAAGAAAAACATTTTACTGTTTCCTAGGGGCACATATAAAACAACTTGTAGCAGTTACTAAGACAGACAGACATATAGACAGATGCTGCCATAGAATCTTTTTGCATGGAGAAAACCCATTTTGACTCACAAGAACACATACATATAGTTATATATTGATATACATATATACATCCATGACAACCATCAACAATTTGTAGACTACCTTGAGTCAGATTTAAGCAGTCTGCAAAATGATTTCAAAATGATTTCAAATGTTCTTTAAATGCTATTTGAGTGGATCTTTTTTCTCCAAGGTTGGATGGTTGATGCAGAAAACAATGAGGACAACTCCAACTCTCTTGTTGCAGCTGGAAACATACAGTATTTGTTGGACAGGTATGAACAGTCATTTATATTCATATTTTTAGGGTTTTATGAAGATACTCTATTTACTAAACTCTGAATGCAAAAATAACAAAAAAATTGTGTTTTTTTTTTATAAAATCAGACTTTGTATTTAACCCCGAAGATGGAAATGTCTGAGCATCTCAGACCTGTCGAGGTTGCATATAAGTCAGTGGGAGAAGTCCCAATGATATTTTGATGTGCGCTGGGTTTCATGCAATATCCATAACTTTTCTGAGTTTTCAGGTAAAAATTCAGAAAAAAATTGCGAGAATCGTGAAAATCGGATGAAAAAAATCCAAAAAAAACGTGAAAATTTGATTTTTTTACAGCAAATCAAATTTTCAGGAAAATGTAATAATAACTTAGCGTAAAAAACCAGAGCGGATTTGATCAGAGTTTTTAGAAGAAAATATTGAGATAAATTCAGACTTTGATAAATAACCCCCTATGAGTCTCTAGCTTGAGTCACAGTCACTTTTGACCCATCTCAAATTAATCACCAAAGCCCTCAGCACAAAATATTTCCAGGGCCTCTCAAACAACATCATCAGATTACAGTATACCAGTGGATGGCCTTTGGAAAACATAACTAAGGGCACTACCTGAAGAAGGAAACAATAATTATACCTTTATCACTTAATATTTCCATTGATAGTGAATATGTTTAGTGGACCTGTAAAATAAAAAATATGTAAATGTTAATTATTATTAAATTAAATCTCTTTTTTTCTTTATTGTAGACAGATTCTCCTCTTTTGATCAGACCATAACTAGAACATCTAAAAATCCACGCAGTTATGACTGCAGGCTTTGCTACAATTGCAGGAAGTGTATTAGGTCCCTTTATCTCATTTGGGGAAAGTAAACCACACATTAAGTGGACTATTTATGAAAACTCAATTTTCTCTGGTCAAGTTTTTTAGAAGAAAAAAAAACAATCGATTTTTTACAGTTTTATTATGCTCAGAAGCTGCTAAAAATCCTGAATCAGAACATACTCTAGCTAAAACCTGTCAAACTCATTTAAAGCCAATGGCAGATAGTCTCTCAATTCAATCTCTTCAAGTCTCTTCAATTTGAAGATGTTTCTTGCCTTTGTGATCCTCAAGGGTTTCGGGGTTGGTTTTCGAAATCCAAAAGGGTAGTGTTTTTCCAGCGTCAAAATGTCAATTTGTTTTGACGCATGATTTTGTTGAGACTTTTTTTGTTTGGATTTATGGGTAAATTTAGGGCATTTGGGTTTTGGGCATTTGGACAAAAATATATATATATAATATGAGAAAAGTTGAGTTTAAGTAAACCCCCCCTCCCTAGGTGTAGCATTGAGTGAATTATGTGCTTAGATTTTATAATCATAATGGTTCTTTTCAGTTGTCCAAATTTGTGAATGATGGCAGGTGTGTATGGGTCAAGAATCATAAACTGATACATTCTAAATATAGATTTACATCAGCTATTAATATAGTTACAGTATATTATATTTATATTTTCTGGCTAATTGTAGGTTTCTTCTTCACATTTACTAACTACTACTGTGATGTCTGCCCCAGCTGCACTGGCTGTAGCCAAACGTTTTTAGCCAGAAACAGAACCTATAAAGGTCAATATGAAACATGGGATGAAACTAGAGAAAGGGTAAGTGAAATTAAACTAGTCAATTTATTATTTGTACTTATTAATTTATGGGGGTAGATACAAGTGAAGTATCCTGTTTTTCTGTTTCATAACTGACCAAAATGCATTGCTGTTTTATGTGCTTTGCAATAGTTAATAGTTTATGTATAAAACCACTTAATGAGAAAATTCTCATTAGTGCTGGTGCCTTGCAGTGCTGGGATCCCAGTTTCAAGTCCAGCCAGGGCACTTAATACAAAGAGTTTGTATGTTCTCTCCAGGGTGTATATTTATCAAAAAGTGAAATTAGAGATTGCCACAATCCTTTAGAGTGAAATTCCACCTTTCTCTATTCATTTGTATAAAACGTTGAAAGGCGTATTTATCAAAGGATGAACTTTCAATTTCATCCATTGATAAATACTCTTTTAAAAATCCCGTAGAAATGAATGGAGAGTGGCGCAATTACACTCTAGTGGACTATGGCGATCTCTAACTTCACTTTTTGATAAATATACCCCCATGTCTTGGTGGATTTCCTCTGGGTTCTTTGGTTTACACCCACTCTCCAAAAATATGATGTGAAGGATATAGTGTATAGCCTCTAATAATTTCATATGCATTAAGTGCAGATAAAGCAGAACATACTAGGTTGTTCCATGAATGCAGAACAAATATAATGTTCGAAAATTTTAATATAAATTATGCTTTTATTTTCTTTGAATTGTTTATGTTAATTATGAGACGTGTTACTATATTTATCTAGAAAACAAATGCAATTATGTCTATGTAATATTAGTGAATTTTGACTGTCTACATTTAACGAAATAATGCAATTTGTAGTTTCATTGGCCACTACATAACACAACTGCTTGATTAACATCAGGATGCATTAAGATTTCATGTTCACTTAAGCTGTTTTATTAATTGCACAGGTAATATGTTCCTATGTCTTCATGCCATTTTCTTTCATGATGGGTGTGGACTGGAAAGACAGCTTTATAATTAGAAAGCTTATTGGATACAAGACATTTTTCAATAAGTTTGTGGCTTATGGATACCATACTGGATTGATAAATAAATGGAAAGTGACCCATATATATCAAAGGAATTAAGCAGTATTTGTCCGTGAGTATCATGATAAAAAATGTTTTACTAGTGTTCCATTTGAACTTTTGTGTGCAGATAATGCAAATGTTGCACTGCAAACTTGTATCATAAAGCCAGAATCCAAATATATCCATAACATTTCAACTTTGACAACTAACACCTCAGAGAACATTTGTAAAACTATATTGGATTGATGTAGATGGGACAAAAAAGTAGACTCTTGGTACCTTGTTACCTAATGTATCAGTTGGTTGGTGCTTTATCAATAATTTCAGTCCTAATTCTTGAGGTATAATGCTATTACACAGAGAAATGTCAATCTTTTTTTCAACTTCTTTTCTAGGGTGGTCACCGATGGACCCTCAAATGTTTCAATTGGTGGAAATAACAGCATGAGCTCACTAACTGGTTGTTGCCAATCGGTGCACTCTCCATCCTGTAGTTGGTTTGTTCCACTCCAATAGAATGGATTATTTTATTCTGAAGGTAAATTGGAAACATGAGATCAACAACATGCCCCTTTGTCAAGCAATGGCTTATCTGTGGATGGGAGAGGCTTGATGTGCAAGGACTTGGAACCAGGTTCACCAAAAAACATACCAAGCAAAGTCAAGGAAACATTGAAAGGCAGATATTCTTGGCACAGAATTCTGATGACACACAAGTTAGGAATCACATATGGGGGGGTATGATTTAAGGCCCACTTATCACCATTCAAATTTTAGTGGTTTTAGAGTTTTAAAACTATGATTAAACTCTATTGTGGGAATGTAATATGTTTCGTTAGCGCTAAAAACTTTCACAAACACCGTTGCAAACATTAGCAACCATGTTTGGATCCTTTTTGATTCTTGAGAACAAATAGCTTTTTGTGAACATGTGCAATGTATGTATGTATGTAATAAAAGTACCTGTGCAGCGGGGTCGCCCGCTGCATGGTCCTTAAAGCTCCGGTGCCATGTTGTTCTAGGGCGCATGTGGCGCTTGTGGCGCGCCTCTTAAAGGGCCATTCATTGTACAACCCTTTGCCCGTGATAGAACTTAGTTCTTGTGGTTTCCTGAGCCTTGAGCGTCTGTCTTGTACTCTGATCTGATTATCCGTGTTTGACCCAGCCTGCTTTCTGACAATCCGCCAATCTGTATCCTGACCCTTGCCTGCCTACGACAACTCTTCTAGCTTAACCCCTTGATTGACCACCCGGTTTTGACCCTTGCCTGCCTGACAATTCTGATATCCGCCTGCCTCGACCCAGCCTGTCTGGCCATCCTTCTGCCTAATCCTTTTTTACCGTGACCTTCGGCCCAAAAGACTCTGCTAACAGCCGTGCCCCTTTGCCAGCCAGAACATCTCGCCTTGTTCCCCTCGTTAAGTCCAGGTGGCACCTAAGTAAGCTGAGGGCTCCTCCCGAAGCCCAAAGCTATAAAGAGTAAAGTAATATTTGCCAGTGAACAATTTTATATTGTGAGCAGCAATAAACATCCGCTCAAACAACATTTTAAATAACGCTAGCGATTTTTAATTATGTTCCCAATTTTTACTCTAAAATCACATCTGCCATGTAATTTATTAAAAAGTACGATAAAAAGTACGAACAAAAAAAACCACTGAAAGATGTGAAAGAGAATTTTGAATTTTTCAGACAATTACTAATGAAACAAAGACCTGAAAACCTCTAAAAGTCTGAATGGCTAGAAAAATGTCCAATAGGATCAGTTCATCAGCTCCTGTTGACTTTGATATGACCTACACTGCTTAATTGCCGAAGTTTTGTGTTAAAGTTTGCCATGGTTATTAAACTCTATAAATGTCAAATCTTTAGATATTTAGAAAAATAAATCCTCTGTGTGTGGCTGAAGGGTGACAGCACTGTATTCATGCAGAAAGTGTCAGTGTTTTAATTTTACTCAAGAGTGTAAGGATCTACGACCGGAGGCGCTTAACCACATGTAACAGGGCCCATCGTGGCTGGTAGGCTCCCGACATGTACATGTTTATCAGTATAAGGCCTTTGCTGCAGAAGGAGACACTTCACTGTAATTGTGATGAACTCAAACTATTTTATTGATGTTGCAGAATTCTGCAGGGCATAATTTACAATGCAGACGGGGCTCTGGTTTCCTACAAGGTTATTCTTCATATAATATCAGTTACTCACATATACCAAAGTGTTCTCCACTCTGAAGCCTCTAGGGGCCTTGTCCTATAAGATACAGAAACAGGAGTGTTGTTAGCTGTTTGAGGGGCTCCCTCACCTAAGGGACTATTACCCCTGATCTCTGCGGTATCCTCACATGCAATACCCAAGCTTCTCACATAGGCTCTCCTCTAACCTATTCCTGAACACTTACGTCCCTCTCTGGTGTAAAATCACTTCAGGGCCCTAGCCCAAACTACTACTCCTTGTTGGGACAACATGTTGTCCATGCTCGCTAGCCCTCTACATTATAATCACTGTACTATAAAATAAATTCTTTAATTCTACTCCTTTAAACTTCACCCTCCAGAAAACCAGACACGTCCTCATGTCTGCTAATGAAACTTTATTATATCACCATACACTCAGGCAGGATGCAAAAAAAACGACTGCGTCTGTTTAATTGTACTTTGCATGCTGCCCTATGAGTGATAAATGACCCCTTAAGTTATATATTAAAATGTCTGTCTAATCATGCAAATGTGTTAATGTTAAATGTTTAAAAATGTTGGAATATTCAAATATGTAACAGATAATAATTGGGGTTATTGAAAAAAGATTCTGTGAAGTTCAATCCCTCATTGAAATCAAACCTATATAGATCCTGAAAGCTCCACAGACTAAAGAGGAGCCCTGCTGAAGCTTCTGTGTGGCCGTAGACCAATCAGTGCTCATTACAATGTGTCTGTCTATCCATTATAAGTCGTGTGTTCTCATTCATTTCTTGTATTGTGGCTGAATGCACTGCGACTGAATGTCAGAGAGAAGCAGATGGAAACACACCTACTTTACCATCTGCTCCCTGGCATTCATCTTTTCACAGATTTAAACCTACTGCATTTTCTGCATATTTCCGTGTAGTTCGGTATTTTATCAGAAACATATCATAACAAATTACAGTAATAACTAAAGCATATAGAGAAATTAAAACAGTGTAAAATATTTACAATGGAACAAATCAGAAAACATAAAAAAAGTTTTAAAGGCATTTATGCTTATTGTTGTTATTTGGTAATCAATATGGTTGTCACTTTGCCATTATTTTACCTGCCTGGACATTAAAAATGATTAAAAATGACAAAGTTATCTTTATTACTATGAATAATAATAGTACAGGTGTGGGATCCGGTGTGGGATCCATTAACTGAAAGGCCATTATTCAGAAATCTCTGAATTAGGGGAAAGCCATCTCTCACTGTGGCAGATTCACTAAAGTGTGAAGTGGCCAATGATATCGACAATTAGCCAGGCGTAGAGGATAATTCGCTAGCGATTGAAACCGTTGCTTGCGTCCCTATTGCCATGTGACTTCGCTGTGTCGAACGGTTGTTACTCTTCAAATTCACTAAGATGTGAATTTTACTGAATGTTATTTCGTTTGCCAGAGTTTACTTCGCCACCTCCGACCAGGCAAACTGATAAAACAAAGCTACATCTTCCTCAATCTTATGTCAGTGACATCATATTCTGTATGCAGGAAATGCATTAAAGTTGTAGGAAACACTGGCAACTTTTCTTTTTTAAAAGTGGGATAGCCTTCAAAGGTCCGAATTATTAAAGATTTATGTGTGAACAATTTTTTTAAACTAATTTGAGGGGCATGCCACATTTGTATCACGGTGGGCTCATGTCTAGGGCATTAGAGGATCTCTTCTGTCTTTATTATGGCTCACTGGACATGTGTTTAAAAAAAGTGTCCATTTCAAGCATTTGTACCATCATTACTAATGAAGATGTCTATACAACTTTTAGGTACCAGCCCTATTCAAATTAACCTAAGCATAAAAGTGCTAGCAAAAGTTTTGCAAAGCAGAAATGAACACTAGCAAAAATATGTGAAATGCTCGCCCAGCCAAAGTAACGCTAGCGAAAATTTACCAGCGTTCAGTTGCTGGTGAAAGTTCACCCTTTAGTGAATTTGCCCCATAGAGTCTATATTATTCAAATAATTCAAATTTATTTTTAAAAAACTTTTTCTCTGTAGTAATAAAACCGTATATTGTGCTTGATCGCACCTGAGATATAAATAATCCTTACTGAAGGCAAAATAATCCTTTGGGTTTAATTAATGTTTGGTATGTAGTTCACAATTATGGGATTACCCCTTATGCAGAAAACCCTGGCCTCCGAATAGCATTCTTAATAACAGGTCCCATACCTATAATAAAAGAGTTTGGGTCCAATCTCAATTTTGTCCAATGCACCTATAGTAATTTCTTAATTGTTCTTTCTGTGCATTCTTTGTGTGAGAGGTAGAACTAACCTTGATTGCGTTTTATTTATAAAAAGCAAGAAAAGTGGACCACGTTTGTTGCATTTCTTTGTTGTTTCTCAATTATAAGATATCAATGAAAATTGTTCTGGGCAACCCCTCTGTTCATTGCACAGTCTGCATGAACCTCCCACAGATGTGAGTTTTCACAAGGGGTCACCCAAACTCTCCTTATTCTGATGCCCTTCACAAATCACAAGACTACCTTAAGTCAAGTTGATTAACTCTTAAAATATGGACGCAGTAATAAAGCATAATAAATATGCATACAGTTTTGCCAGGTGAATACAAAATAATTCGTCTACATTTCTGGAACTATCTCAAAATGTTTTTGGAAGGATACGCTGGTACATTTTTGTAAAAAAGTGGAAAAACAACTGCCATAAACACTACTGACCTTTACAAAACAGTCATTAAAATGAATGTGATGATTTCCCATAACAACGTGTACAGATCAGATTCATTTTCCAATGCAGGCATAAAAAAAGCCCAAAACAATTTTTTCCACATAGAGTAAAATATGCCAGGCTGATAGTTACAAATGTCATTATTCAGAAATAATTCCTGAAAGGGAACATAGACAATATATATTATAACAAAGTTCCTTTTTTTTCAGAAGAAATAAATGGATACCATATTTAACATTTTCTCCAAAAGGAACCTTTGGGATGCAATGGACATATGGCAATGTCTTGCTTTGATGTCATCTAATAATATTAACAAAGGCAATGAATTACCCTGTAATATATTAGGCTGTTCTGCCTCTGTTTTCCATGAGAACCTTTTCTGTGGCAAGACTCACATATTAATTGCTGCTGGGCACATACACACAAAAACTCTCTGGATTCTGTGAGCATAATTCCCTTGAAATACTTCAAAGGTATGCTGAGCAATTATTGAATTATTTTTTTTTTTGTGCTATGCATAATTTGTTGTGTACATGTGTGCACTTGCACAACATCACAGTTTGTATGCAAGTATTTCTGTTTATATGCCAACACCAGGCCTTTTAATAAGCATTTTATATAGCAAGTGTTTGTAGACCTTAGTAAAGACCTAAGAACAGAGCTATTAATTACCAGACAAGCACAATGTATTTCATTGTCCAGGTTTTCTGCATTGTGACAACAATAAAATGCTACTTATATTAGTATATAACAGTGCCGCAGTAATTAGCACTGCTGCCTCACAATGCTGAGATTCTATGTTCCAGCCAGGGCAATGTTCTTTCCAGGCTTGCATGGGTTTCCTACAAAAAAAAATACAGGAAGGTTAAACAGCTCCTGATAAAACTGACTATATTGTTTGCTAATATTATAAGAACCTTGGAGAGTATGATCCACTGGTACAGGGACTGACACTAACAATGTATGTAATCTCAATAATGTGCTGTATATGTTGGTCTTGTATAAATATTAATAAAATAATAATGATAATAAAAATGTAGACTTACAACACAGGGATCATTTTCAGCAAATAGTGTCTGATGCTCTACATGCCTCCTTTCATTTATAGGTCAAAGTGACATTCGTATGCACTCCCTGGCCTTTCCGTGATGCAATTATCTGGTGCTCAGTCCTCTAGGGAGACGGCACTCCCCTGGATCCACAGGAAACAAGCAAATGAGGAACCGACACACAGAGATGAATGCAAAAGGGGCCAGCCCCCGAAATGTTGTGCTTGTTTGACACAATAAACTCATAGGGGTCTATCCCCTTTTGCATTCATCTCTGTGTGCCAGTTCCTCATTTGCTTGTTTCCTTTCATTTATACAAACCACCACTTGTAGCAAGTGTTTTTTGGCCCCAAAACACTCATGTTCCCTTTTTATTCTAAAACCTATTTCATTTCTCTTTTCTTATTTTTTGAACATTTCACTTTTACTTTGTGTCTTGTAAAAAAACAGTAATCATTTTTAATTTTAAGAATGCAGACCAATGTTCAAAATCAAACCCAGCTCTCACTAAAATGAAAAAAAAAAACAAATAATTTTTCGTTGTTGGTGAGCACTGCTGTAAAGCATTGAACAACATTTTTAGGCCAACTTTCTTTATATGTCAGTAGATGGCAGAATTTCACTCCCTTATCCTCTCTGGCTACTATGCAGAATATAATTATGAGCCAAATGTCAATGCCCTGCACAAGAACAGCGTATCCATTTAGTAGGGGTGAACTGTGGCTGCACAGGAAACGAAAATATGCAGCATTTAACCACCATTAACTGGATGAAAATGACAAACGGTGGTACACTGTAGGTGGGTAACATTACCGGATCACTTTATGTTATTACACAACTTGAGAAGTGAAGTAGACTAGATTCGACCCTTTGTGATAACAGGCCAACATTTAAGCTCTTTAAATCTCTAAGGCCTGTTGCAATTTTACTGCCAGCATTGTAGGATTTGTTACCATCAGATAATACAGCCATTAGTATAAAATTGCCCAGTGTCCTCAAGAGTAAGTGCATTTATATAATTGAGTCAAGTAGAAAACATACTATGCTTTCAGAAATATATGTTCAATATAGTGCTTGGCAGTTGTTAATCTCATGCTCTTAAATCTTCTATTGGAACATACAAGTGGTAAACATCCCAGTTAATTATACAGGCAAGCAAAGTAGCTGCTGTATGTTATAAAGCTAGTATATTTTAGAATTGTTCTTTGTTGGCTGAGCAATCCCAGTCTCCAGTTTTTTGTTTTATTAGGTATAATGTATATTCCATTCCATTCCATGTGAAGTTTTCTTCTCTCTTGCTTACAGAATTCCTCATTTCTGTAATTTCAAGTCTAGAACAGCAAATAAATATACACCCACAATCTCAGTACTTGGTTTTCCAAGAATATCTATTGAAGCAAAAACACATTCAAACTTAAGCCTGTCTTCCCTTCCACTACCTTGGGCCTGCCTAGGAGGACCAGTCTGACAGTTTGGGAAAATTTGGGAAAATCTAGAATTTAATTTAAATTTAATTTAATTTAATTTAAATTTAATTTGTCCCGATATATTAATAATTCATGTTATAATTACATTTGTCTTTATTATTCATAAACAAGACACGTTCATCAGCACTGGGTGTGCAATTTATGCGATAGTTTGGGGGCAGGAGGCAAAAAACTCATGCAGGCCCAGACTGGCAATCTGTAGATTCTGGTTAATTCCAGATGCGTTTATGGATTCAATATGGCCCTTACTGCTGCCAGTGCTGTTCTCCAGCTACCCGACATCCTACCCTGTTTTAAAACACACACACAGACAGTCCCCTCGCTCTGAAGGTAGGACAGTGTCTTTGTACACTTGATAAAGCAAGTCAAGAGAAATTGACTACCTCTTGTGGGCACTCATGCTGTTCTCTAGCTACCCGACATCCTAACCTGTTTTAAAACACACACATAGACAGTCCTCTCGCTCGGAGTCTAGGACATGTCTTTGTATGCTTGATAAAGCAGGTCAAGGGAAATTGACTTCCTCTTGGGGCACTTAGGGAACTACTTCCCGATGCTCACTGGGCTACAATCAATAAAAATAAATGAAAAACTCCAGGAGATTGTTCTTTGAATATTCTAACCAGTCATGGCCAGCTTATTTTATGAAACAAATAATGATCTGCTCCGCAGCAACGAGCAAATAGCAAGCGGTCCCCAAATCCACCAGAAGAAGGCTCAGTACCATGGCAGGAGATAGCTGGCAACTTAGGGGCAGATTTACATAAGGTCGAATATCGAGGGTTAATTAACCCTCGATATTCGACTGGCGAATGTAAATCCTTCGACTTCGAATATCGAAGTCGAAGGATTTACCGCAAATAGTTCGGTAGGTTTTAGGTGGCGAAGTAGGGGGTCAAAGTTTGTTTTAAAGAGACAGTACTTCGATTATCGAATGGTCGAATATTCTAACGATTTTTAGTTAGAATCGTTCGATTTGAAGTCGTAGTCGAAGTTCGAAGTAGCCAATTTGATGGTCGAAATAGCCAAAAAAAAAAAAAGTTTTTTTATTCTATTCCTTCACTCGAGCTAAGTAAATGGGCCCCTTAGTGTAGAATTGTAGAATCATTTGCAAAAAGAAGAGCCTTTGGAGAGAGGGTTCCTATTTGCATTTCTGATTCAGTATAATACCAGTCTAGGTAACCACCAAATGCTATAAATTGCTCTGGAACCGGGACCGACTACATTAATCAAGAGCAGTTTATTACATTATTTATTGTATACAACTCATGATTGTTGGAGTTTAACCCAACAATTATGGGGTTATTTATAAAAGTCCATTTTTTTCTGGTTGAATTTTTAAAAGGGTAAACCACCACGATGGTGTTAAAAGTCCAAAAAAAAGTACTCCAACTCAGACCTGCTGAGTTCATGTAGAAGTCAATGGCAGATGTCCCATTGATAACCTGATCTGTTCTGGGTTTTGTTCAATAATCCGAAGATTTTGTGGTTTTCAGGGGTCTAATCACAAAAAAGTCGAAGTTTTCTGTAACAAATTCAAAAAATGTGTATGATGCAGATTTTTTCACAAATTTATTGAGTTTTTTTTCAGAAAAAAATTTAACTTTTCGGATTTTGATAAATAACCCCCTTAAAGCTGCTCATCTGTATTAATGAAATAATAGTAAGCTCCAGGGTTCCCCAGTGTCAATAGGCATACTTGTGCACAATTTGCAGCAAAAGGTGAGATGGATATAGTGGCAACCGGCACAATTATTCGTAGAAGTGGCTTTAGCATAGATTTTTGCATGACTGTAAACTGCACTGACGCTCCTATAGAAGTGAAAAACCGAAGGCACCAGTGGGATTTAAAAAAGTAACTAAAGCCATCATTCAGTCACAGGCTAATGCCACACTCATTCGAGAAGCAGTCTCTAAGCTTGAATCAGAATAAGTTTTCATTTTGGTGATGAAATCCGCTCGGTTTGCCTGCACCCAGGTGCATTCACAGGCTTAGGTTGATTCAGCCTGGTGTGGCAGTACCCTAAAGGTGTACCTTTTTACCATCAGTCTATCACTTTTTATACTATCACTAAAGCAAGAACTCAATACTCTTGCATTTAATTCCAAAGGAGAGGAAAATGAGGAGAAAAAAAATGTGCTTTCCATTTTTCTTTTGTTTGGCATCCTAACATTTATATCTCAATTCCCAGTGTGTTCTATATATTCTGAACTAGTGCTTTAGAGGGCATTCTATGTACAGAATGAATAATTGTTCTCATTGAATATGTTTTACTCACATCTTTAAATTCCCTTTGGGTGCTGATAATTAACTGCTTCTTTAACCCAAAGCATATTGTGTACAGTGACAATTGCTTTGTTAACAATTGCTAGATCACAGGGGTCATTCACAAGCAAAATTTCAGTGAAAATTTCAAGCACATTCAACATATTTTTTTATCCCAATGCAGTGGTTTTCAGTCTGATTGTGATTGCTGAGGGGTGGATGAGCCTGATACAATTTCAGACAGTGCATCACAATAGATGCAGCACAATTGCAAGCGTAAGGTTTGAGAGTAATGTGTGCACCCAATATTTTTGACGCAACTGTCCCATGACAATTGATGAAGGCCACTGTGGGAACCCTATAGGTCCAACTGCTTGAAATTTGGAATGAGGAAAGCAATGGGACAACATAAAGAAAGTGCAAAGAGCACATGTTGATATACCTTTAATGAATAGGATTTCTTTAGCTTAAAGACAAAGGAGGATACATCACTCTAGAGAACCATAGCCATCAAACAAGTGATCTACAAAGTGCATGGAATTAATTGGCAGGCACATCAGGGCAAACTTCACTGTAAAGAAACATATAAAGCATTAAAATATAGTACAAAACTATAATTTCCTATTATGGTAATTATGGTATTATGGTAATGCAGAACACCATGGCTGTTCAGAAGGGCAAGGCTTGTCCTGGGTGAGCGCTAAAGGTAAGGCTTCTGTTAGTGTAGTGCAGTTCAGGGACTTGAAAGTCAGATATTCCATAATTTATCATAGTTGCCTGGGCAACCTCTATTTTTATATTAAGTAGTTTATCTGTATGCCAGAGTCTGATCCCTGTGTAAAGAGACATCTCAAACCCAACAGAGTAACTCTGCCATTGCAGTTTGCACATACTTGTCTGGGTAGAGATCCTCCATAATAGCAAGCAGGCACACTTTTAGGTCCAGGGGAACCAATTATGTATGAATTTGGTTGTTTGTTACCAATGGTTAATGAGGACTGGGCAGGTCCAGATAAAACTATAGGAGTGGGGGCAAATAGTGTGGCATCTGGTACAGGCAGTGTCAATGGCGATTGTCAAAAGGGTCAGGTAAGCTCTATGCAAAATATAAAATTTGATAATGCTCCCTTGCATATGGGGAGGCATGTCTAGGAGACTTGAGGGCCTTGACCCAATCCTCCTGGTTGAGCAGACCAACACTTGCCAGGCTATTCTGGAGTGTTTGGTGTGTGCAATGGAATTATATCTCAACAGGATACTATAAAGCCTAAGATGAGGCCCTTAATGACCATATGCTTGTTTACCAAGGACATACTTGTTCTGTTACATCCAGTTACCTTTTTATTTCTCCCAAAACAAGTTTTCACTTGTGAATTTGTATCATGGGACAAAATAAACATACACAGGTCCAGCAGATCTACGTTTAAGCCCACTGATATCACAAGTGCTGATGTGAATGGGTCTATCAGACCCCTACCAGTGTCAAACTTGACTGATTTCATCATTTGAAATACCAGTGGTTGCATCATGGCTACTTTCTATTCTATAAAAGCCTTGCAGTGCTCACATTAGAATGACTGTAGTCAAATCCCAAAGCATAAGTCTATCTATCTATCTATCTATCTATCTATCTATCTATCTATCTATCTATCTATCATCTATCTTTCTATATTTTATCTGTCCATCTATTCCTCTATCTATCTATCTATCTATCTATCTATCTATCTATCTATCTATCTATCTATCTATCTATCTATCTATCTATCTATCTATCTATCTATTAATCTATCTATCTATCTATCTATCTATCTACAATTCCACTCATTAGTCATAAGCACACAAGTTAAGGTATGTGTAAGCTGTCATTATCATGCCATGCCATGATCTGTACAATAGCACCAAAGATATATGATTTGTGGCCGTCTTGCTTGTATTCATCAGATGTATAGAAGAAATGCAAGCTTTTGCAGACAGGCAGCACTGGTAAGGGTGCAATTCCTCTACTGAGAAGTCATATGTGATATGTTGGTGTCTTGTCAACTCTGGGATATTACTGTTTGATAGCTACAAACAAGCTGCATTTGTGCATATGACATGTATTAGTGTTGTAGTAATGCAAGTAATGCTCCGTAGTATTTATAAATATACAGCTGCAGTATAAGGTGGTCATTGATACACCTACAGCATTGCAGTGCATTGTCTGCCAGTACCAGGTGTGCCTGTATCTCCTGGAACAATCTGTTTTTTTTTAATTTTCATACTTAAAACACTGTGAGTAAATATGGCAATGGATGATGTAAATGTATTATTCTTGTATTCCTCATGTCTGATGTGCTTTAGCATAGATATGAAATGTGCACTCTAACAGAGTGTTATACCAAGGTAATTTACCTGTCTATAAAAGAAAAATAAATGAACCGCAAACCTGAGAATTTTGCTGAACAGCATGTGTTTCTGTTGCCATGGGAACCATTTTTATACTATTATAGACTTCACCTCTTTCTGATTGCCTTTTTTCTATCTGCACTTTTCTACTTGAACCAAATATACATAGCTACATTTTGCTTTTAACTTACTTTAGAGCTCATACATATGGTCATTTTCAGTTTCATTCCAGCAGACTCTTTTCCAAACACTCATCTGTACAGTCATCATGGTCTTGTCCTTGCAACCTGTAGTATGTGTACTGGGTGGTATGCATTCTCTGTGGGAGAGGAACAAAACAGTAGAAAATACCTCCCTTCCCATTCAAAGCAAAAACAAATTGCTGCCATTAACCAGGTGCTGTCAAGTACCAGGCTTTAGTTACTTGAAAATGAAGGAAAAAAAGCAGAAGTCTAGTAAAATCCAAGGACAGGAGCCACTGTAGAGTAGACAAGACACTGTCTAAGCTAGAGGTTTCTGTACCTTTGAAACCTTCAGGAAAGGTGTCTCCTGGCATCAGTCAGGACTTCTGTACTGGGAAAGTCACAATATTGCAACCCCCCACAAATGTAAAAATGTGAAAGAGAGCTTCTAGCCAGCTTTGAAAAAACACCATGCTCATTTAAAATGAACAGAATAATAACCGTCTTATGGGTGATATTTACTTTCTTTTTTAGTTTTGCTTTCTTAATTTTGTTATTGATATATTTTAAATTCCACCAATGCCTTGTCTAAATAAAAACATTTTTTTTAGAAGTGGAATAAAACTTTAAAAAAAAGATAGAAAAAAGGTAGATAAAAGAAACTATGAAAGCCAGGTCAAAACTGTCTAATAACATTTATATATATATATATATAAAGATATATATTACTATAGCTAAATCCGGGCTTTTCAGATCAGTCTATATATAAATTCGAACGTGGATAAAATTGTTATCTAGAAGCAACTTGGAGAGTCTTAAAAAAAAATCATCTACTACATTATAAGCTTCCTTATAATAAAGTCATAGCAGAACAATAATTGCACTCTTGACTCAGATGGAAGTATCAATTTTTGTAAATTGAACAAATTGGCTGCGTTTTTATCTGCCATGAAAGCATTTGTACATCTTCTAGTCCTTTAGATAAGACCCTGAAAGCTTTGTTTTTCAGTTCTAAATAGATGGCCTAAAGTACAGCATCTGGATTGTTCCCTATTGAAAAACAAATATATTTTTGAGCCAGTAAAGGTGCATATTAAAACAGGTATTTTGTCATGCATTACATGCATTGAATGTTCTGTCTATATTTAAGTTATACACATATGTAACAAATTGCTACAAACTCAATCTGTGAATTACAACCACAAGTTCAAAAGAATGGCATTATAAGCAGGAATCAGCATGGCTTTATGAAGGACACATCATGTCAGACAAATTAGTTTTTTATGATGTAAGTAGGAACTTGGACAGTGGGGTTAGTTTTATAAATGCTTTTTTACATGTACAGGAAACTGGTTAAGGGATAGGGTGGTTTTACGGTTACATTCTCTACTTGGAGTAATGTTCTTAGAAGGGTGTTGTAGGGTTCTGTATTGGGTCCACTTCTGTTCAGTTAGCCAGCAAATAAGGTCCATCCATCGGGTTTCATTCTTTTAGGGTGATTGTGGCAATCTGGCAATCTGGCAATCTGGGAATATAAGTGACAGCTGAGATTCAAAGTTGATAAATGTAAGATTGTCCATTTAGGATTTAAAATTATGCATGCCACTTTAACCATTACTGTCAATAAGTTAGGGAAACCCTTGTTGAAGAAGGACCTAGGGATGTTTGAGGATAATGAACATAGATAGTGACATGCCTACCATGGAAGCAGACCCCCCACGGCATGCAGAAAGGGGACGGTAGGGGTTCAACAGGACCAGTTGGAGTCCATGAGAAAAAAGCTGCTTAATCGCTTATATATATGCCAATGGTCATTAACAGATCAGATTTCCTGCCTGAATATAATATCTGGGATATAATAAAAGCGAATATGGCCTAACCTGACTGCTCATGGGGTGGCCATATATACACCACTGGCAGTAAGGTTGAAATTGCTTGACCACATTGGTGCAGCTATGAGTGCCTTTATTTAGCCAAGGGAATGCTAAAGGTCTAATTAACAGCATATTAATATGTGACTCACATGAGAGTAATTATTAATTATTATTATATATATGTGTGTAAATGAAATCTGATACTATTTGATATAATATCAAGAGTCCCTTCTCTTGATTTTTCTGCTTTTACTAAGGTTCTTCTTGCTTGTTCCATTTACCTTCTCTTCAGCTTGATGTACAAGACATGGATGAATATTTGCCAAATTGCATGTTTCTCACCATTTTGGTCTATGTCTCATTCACTTTACTCTCTATTGATCTTTAACAAGTTACCCTTCTGCCTCACTGATATCAAACATGTTACTCAAGCAACCCCATATATCACTGCCATTGATCTATCTTTGTATTTCGCTGAAGCAAATTCATATTGCAATATTTTGTAGGGGATTATTAAAAAGCAGCGCAAAAATTACTAAAGGAATCATATAAAAACTGTACATTATACTGAATGGAGGCACGAAGATTTGGAAATATATATTCTTGAATAAGACAATTCTCATTATATGGCTGCAACATTTAATTTAACCATAGTCTACCTACTACTTTGTTACTGTTCTGTAATTTAAAAAAAAAAATGAGTCTGCAGTCAGTCAAGAGGAATAAGGCAGTAGAGGTTGCCATGGTATTTTGTGAAGCAAGTATGAAATTACACATTTTTATGGAAAGCAACATAAATACAGTGGGTTGTGATTTAATCTGGCTCACGTAATATTTTAGTCATAAGAAATGTCTGATTCTTGTCTGTTTTTTCCATAAGTTACAGCAGATGTCAGAAGTGGAGTGCAGATTATATCCAATTATATTATTATTATATTATTATTATTTAGTTGAACAGCTATTTTACTCATTACAGTCCATAACATTTTTGCCTTCAATATGATATAAGCAAAAAACAATTGTTACAGTAAGGTGCAACTCATTATTGTGTTTCTGAAGACACTGGACTTAACTGCATATTTATTAAGCGTGATTCACAGGGGTGTAACAGTGGGGAGGCACAGGGTCCAGCGGCTGGCGGGGGACAGAACTGTAGGATACAATGGAGAATATTTATCAAAGAGTGAAGTTAGAGATCGCCACAGTCCTCTAGAGTGAAATTCTGCCACTCTCCATTCATTTCTATGGGATTTTGAAAGGAGTATTTATCAAAGGATGAACTTCTACTTTCATCCATTGATAAATACTCTTTTAAAAATCCCATAGAAATGAATGGAGAGTGGAGGAATTTTACTCTAGAGCATTGTGGTGATCTCTAACTTCACTCTTTGATAAATATAACCTTGACTGATATAGTTAGCAAACTTGTTTTCATTTATATTAAGCGTTACAGTAGTCTGCGGGCACTCTTGGAAGAAGTAAAGCTTATTTTCGAAAACAGAAAGCAGATTATAGAGAAGTCCAAAGATTCGGGACCAAGCACGTACAGCTACCGATAGAACCCTTGCCTCCATATGTAATAAAAGGCACAATGTTTCCCAGGTGCAGTATCCTATTGCAACAAATAACACATTTGTTTCAAACAGGTGACCAGTGACTGCTAGCTCCTGATTTGCTGTTTGACCTGTAGAAAACTGGATAGTTTATAAACTAACCCCAGATGTCACATTTTCAGAATGAAAATTAAAATAAACAAAATAAAAGGTCAAATACATCATTATTTTTTACAGTCTGCTGATGTCTGATAGATTTAATGAGAGGCTTTCTAGACATACTTGATAGGAATATCTCTATATTAAAAAAATAAAATAACAATGAACAAACTAGAGAGGTACATTTCCTGAAGAAAATGTGAGTGGTGCTTGCCGTGGCAAAACTCAGGCCCCCCATATATGTTGGGTGTCTTGCCCAGTCGCCCCTGGTGCCTAGAGAGTACACAAAGTCGGTAGAATCCGGATTAAACCGGTGAAATGGGTCTGCAACAAACTAATTATTCGATAAATTCCCCATTATAAGTCAATGGGGCAAATTTGGGGACCTCTCCTGCCCCGGGGGTAAAACTTATACCCTCGTGTGGGGTATCATCTGACACAGGTCGCAAACCTCTTCAAATGTGGTAAATTTAACGTTTCTACAAGATTCCCTCTCTGCGCTAGAATCCGTCAAAAGTTGGCCTCAATGTTAATCTATGGGACTTTTTGGGGTTGTTAATTGCCCCCGCAAGGGGCAATTAACCACCCACCCCTTAGAAAAGTCATACCACCCCATTCCCGATTAAGCCGCACGATTTGGCACCTCATTCATGGGTCTAGGACAAACGGTGCGGGACTAGTTACGCGCCAAACTTTCATACGGAAGAAGAATAAAAATACGTTTGCAAGATAACAGTAGTGATGCTTTGCTTCGCAAGCACCACTAAATAGAATAAAATCAAGTGTAGTCCATAAGTTATTATATAAAGTAATCTATACATGCAAGATTGTTACAATTGTGCAATATACCCAACCAATAATCTATTAAAAAATAACGAGTTTTCTGGCTTGTAAGCCTTGGTAAGTGCAAGTGTAGCTAGATGTTAAAAAAATCCCATATTTATAAGGAACAAAATCTGACAGATTTCCACTTTGATCAACTTTTCTATATTTTTATGAAACATCAAGTCATTAAACACCAGCTGATTGGTTTATCCAAGAATGTTGACTGCTTAAGCATGTATAGGCCTCAGAAGCCTCAGGTGGCAACATTGGCAAGGATAATGAGCTCTGTTTATTCTGCAAAATGGGGAATATAAAGCTGATGATTTATTCATGAAGTGATCTTACACAAAACAGCAGAAGCAGTTTGTCTAAAGTGCTACTAACCATTCGAAGGCAAATACTGTGCACCAAGCAACTATATTTAGCAATACAGCAAATTATCTCTGTTAGAGGAAATAAGTAAATGTATCTAAGTCCTCATGTAGGAAATCATGTAGGGAATCAAGGGGCTGCCAGGCATTTACAATGGTGTGGTCCATGAAAATAAATGAAAAATTATGTATTTTTATGATCAATGTGTTGTGAAAAATCTAGATTTTGCAATTCAATTAAAATACAAAATAAAAATAATAGAGCAGGGTAAAAATAAATAAAATAAAAACAAGACTGGAATTAAGTTTCCCCTGTGGTTCAGACGTGATCCAATCAAGACTTTTTCAGGAGGGTTGTTTATGTTTTTTTCATGTTCATCCTCTTTAAGATGAACCCATCGCAATATTGTAATGTCATACCCCCCAGCTACCTTCTGTTTGGGGATTTTTACACAACAAAAGGTCTTTAAGTGATAAAAGAATAGTTGTGCATGAAGTCAGCAAAAACTGAAGAGAGATGCAGAGAATGTATAAATAATTATACATTAAACGTATGGAGACTGATTTATCAAATTTCAGTATGTATTGATAGTTATCATTGTCCACGCCTTCAGAATCCATCATTTCAGACCAGTCAAAATAGTCAAATTCATTAGAAAGCTAAGTGCAATGCTCAATTGTCATTGTTAATTAGATAAATCTCTGTTGACTGATATTTATTGAATTTACCATTTCTTCGTAGACTGACCTAATGTGATTCTGATTGGTTATTTGAGATGATAAATAAAACTGGTATAGGTCAATCAATTTTTTGATAAATCCGCACCATTAAAATTATTGGGTGCATCAGCTTAATATGTGTAAGGCTTGCCACAACTTGGGAACAATTAATTTAGTTAATAGTGGACCATTACAATTGCAAATTATTGACCCCCTAAACTACTGAGTCTCCTAAATATCACCAGGTCAGCTGTCCCTATATTTATGCACCTTCGTTCCAAACAAGTTGCTTTCTTTGATTCTCAGTTGCATTTAACAGTCTCTCTAGCCAAATAGAGATAATGTTGTGTTGATGCATAACTGTTTTCTTATTCACTAATTCTTACTTAATATCAGATGAGGCACTAACATAATTTAAAAAGTCAATTTGTATGAATAGTGTTCACTTATATTATTTTCCTAGATTAAGTTTTACCAACGATTCCCTCTGAGAATATACACTGATGTGTTATTTTCTTAAATGCATATATTAAGAACAGCTCCACAAGCAAGACAAACTCTTGTTTGCAGGAATAAAAAGAATTATGCAAACGGCATTAATTTGGCCTTGTAAACCTAATCCATTCAAAGATAAAAAGGTTTCCGTGCCGTGAATATTTTCAAGTCTGTTTAATACATTTAAGATAAATATTTAGCAGCTGACAGATGAAAACATGGCCTCTACATTACAAAGGCTACTTTAGAACAATCATTTAGGATTTTAATGAATATTTACCATAGGGGGCAGGGATAAACTCAACAGAAAATTGAGCTCATAAAAAGAGTAATTATGTGTGATGCTTCCAAGTGTGGATGTTATTGGGTCTACTACAACTATATTAAATACAAATTAAGGGTGTAAGTGCCTTTCTTAATATGTTAATTTTAATAAGAATAAAGCATTGTAAACTGTGTCTCGTAAAATGTATAGCATTAGGAAAATTATTTTAATAGGCCAATTATACATGAGAAGTAATATAATACTGTGATTTGTGGGACTGGTAAAATAACCATGTGGGACGGGAGCCTGGTAGGGTTTGTTCTGGTGGTATGTTAGCATTTTTAAATTGTTGTTAGAGGCCCCTAATGTGTTCAGTCATATGCTGGGTGGAGGGTGGCTGTGTTATCCACAGGGGAGGAGGCGGCATATGGATTTAAGGGTATGTTTATGGTATATTTAAGGGTATGACTTACATTTTTCACATATGAGTGATATCTATGCAGTGAGCACCAACCATTTGGTTTTTTGGTGATTGCCACCATTAACGTGGACAATGTCTTAAAAGTTCTTGAGATAACATGGGTGCGGTTTAAGTGAGTGTAGTTAATATAGGGCGTGGTTAACACTGGCTTCCATTATTGGCCCTCCACCACATAGGCCATAAAAATTCAGTCCTTTTGTACCACAGAAGTCGGACAGCACTGGGCTATTCTATAACATACTAAAATACTTTACTTAAATGAAATTAATCAAACTGAAATTAATCAAATGGACATAAAGAGATGGTTCATCTTTAAGTTAACTTTTAGCATGTTATAGCATAGCTAATTCTTAGCAACTTTTCAATTGGCCTTTATTTTTTATAGTTTTTGAATTATTTGCTTTTTGTTCTGACTCTTGCAGCTTTCGAATGGGGGTCACTGACCCCATCTAAAAAACAAATGCTCTGTGAGGCTACAAATATATTGTTATTGGTACTTTGTATTACTTACCTTACTATGCAGACCCTCTTCTATTCATATTACAGTCCCTTATTAAAATCAACGCACGATTGCTAGGGTAATTTGGATCCTAGCAACCAGACTGCTAAAATTGCAAACTGTCTCAGAATATCATTCTCTACATCAAGCTAAAGGTGAACAACCCCTTTAATAAAACCCCCCAAAACAGCTGATTTAATCTCTCAGTGGCCTTATTATGAATTTTGCATGTGGTTGTTGCTGTCCATGTTCTCATGTGCTTCTTGAAATACAGCCCCTTTTTTTAAAATGACTTAATTGTTAATGAGGCACATACAAGTGTAGAACGTAGGTGTCCACCTCTGTCTGCCACTTGCCTGCCCGTCACCCTTGTATTCTAAGGTAGCTAATTGTAAAGGAGTCTCATTTACTACCATGGGTGCAAAACAGCACTGGTGCAGAAACCAACCTATACAAATCAAGGTGAAAGGTGAGCTATAAAATAAAATTTCTTGTTGTTACTGTTTCAAGGAATGATTCTCTTTTAGAACTATGTTAGTAAATGACCGCCAATTATTAGAAAATTATCTTTATATCTAAAAAACACATGATGCCATCCACGCTGTGTGATTGTGTCATGCTTTTAAAAAAATTAGCATTTTTTTTATCCATACACATAGCCTTAGCAGAATTATAGTATAAGAACCTTTAGAGAAGAGGCATAGATTGTACAATTTGTATTTATATAGTTTAAATCAAGATTGATTTAAAATAACTAATAAAGTGCAGTGCAATGTACATTTTATTATTATAATTTTAAATAAATGTACTTGTAATGTGAGATCTCCACCCCCAACCTTTTTCATGTTATGAACAAATATCTATAAAATTACATTTTGTGAGTCACTGAATATTTTAATTCATGTATTTATTGAAAGTTGTTTTGAATTATATTTTTTCCCATTATGCAAAAAATAATTTTGGGCTAACAGTCCATTTACAGTTCTTCATACTGGCAACAGTGTTGGTACGATTCAAACGCATTAAATAATAACAATATGACATGCAATAAATATGCTCTATTCAACCAGAGGAACTGTAAACCCATCTACAAAAAGGAGCCCTACCAGGTAATGTCACAATGTGCTTAATGTGCACATGGGAATCTGAGTACCTAGCAATAGTATTTGTATTGTGTGTAGCACAACCACCACCTGACATTTCCAGAATAGTATGAACGTATGAATTGAGGATTCGCTTTAGTAGATGCTTTAGACACAAGGGCAATTTTGAAAGCAAGTTGCAGTCATTTACAATACAATCATTACTTGATGCTACAGAGGGTTTACATAGCCAGAAAAAAATGATTACTTTATAATAGTGTGTTCATAGAACAGGTATTCTCAAGGCCTGACTACTTTTTGGCAGCTCCTACAGGAGGCATAAAGCCCTTATTTGGGCTGTTGCTTAGCGACTGAGGATTGAAAATATCTTAAATGTGGTTGTGGTTGAAAAGATATCAATATGGAAAGACAATGCAATCTGGAAGTGTCCATACCTCCCTGCTGTGCTGCCTGGCACTATTTGGGTTATCAATCTTTTTATTGAATATCTATTCATTTTAAAATAATTCTTGACCCAGGACCTGTCATTTATATAAAATGCCCATCAACGTTTTTAGCCATTTTAAAACATAAGTTGTAATATTGCAATGTCTTATAATCCCACTGATTTAACCGTTGATAAGTAAAATCTGACCACTGCTTAAAAAAAGCATTTACATCTTGATCATATGACATTAAGGAAATACAGCAGGAAATACGAATGAATATTTGGATGGCATCTTTTTCTGTATGGCTACTGAAAACAATATTGAGTAACTGTACACTTGAAATTGAAAGCCAACAAATTACATATAGAAATTAAAATCCATCTTTTTAGCTCCATTGTGCCTTGATTTCATTTGCTGCCATTTAAGAGCATCCATATGTGAAGTTCAATTTGGAGTCTTCTAACAGCACCATAATAACAGTTCTAGGAAGGCTCAGCTGTAAGCTAAATGGCATTCAATAAAGAACTATTTCTTGGAAAACAGCAATAATGTTACCTCTTAGGAACAGAGGAGACATAAATGTTGTTCAACAGAACCCAGTTAATTTAATGCCTTTAAAATACATCTCCAAAATGTAGTCCCGTTTATAAACGCATTAAACACTAGCATAACATAAAACTTAAATGATTCACTGGATTTTAGACATCAAAGGGTTCATTTACAAATACCATATGCAACATTTCTCCAATAAGCCTGCTACAGGTATATACATGCATACCCCCATAATGAAGTAAAACAGTGCTGTGCACCCTGCACAATTGCACCTTTGTATTGTGTGCACCTTGCATGTGGCGCAAGGTGCAGAGCATAGTGTGGTGAGTTGCAAGTGAGCACTGGAAAACAGTAAGGGGCACATTTACTAAGCTCGAGTGAAGGATTCGAAGTAAAAAACCTTTGAATTTCGAAGGTTTTTTTTGGGTACTTCGACCATTGAATAGGCTACTACGACCTTCAACTCGAACGATTCAAACTAAAAATCGTTCGACTATTCGATAGTCGAAGTACTGTCTCTTTAAATAAAAACTTTGACTACATAATTCGGTAGTTTTAAACCTACCGAGGTACAATGTGAGCCTATGGGGACTTTCCCCATTACTTTGCTAAGGTTTTTTTGATCGAAGGAAAATCCTTCGATCGATGGATTAAAAGTCTTCGAATCGTTCGATCGTAGGATTTGCGGTAAATCCTTCGACTTTGATATTCGAAAGTCGAAGGATTTTACCTCGAGGGTCGAATTTGGGGGTTAATTAACCCCCGATATTCGACCCTTAGTAAATGTGCCCCTGTGTATTGGGCAATTGGTACTTACGTCCCAGAGTGAAATGTTAGTATAACTTATTTTTGACTAGAAGGGTCCAAACAGGGTGTAGTTGATGCTGTTTAATGGCTCATATTTGTTAACTTTTATTGGGAAATTTTATGTAATGAATAAATGTTTAAAAAGTGAAAAATGTTGCCTTTGCAAATACTTTGCCCCTCACATGACAGTAGGTTTGTGATTGTGAATTTTATATCTTGTGATAGTGTGCAGTGCGTGTAATAAAACATCTTCATGGAAAACTTATGTTTGCTCCAAAAGTTTATGTCACCTTCAAGCAGGTGTAAAAGGTTAGCAATGGCCAATTAAGATCCGCAATGCAATAAAAGCCTAATGAAGAATATTACATTGCAACATTGCACATTTTTAGTGGCAAATTTGTTCTCTTTGCAAGTTTGATTACATTTCCCCCTAAGTATGTTACAGAAGGTCTAATTATAAGCAACTTTTCCATTGGCCTTTTTTTTTCGTTTTAAATGTATTATTGCTACTTTTTATTATTCATTTTTAAGCCCTCCTCTCTTCTTTCATTCAAATCAATGCATGGTTGCTAGGTTAATTTGAACCCTATCAACCAGGTGGATAAAATTGCAAACTTGAGTGCTGCTAAATAAAAAGCTAAATAACTCAGAAAACACAAATAATAAAAATATGAAAACCAATTACAAATTGCTTTAGACTGTCACTCTCTACACCATACTGAAAGGTACCCTTGAATTAATACATCCCATTTAAAACAGAAATGGAAATACTGGACACAAAATATCTTTTAAATGGATTTTAACAATACAGTGTTCATTTTCCGAACCTCATATATACGTGGGGAGGAGAGGGAAGCTGATATTAGGGACCAGGGAAAGTTTTCAACCTCTGAATTGTATAGGAAAATAAATTTGAAAGTCAGAAATATTCACTATTTTCTAATATATAAATATAGGCTTTTTGCAGTGGACAATTTTTGTGTTATTGTTAATTTGATCTGTTATTGTTAATTATCTGGTTTATTTCAATAGTGACCATTAGTTTGTACAGCATTGATCAAGCTGAGAGTACTTTAGTAATTATTTAAGGATATCGCTTGCTTGTTTTTAATGTTATATTTTACCTTTAGCTGGAAATCATGAAAATACGTGTGACCCATATCAACAACTGCCTTGGCAGAATATCAGAGACTTTGCGACCTGGAAAAAACACTTATTGTTCATCAGAGAAAAAGAATATGGGCATCCATTTGGAAAATGTACCTTTATTTATTGCAATTACTGCACAGATGTACACTAGTTGGCTTTTACTTATGTCTGAGAACTGTTCAAGAACAGCACTTTGAAAGAATGTCAATTTCTCCTCAGAAACTCTGCTACTATGACTTTTTATCTATATTACACTTTTTTTTTCACTGTGATTCCTTGATTATAGCATTGAATCAAAACCACTCCAGTTGAAAACCATAAACTTTATTGATCCGAAAATCAGACCGTGTGAAAAAGATTATTAAGTGCTGTATAATTTGCCTAGAAGGATATGGAAAAGAATTTGGGCTGTAATTGAACTAATGAAATTAAGCAAATAGCTTGTTATTCTTTGTAAATCATCTGCAAAGAGGTGTGCAATTACTTCATCAAAGGAATAAAGAGAAATTGTTTCCATTTTCAGGTTTGCGATGGAAAGATTTGTTTTATACTACGTTGATTTAGAGGATAATCACTGTGTTATTATTCTCTACAACTTCCAGTTAAGACAGCAGCGCTCTGTGTCAGCCAAAAGCTGGAAGCCTGCCACAGTAATAATATCATAATAATCTTGTCACTTTTAATCTACCTTCGTACTTCTTTCTCTGACCCTTGTGCTCCCACTATGTTTCTTTTGCTCATCCAAGTTATTCATAATAATGTGATAGGATTTATTGCTGGCCTTGAAGATTGAAATACTTTTGCATCACTTGTATGTTTAATTAAGCAGGAAGAATGTAAATGCATGGCAACGTTCTTTTTTTCCCAGTCACCCAAAACCATTGTTTTCTATATACCTATAGAGGGTGCAAGTAACCATCAAGGGTGCAAGTAACCATCTTCCTGAAATTGTTTCCATATCTTGCAGAACCAGAGAAATACTCAGGAACCCTAACTTTGGCTTTCATAAACCCTCCCCTCATAGTGCCATTATCTGTCCTATGCAGAGTGTTTACCATTCATATGAATGGAAAGCATGTAATTTACCAGCCTGCACAGCGTAATTTTTCAAACATTGTACATGCTCTAGAGCAGCTGTCGCTGCAACCTGTTGCTCACAAACAACATATTGCTTTCCAACCCCATGGATGTGGCTTAGCTGCTTATTTTTGAATTCCTGACTTGGAAACAAGTTTTGGCTGCAAAAAAAAAACAACAATAGATGTACTGCCAAACAGAGCATGCTGTGGGCTGCCAGTCCTCATAGGGGCTACCAAATAGCCAATCACAACCCTTATTTGTCTGTGTCCAGAAGTCCAGAAATGTTTTCATGCCTGAGTTCCTTTCCAACTCTTTTTTACATTTGAGTGTGGCTCACTGGTAAAAAAGGTAAGAGGTAGGTGAAATGATGGAAATGGGTTTAGAGAGAATTGCTAATTTACCACCAGACAGGATAAATCACCCAGGTTCTGTCTCCTACCGTGTAGTCTATTTGAGTAAACTATAACGCTAAAATCCAAAAATAGACCCAGCGGCATATTTACTTAGGGCAGAATATCGAGGGTTAATTAACCCTCGATATTCGATCATCGAAGTAAAATCCTTTGACTTCGAATATCGAAGTCGAAGGATTTACCGCAAATAGTTTGATCGAACAATTTTCCTTCGATCAAAAAAAGCATAGAAAGCTTATGGGGAAGGTCCCCATAGGCTAACATTGATGCTCGGTAGGTTTAAAGTGCCGAAGTAGGTAGTCAAAGTTTTTTTTAAAGAGACAGTACTTTGACTGTCTAATGAGTTTTAATTTGAATTGTTCAATTCGAAGTAGCCTATTCGATGGTCGAAGTACCCAAAAAAAACTTCGAAATTCTACATTTTTTTTACTTCGAATTCTTCATTCGAGCTTAGTAAATGTGCCCCCCAGTGTTGATAAAAATCCATATGATATTTTTAATTGTAGCCATTAACAAAACATTGTTCAGTGCACAGCATTAGGGGGCGGATTTATCATACTGTGTAAAACATTGGAGAAAAACATCCCCAGAGCAATTAAATTACAAAACAAAACAAAAACAAAGATCTGATTGGTTGCTATGGCCAACATCACATCAGTGATGTTTTTCACAGTATGATTAACAAAAGTACTTATTTGCTAAAAAGAGAAAAATACAAAAAAAGTAGGTTAGATCCACACTCACAGGACTTAAGTAAATTATGAAAACTGTATTGCAAGAGTCTAACGTTTCGGCCTCCTTCTTTTTTTGTCCTTATCAAGCACATTTTGCCTTTTTCACCTATTTTTAAAAAGCTACTTTGCAGCTTAATAGTGTCCATGTGGCTGCATTTGACCATTCCTGTCCGTACTGTGACACTCTACACCTGCCATAAGCCACTGGGAAAAAGTAACCCAATATTTGCATCCATTTATAAAAGGCATGAAAGCTGCTTCTTGCATCACATATGTGCCTTTCAATTGTACACAGTTTCACAAGCAGAACTTCTGTCAAGGGCATGTGCAATGTACAGGTTCTATGGCAACTTAATGTGTTATTGGCTTGTGCCTAAATCACAATTAGGTGCAGAAGCATAGGGTGTGCTTACAACAATAGTAATGGTAGGTGCTGCAGTAAGGCATCTTACAGCCTGTATTTAATACATGCATGATTGTTTTTTAAACATGCAATTCTGCTTTGTAAAGTGCTGGTATCTAATATATTTGTAACTTTTAAGGTTATTAACGGAATAGTTAGATTATTGTCCACAGTTGCCGACACATTCTTTCTATAATCTATAAGTTTGCAATTAATTTTATGCCCATGTTTTATATCTATGTATCTGTAAACTGAAGTATACTTATTAAAGATACGGCTTAATGTTGAACAAGCCTGTTCCACTGTTCTGGAGACAGTGGTTATTTCAGATACACTTATGTATCTTGTCCTAACTTAATTGCAGTTCCAAATATTGTGCTCTAAAGTATTGTTACTAGGTCAGAGTTCTTTTCTGCTGGACGTTGTGAGATGACTCAGTCATTTTAATAAATAGAAAGATCTGTTAAACCTAAACATCATATCATATGTCCCTTTTTTGCATTGTAACTTGATATGAGATGGACTAAAAGAAATACATTGGATGCTTTTTAGTGAATTATTCAGTTTTAGAATTATTGAACACCTGGTGCAGTGAAACGGAGAAGGCTGCTTCCGTTTATGTGTGTTAACATGGACTGTTAGCAGTGGTACAGGAGAACAGACAACATTCACCTAGATAGAATATTTAGAAAAATTATTTTATTACCATCATTTGATTTATGACCTCATATTGTTCAAGGGGAATTTTCATTGCAGAACTGTTTTAAGTAGATATATTTTAAAGGTTATTTTTATGATTTTGCATTAATTATGTTTATATTCAGGCTTACACCAATGCATAAATCTGATTGACAGACAATACAGACAGAATAGCTAAATAGTGTATGACAGGTAAATAATTTCAAATTATGACACTGCAAAATTTCTAATGCCACCACTCTCTTCTTTCTTCTGTCTGTCTTCAACCTTGCAGTTTTCCAATTAATTTTTCTTCAAAACATTATTTCAGGGATCAGTACACTATTCTCTTACAGCTGCAGCATCTCCCCTACTGTTCCAACACAATAAAAACCAAAGGGTACTGAAATACATTGCTCTGTCCTTTTCATTGCTCATTGCTTGTAGACTTGGCTTCTCTTTCAGTGCTTACTTACATGTAAAACAACAGTGGCTGACGTTATGGCTTCATTAGCAGACCTTACTTCCTTACGTGCCTAGACATTGACTGACATCTGCCATCTCTTTCTTTGCCGGTCTCATTCTTAGGTCTCCTCTTCCTTCATTTTTTCAGTTCTCCATTATAAATGAATCTACACTTCTATCGCCTCTATTATGTGTACATGGGCCAATTAACCTACCTAATTTTGCCAGGTTTAAAATAATAATTATTGATTTAGGACAATATGATCAATTTCTTTAAAAATAACACCACTAGTAATCTGAAGTGAAAATTACGTTTTACTTTCCAACGTTAATTACAATCACTTTTGAATTATAGTGTTTCTTTAAGTTTAAAAATCTTCCTTATTTCTTTTTAACCATATAGGTTTTCCAAGAACTAAAACAAGAACTAAAAAAAAAAACATTGCAGGCGCACGAGCTACAGTAAATACCCTCCTGCTTTGATTTTTATAATAATATAAAAAAATGCTGTAATTAAAATGTTTTCTGTGACTGTAAAGAACAACATAGGGAGCTCCATTTTAATCTTTTGCATTGAGGCAATGATTCATTCATATGCTATTCATTTTCATTCGTTACTTTGTTACCATAGGAACATGCTCTTTTCAAATACCAGGTAAATTGTTGAGAAGTACATCTTATTTTGATTATATGGTGCAGCCTCTTGGAAGTAAATACTTTATTATCATTGTAAACATTTCATTTGTTTTGCATAGTAGTGTATCCATTAAAATCTAATTTTACATTCTTTCTCCAAATAATTTGCACCAAACTGCATTCGGCAATCTAATTAAAAACTAAAAATGATGCTTTGTGAACACAAAGGTTGATTTTTAAAAGCTTTCTATTCATCAGCACAGTAGAATGTTTATCTTAGCTAAAAAAAAGAATAAATATTGGAGACTAATTATTGGCTGCTTTTGTTTGGGCCAATTGATAGTTCCATTCTATTACTTGATCTGTCTGGGGTAACATCTGCAATAGCATTCACCAAGTGCAGTTAGCAGAAAGCATCCCTATCAGTGTACAGAAAACCCTAATGGCAGAGGTTTGAACCACAGGCAGAGAATGAGCTGGAAACAGTTTCAAAAGCAGTCAGTGAAAGAAAAATGTTGTAACGTAAGTCAAGGGCAATGCAGGTACAGCAGTATGTTAAGAAAACAGGCCAATTTCAATATGGAACAATAGGCTTCGCTTCAGCAAAGTCCCAGAACAAAGCTAAGCCTGGAAAAAGCAAGATCTGGAGGGGCAAAGAACCAGTGAGTTGAAACAACAGGGCTGTTATAAAGGCCGCAACATAAGATAATCAGATGTGGATTTTTTACAGTGTTATTGCCTTGCCAAGAGTTGGGTTATTCTTCTGGTCTAATCAATAGTTACTTTTGTATAGGCGAGCATTATATGTAGGCAAAATCTATGTTACCTACATGCTGTATTTTGCTGTTACCATGTAAGGAGAACTAAAAAAGAATATGGGTAAAGACAGGGCTGTGGAGTCGGTACATTAATCCTTTGACTCCTCAGTTTATGTACCTCTGACTCCTGTTTTTAGTAACACCACAAACTGAAGGCACATCAAAGTAATTAATATATAAGTACTGTTGCTCTGCACTAGTAAACCTGGTGTGTTTGTTTCAGAAAGACTACTACAGTTTATATAAAAAAGCTGCTCTGTAGCCATGGGGCAGAAGAGGGCAAATAATTCAAAAACTGCATCGGGTTACCTTCCCATTGTTCTGTTGTTGGGCTGCTGGGGGGGGGAGGGAGGGGGTGATATCTCTTCATCTAGCAGTACAACTGAAGTTTATAAGAGCACAAGTCACATGACTGGGGCAGCTGGAAAACTGACAATATGTCTAGCCCCATGTCAGATTTCAAAATTAAATATCAAAAAATCTGTTTGCTTTTTTGAGAAATGGATTTCAATGCAGAATTCTGCTGCAGCAGCACTATTAAGTGATACATTTTGAAAAAAAAACATTTCCAATGGCAGTATCGCTTATGTGTCTTAGTGTAGTAAAACATAGTACCGTAACCAATGTTTGCTATATACAGATAACCAGTAAATTCTTCTTGCTGATTGCTCTGGATTACCGTACCTGGATCTTACATAATTCTACAAGCTCAGGATGAAGTACTCAGAGAAAAACAGACTTTTGTCTCATCGCTCCTCCTAAAGGGCTTCCACTTCTAAATGGACATTCTGATGTATATATATATATATATATATATATATATATATATATATATATATATATATATATATATATATATATATATATATATATTAATAATACCTCTTCTAATTAATTTTGGAGGACCAGGGATGACTTTGACATAGCTGGCCAGCTTGAATATATAGACAAACAATTCCTTCTTAATGGTTTAAAATGTAGTGGTGAGCACAACTTTCCCTTGTTGCTGTAGTTTGTACAGGAGCAGTGGCAAGCTACATGTTATAGCTCTCACCCCTCCAAGCTACAGTTAGGTGATCCCAGTGGTGCCCAATAAAAGGGTACCCATTTGGAAGTTTTGAGGCAGCTTAAATATATTGCAAAATATGGAAACAATTTTTTTAGCAGTTTAATGCACATGCACGTTCACAGGACCCTTGTCTTTGTGTTAAAACCAGACATATATACTGCCCACCTGCTTAAAGGCTAATTATCACGTTTTTAAAATGCATACTGTATGGCCTCACTCATTTTTATTCAGTCTGCAGCATCTTAATTAGCAATTTAACATGTGGAAAATGTATTCATCCAGTTTGAAAAAGGTGAGGTGGAAAACATTGTTTCCATTTACTTGACAGTGATTGGTGCATACATACTTATGTATGCATATATGTACATTAATATGTAAATAACTAACGCATTTCTTTTTAACCAAAATATGCACTACCTTTGTATAAAGGTAGTGCACCTATTCACTTTTATGTGGCAATTAAAAGTTGCCAACTATCAATTAATTACGTTATTAAAAGGTCTTTGACCCTGAAAAGAGCCTGACAAAATTAACTCTTAGCCTTCAGTGAGAGCAAATTGCATGAAATTACAGTCATCTGGAGTAATGAGTGATTAAAGTGAGGTTGTTGCATGGCATATGAAATATGGACTAATTATTCTAAAAGCATTAATCAATTTGCTAAGAGCCCTTCAATAATAATGCCATCTCATTACAGCTGTCACTGTAAGGTTTCTGTTCACAGAATCTTCTCATCGTTAAAAAATGCCCAGCTCTCATTGGCTCACTCAAGAGAAACATTTTAGAAGTGCTCTGTACAGAAAGGGATAGTAAATCATTTTAGAGACTGAAAGTTGAAGTGGATTGATTAGGGACAATTTTGTTCTGTTTTATAAAATAAGAGATGAACTATACAGTTCACTGAGCCAATTTGCAGAGCAACCTCCTCTTCTCACTAATTGCTGCTAGACTAATGTAGACGCACACTCCTAGGAAAGTAGAGAAATCCATTTACCAGACCAGGACATTTAAGTAGAGAACGCAAATAGTGGATTTTTTCCATTACTCTTTATATTAGCCCTGCTACATTCCACCTGTGACCCTAGTATTATGAGGGCAGTGCTCTTTTAGGCAATTTTGTATCTTTAATAAAGGTCCACTTTAAAATTGCTTAGGTTGCCCAAGAACATTAAAGAAAACATAATTAGCTGTATAACCAAGCCCATTAATTCTTGATAATGCGTTGCAAAGCAGAATTCTTTGATAAAAGGTCTCATAAACCTACATCTGAGAAATGTAACCTTTGTGCCATTGATATAAGATTTGAACTGAAATTTACCCTTAAAAAGAAAGCACTGCTACTGTATGTTATGAGGTTTTTGAAAAAAAAAAAACCTCACATTTGTAAAGTACAATTTGACCATAAAATGCCTTAGTTTTTTTGTTTCCTGTTTCTTTATTTTATTTTAGTGGATCAACTCAATGTATAAATTAATACAGGTATGGGATCTGTTATCTGGAAACCAGTTATCCAGAAAGCGTAGAATTACGGAAAGGCAGTCTCCCATAGACTCCATTATAATCAAAGAATCCAATTTTACAATGATTTCCTTTTTCTCTGTAGTTTTAAAACAGTACCTTGTACTTAATCCAAACTAAGATGTAATAAATCCTTATTAGAAGCAAAACCAGCCTATATGGTATATTTAATGTTTATATGATTTTCTAGTAGACTTAAGGTGTGAAGATCCAAATTACAGAAAGATCCATTATCCGGAAAACCCCAGGTCTTGAGCATTCTAGATAATAGGTCCCATTCTAGATAATAGGTCCCATACCTGTACTAGTATATCTGTTTAATTAACCCTCGATATTCGACTGGGAATGAAAATCCTTCGACTTCGAATATCGAAGTCAAAGGATTTTGCGCAAATACTGCAATTGTACGATCAAAGGAATAATCGTTCGATCGAACGATTAAATCCTTCGATCGAACGATTAAATCCTTCGAATCGAACGATTTGAAGGATTTCAATCCAACGATCGAAGGATTATCCTTCGACCAAAAAACTTAGCCAAGCCTATGGGGACCTTCCCCATAAGCTAACATTGGGTTCGGTAGCTTTTAGGTGGCGAACTAGGGGGTTGAAGTTTTTTCTTAAAGAGACAGTACTTCGACTATCGAATGGTCGAACGATTTTTAGTTCGAATCTATCGATTCGAAGGTCGAAGTAGCCCACTCGATGGTCAAAGTAGACAAAAAAACACTTCGAAATTCTAAGTTTTTTTACTTCGAATCCTTCACTCGAAGTTAATGAATTGGCCCCTTAATGTTGAAATTATATTCTATTAGATTTAAGGTATAAAGATTTAAGTTACAGAAAGATCAATTATCCAGAAAACCCCAGGTCCCAAACATTCTGGATAACAGGCCCCATACCTGTATATGTAATTTTGACAACTGATGCTCAAAAGTGCACAGCATATTCAGGAGGGGGTATAACTTGTGCTTTGTAAAGAGATTAAAATAGACAAATATACTGTACTTTCCTATCTCTACACCCCAATAAATATAACACATTGCTTGCTCCAGTAAGGTGACATTCCTTGCTACATATAAATTTGCAACCACAATCAGTTCTTCTTCATCATCAAAGAAGTACTTTACTTTGCCACATTAAGGGGCAGATTTATCAAAGGTTGAAGTGAAAATTCGATTCTAAAAAATTCAAATTTCGAGCTAATTTTTGTGTACATCAACTAGGGAATAGTCCAAATTGGATTCAAATTTGAAAATTCAAATTTCAAAATCATGTACTGTCTCTTTGACCATTCGCCATCTAAAACCTGCCAAATTGCTGTTTTAGCCTATGGAGGACCTCATAGAACCAATTGGTGGACTTGAAAAATCAAAGGGTTTTTTTTTTGGGAAAAACTTTGAATTCTATCGAATGTGTTATTAATTCGATTTGTACAATTCGAATTTGATCGGAAAACCTTCAATTTAATTTCGGTTGGTCTTTTTGAATTCAGATTACGAAGTTTTTCAAAATTTTTCAAATAACAAAGTCAATTTAATCACAGCTGTCCCATCAATTGACACTCTTTTCTCTTATGAGTGAAATACATTTTGCATCCATGGCTCATCTCAGTTTATCCTTCTGCAAACAAAAAAGGAATTAATCTGTTTTACAACATATTAAGAAACATATTTATTACATTTTGCATCCATGGCTCATCTCAGTTTATCCTTCTGCAAACAAAAAAGGAATTAATCTGTTTTACAACATAAAATCTGTATCCTAGCCTACCCCTCTTATAATGGTATTCTAGTCAAAGCATCAGCCATTGGTAGCTAGCCTCTGCTGCTGGAGCAATGGGAATTTGTGCAATTCTTTTTTTTCATTGAAATTGCTCCACTTCAGCTACACCAAAGGCACCTGCCTGCACGATGCTTAATCCCATATTGTATCCATGTACATACACCATGGGCTACTTTTCAGGTCGGAAGGGTCAAATAAGTTGGTGAATTTTCCAGATGTCTTCATTGTATTGCTATGGAAGCTTAGTGCATAACCTTGTTTTGTACCATAGGTTCTTTATGCATGTTTTGCAAGTAACATTATGACTTTCAAGCAAGACAACCGTTTTAAGGAGCTCTGTACATTCAGGAAAAAGGGGAAATTGGCCAATAAATGGTTTGCCTGTGTTAATATTCAAACAATGCATTATATGATGCAGCCTTTTCACAATATTATCTCCAGCTGTGTAGGTATAATTCAGCCACATTATGTTTTGTCACTTCTGCATTAGCAGAAACAGAGGGCCTGCTGAGTGATTACTACATAACCTCTTAATGATATGCAGCTACCAGCAAGTAATTATGTTGTGAAGATGATTAATAGCTACTCTGTGTCAGTCTCGCCCAAGCTCACAGCTTTCTATTACCCACAAAACTCCTTTTTGAAGTAGGAGAAACAAGCTTTAAGAGCTCTTTAATAAGATGATTCCCCATTAACATTTATGTTTACCTGTAATAGGCAGTATAGTGATGCAGTGGTTAGCTGGAAACTATGGACCAAATTACTAAAGGGCGAAGTGACTAACGTGACGTAATTTTTGGAACTTCACTGATTTACTAACGGCCGCTGGCGTAACTTCGCTAGCGAAGGAGATAGACTCTAGCAGTACTTCGCTCCCTAATGCCAGGCGAATTTGCGTTTTGGCGAATGGACGTAACTACACAAATTCACTAAGATGTGGATTTTACTGAAAATTACCTTTTGCGCCAGACTTTGCTTTGTCTGGCGAAGTGCAATAGAGTAAATAGGAGTTCCTAAAAAAATAGTTGAAAATTAAAAAAAAAAAACTAGCTGTTGTGTAGCCATGAAAAATAAAAAAAATTAAAACAAATTGCAAACTATCTCAGAATCTCACTCCCTACATCGTATTAAAAGTTAACTTAAAGGTGTACAACCCCTTTAACTCTGAATATTGGCAAATATGCAAATATTCTAAAACCCAGAAAAGTGTTGAGCAAAAACAATGCTAAATATAAAACTCCCATTGTTAAATTATATTATATATATATATATATATATATATATATATATATATATATATAGATATATATAGATATATATATATATACATACATACATACAAGGGAAAGTTGTGCTCACCACTATTTTTTATAACCATTAGGCGGGGGTGCAATGAGGCTGCGACCACAAAATACATATACATAGACAAATAAAAAAGTCCTCTGCACTCAACCCATTATAAATATATTTAAGACAGAGACATTTTGTGCATACTGCTACTGAAAATGCCTTACCCTTTAAACAAAATCGGGATTGTTTGTCCATATATTGCAATATATTTAAGCTGGCCAACTACGTCAAAGTCATCCCATATCTGGCCAGTTCTACGCTTAATTTTCATCTGATTCATTAAGAATTCTATTGCTTCATTATACATTTTACAAAGGGACTAAGTTTTACCTGCAACTTACTAGCTGCTTTCAAAGTAAAACTCCCAAACTTGGCTGCCCTTTTATTAGACACCAGTGGGATCACCTGACTATAGCTGGGAAGGGTGGGAGCTACAACATGGAGCTGGTCACTGCTCCTGTATAATTATAACAAACAAGGGAAAGTTGTGCTCACCACTAATTTTTAAAACCATTAGGCTGGGATGCAATGAGGGTGTGACCACAAAATACATATAGACAAATACAAAAGTCCTCTACACTCAACCCATTATCAATATATTTAAGACAGAGACATTTTGTGGATACATATATATATATATACCTTTAGTAAGGTATTCATTTTTTTCTTCTTTTTCCTATATCAAATAGTGGTGTCATCAGACATTTAGCACTTAAATGTATAGTGATCAGCTGGGGAAGACAAGACCTTTTTCACATGCATGATTAGATGCCACACTCCTATGAATAGGCATTGCTTAGGGTGATACCATTGAAGAATCTAAAATAAGCCCAGCCTCCCCCCCCCACAAGTTATAAAAAGACATTGGTGGCAAGGGCCCCCCTATAGGTAAAAAAAACAATTGGTGGCCAGCCCCCCTAAAAGTAAAAAATAAATATTGGTGGCCAGCCCCCCCCCATAAGTTAAAAAAAAAAACATTGGTGGCCAGGGTCCCCCATAAAAGTTAAATAAAAAACATTGGTGGTCAAGGGGTTTAAAAAAAGACCATTTGTCATCTTTATTCTCCTCTTCTTCGGCTTCATTCGTCAGAATTTGTTGGCGGAAGCGCCGGCTTTCGAGTTCTTTCATCTGATTTCGTTGGCAGCAACAGCTTTCGGCTCTTTTAGAGACGCAAGGGGGTTCAGTGAATCCAGGATGGCGGCCATGCATATATATAACAAATGCATACTATTGCTATGAATGTAAGAGCCGTTGTAAAGACTGCATCATTTCTCAGTGACATCCTGCAAAGACAGTACAACAACAGGGTTATAAGAAATAGTCATAATGCAACAGAAATCTGTCTGCATTCTTTGGCATTTCTGTAGTCCTTCCATAAGTGTCCTTTTCTGACTGGGGTTCTTTTTCAACTTTTTCATTTCAGATACTGTAAACCCTATTAATTCTGTAAGAACATCATCACTAAACTACACATTAAGGTAACCTGTTCCATCATATATTTTGGCCTTTATATTCCATAAGCTGCAACTGTGAAAGAGATTTCCAACTGGCAGTTAGGCAGGTTAAAAAAAAAAAAAAGTCAAAAGATTGAACTTGATGGACGTGTGTCTTTTTTCAACCTAACTTACTATGAGGGTCACAATAAATGACTATATTTACACAAGTTATAGCTCTGTTTTTGCTGGCTAATGCGGTAGACAAATATGTAAAAGGAGGAATGTCAAGATTGTTCTGATCTGAGGTATAACTGGCAGCTGAAGCATTTGACTCTGTTAGTAAAGTGGTAGGCAAATCTGTATTTTCTTGTGCAACATCAACCAGACTCGTGCACATTTCTTCCAATTCCCACTGCATTTCTTCCTCTAAAAACAAATCATAATCTATATCATACTGCTCTTCAGTTGTATGATTATTTGCAACATTTACATGGACACCAGTTTGATCTGACATAGGAAAGCTTGCTTGTCTAACTCTGGAAACCTGTAGATGATATACCTGAATTCTCACTTCTGCTATAATATCCACTTTCAGAAGGTACACCATTATTATTTGAGAACTCTTCATTCTCTTCGAGGCTTGCTAACAAATCCTCATCTGAAGGACCAAGGGCCTGTCCTAATTCCTCAGCAGATACACCTGCAGCCGCTTCTTAATCAGTTGAATGTTGAACTAAAGTGTTATTTTGTGTGTACTCTTCTGCAAGAACTTCACCAAGAACTTTTACATTTTCGGGTTTAATAAGGAGTACCCCCAGCCGACATACAATGGTACCCTGAGAATTGGTCGGTATTCCATACCCTGAATATGCTGAGTTCCATCAGTCAGTTTTAAAATAAGCATCTGCATTGCTTTTGCTTAACATGGCTTTTAGCATTGTTGTGTTGTACATGTTACTTGTTCATCTGTACTATCTTTTCCTTTTAATTTCAGAAGCGGAGAATAGGCCGGCAGACATATCTACTAAGGAATCAACCTGTATTGCATAAAAACCATTTAATTCAAGTTTCAGGGAATCAGAGACGTTAGCTGGCAAAACCTTCCAATATTTCTCTATATAAACCACACTACTTGTGAATGTGGCAGTAAGCACTGTCGGCCTACACAGACCATCAGGGCCGCCATCAGGGGGGGACAGGGGGGACAAGCGTACCGGGCCCGGGCATGAAGGGGGGCCCGGCAGCGCTGCATTTTTTGAAGATCCGGGCCCCCCTTACGAGCGCCCGAGCCGTACGTCTTGCTTCTGTGCTGCCGAATGCGGAAGTGCCGAAAAGCCGAAGCCGATGCGCCGAAAAGACCCGAAGTCACGGAAAAAGCCGAAGTCACGAAGCGCCGAAAAGACCCGAAGTCACGAAAACAGCCGAAGCCGAAGTCCTGAAGCAGCGCAAAGACCCGAAGTCACGAAAACAGCCGAAGCCGAAGTCCTGAAGCGGTGAAAAGACCCGAAGTCACGAAAGGAGGTGAAGTTGAAGTACTGAAGCCGTGAGTTCAATTCTACTGAACACCAGTTTGTGTATTTTTTTTTTTTTTAATCTCCTGGCCACCAATGTATTATTTTAATATTCTAGAGGCCCCTGCAACCAATCTTTTTTTTTAAAACATGTTTTTTTGGGGCCCCAATTTTTTTTTTTAACTCGTAAGGGGCCCCTGACGCCAATGTTTTTTTTTTTTTCAAAAAATTTTTTTTTTTTTTTAAATTTTTTTTGGGGCCCCAATTTGTTTTTAACTTATAAGGGGGCCCCTGCCGCCAATGTTTTTTTTTTTTTTTTTCAAAAAAATTTTTTTTTTTTTTCAAATTTTTTTTTGGGGCCCCAATTTGTTTTTAACTTATAAGGGGGCCCCTGCCGCCAATGTTTTTTTTTTTTTCAAAAAAATTTTTTTTTTTTTTAAATTTTTTTTTGGGGCCCCAATTTGTTTTTAACTTATAAGGGGGCCCCTGCCGCCAATGTTTTTTTTTTTTTCAAAAAAATTTTTTTTTTTTTTAAATTTTTTTTTGGGGCCCCAATTTGTTTTTAACTTATAAGGGGGCCCCTGACGCCAATGTTTTTTTTTTTTAATTTTTTTTTTGGGGCCCCAATTTGTTTTTAACTTGTAAGGGGGCCCCTGCCACCAATGTTTTTTTTAAAAAAAAAAATTTTACATTTTTTTTTTTTTGGGGCCCCAATTTTTTATAAGGGGGCCCTGACCATCAATAGCTTTTTACAACTTGTGTGGGGGGGGTTACTTTTTTAGCGCTGATGTCTGTGTGGTCTTTTAACTGCGATGTGGAGTGGGCGGGAAATGGGGTGGAGCTTGGTCGTCAGTGTGGGCGGGGCCCAGGGGGCCCCAAAAATTTTGTTGTACGTGGCCCCGTGATTTCTAATGGCGGCCCTGCAGACCATTATGCATGCCTATGGTCCCTACATCACAAGAAGAAACTAGATAAAACTACTAGTCCTAAAGCATGAGGAAAGGATATTAAATTGAGATAAATATATATGTATCTATATCATTGGGTCCCTGCAGAGGACCCTTTCCAAAACCACAACATCCACTCACCCAAATATAAACTCCACTCTGGTTGGAAAACTGCACTAGTATTAGTTTTCACCTTGACTTCCTGTCCCTAGAAGCAACAGCTGACCAGGAGCATGCTCATCTGAAGTCAGAACCAGGTCATCTTCAGCTGTGCATGATCATGGTCAGCCATCATTGCCAGAGAACTAGAGATGACAACGTTTGGGTGCATAGCTGTGGAGCAGGGCCCTGTGATATAGTAATATCCAGTGGTATATAGCCTTGCATAGTGGGTTTCATTTAAAGAAATTTTTGAAGTTATCAAAATAAACCTTTTCAAAAGACATTGCAAATTTAACAAAAGCTTACCCCCAAAAATGTTCGTGATACCACCAAAACAATTCTGGTGATATTTCCACTCCCCACTGTAGATCTATGTAAAACTATAATTTATGGACTCTCAAAACGATCATTTAACATTTAATCCCCCCTGCATTGTTCACAGCCCTAAAGACTTTCACTGTTCACACCTCAGACCCAGACTGAAACTGCCCCCATTGTTCACCTGTACATACATCAGACAAACTGCTGGAGGGTCACCAGCATTGTGTCAGGACATGGTTTTAAAAGTTCTTGAGATAACAGGGGCGTGGTTTAAAAGGGGAGCAGTCAACACTGGCTACGATTATCAGCCCTCCACCACCTAGACTGGAAAATTTCCGGCCCTAGGTACCACAGAAGTTGGACAGCAATGTTATAGAATGTCCTACTCCTAGTAACTTTGCAATTGGTCTAACTAGTTGTTATAGTTTTTGCATTGTCTTATTCAGCTTTTAAAAGGGGGTCACTGACCCCAGCAGCCAAATAAAATTGCTCTGGGAGACTTTTTATTTATCTTTGTGTTCAGACTCCTATTCCAGTCTGTCAGTTATACCACTGCCTGTTACTAAGGTAATCAGTTAGCATCCGAAATTCCAAACTGGAGAGATGTTGAACAAAAAGATAAAGAACAGAAAAAACACAAAAAAAAAGTAAAATCAATTGCAAATTGTCCCAGAACATCAATGTCTATATCATACTAAAAGTTTGTTTTAAGGCGAATAAACTCTTTAAACATAGGACCCTAAGGAACATGGTATTGCCATATTTCAGATTATTCTGATAGGTTTCTGGACAATAGAAGCCATACTTGTGATATAATTTTAAAAATGTATTGTTCATTGCAACCACCTTGGGTTCTGTAGCCCATTTGAAGACATGGGGAATTTATTGTTACTTGAAAATTGCATTTAAATATTTAGCGTTTTAATTGAGGAGCTTCATACCGTTTACCACAAGACATTCTTGCAATCTGTATGTAGGTAACCTTTGCCCTCAAGTATTTCAGCATCATTGAAGAGGATATTGCAATTTTACATATCTGATTTAATCTTTACCTTTAAGCCCAATAATATAAAATATCGACCTGGGGTAAAAGGATGCCATTTTGATAACTGAGTGGGGACTAACAAATTTTACTCCCAGTAACAAAGTTTTGTCTGCCTTTACAATTTTTCACACATTCCTGAATGTCCAGCATTATATTGTGGTCCTCTGAAAAATTAAGTAGACAATCTACTGTAATTATCTTAATACAGCCTTTACACTGATTTCTAAAACGAAAAATCCAAAAAAATAGCATTATATATATATATATAGTCTTTTAAAAAGTAAACATTACCTTAAAATGTTACACTGTATTGCCTCAATCTGAAACCTCATAAGGAGTTATACACTAACAGATAATTTGTAATACCATATGTGCCTTTTGTATTTATGCAAATAGTTCAGGTTTGTCTGATATGCGGTTACAGATTCCAAGAAAATGTGAATATGCAGTGAAAGCGAAGGTGTAGGCGGCATAATAAAGATGGAAGGTTTAAAACAACAATGTGATACAACTCAGGGATCTAGGCTTTGCCTCAGTTATATTATGTGCAAACACGAAAGCCATAGTTGAAAAACATAAAGCTACATTTGTGAAACCTTTTCAGTGATTTTTTTTTTTTTTTTTTTTTTACAGATTTCTACCTTTCATCTGAACTTTGGTCATGCGAATATTACAAGGATACAATAGATATTTTTTACATTTTAATTTCAAGTGTACACCAACCTCTGCAGTACAGCAATATTATATAGGTATGGGACCTGTTATGCAGAATGTTTGGGGACTGGGATTTCCAAATAAGGGGTCTACTAAAATATTATTTAACTGAAATAGAACCAGAATCAACTTAGGGAGTGGAAGAAAAAATAAAAAGTAGCAATAACAATAAATATGGTACAGAGCATTTGTTTTTAGATGGGGTCAGTGACCCCCATTTGAAAGCTGGAACAAGTCAGAAGAAGGAGGGAAAAAAATCAAAAACTTAAAAAAAAAAAAGAGAGAGAGAAAATGAATTGAAAAGTTGAATTAGCCTTTTTATGACATACTAAAAGATAACTTGAAGGAGAACCACACTTTTAATGGTTCAGATTCGATTTGGCCAGGCTCCCAGATTCAGCCAAATCTTAATACGGTTGATAAAGGCTCTGTTAGATCTAAATCCCGCCAGGATTCAGTGCAACACTGATTTTTAATTAGATTACTTGCAAATATATATGCTATTAAAACCAGTAACTATATGGCAGTCTACTGGTTCTGATTCCTCAACATTAATTGATTAACATACCTAGAGGAAAACGGAATCCTGAGACATTAGTTTATGAGTCAGAACAAGAGTACTGAAAGGGAAAAAAACATTTCAACTGCAACTACATTTACAAATAAATATATAAGCAATAAAATAGTTTTTGGGCAGATTCCATTTAAATTCAGATAGATAGTGTGAGTGACTACACCTGGCTATGCAAGTGACCTAAAATATAATTTTAGCTGATGGAAAACACAGTGACAGTCATTTATAAAGTACACTCAGCACATATTTATTTGTAAATGGTTGTATTGGCCATGTGTTTTGCACCGCTGTGGGTGGGGTGGGGATGGGTGTTTACACACTCTTATCCAGCTTTATAAATATAACCACACACAGGGCAAATATATTCACTGTGTGAATCATTCTGTGCTGCACACATGTTTATAAATAAGCCCCAGAATGTCACATTGGGCATTTTGTTGCGTATTTGAAATCATCTCCAACAACAAAATACATTTGTATTGTGGTTCACAGGAATGGCAGTGTTATTGGGCCCAGTGATTTTTTTGTGCTCTACAACATAAAATTATTTTCAGGCATTTTGTTGTCCAGTACAGGAGACTTTTGTGCAGGCCACTGAACGCCCAGTGTGACAAGGCCCTTAACCTTACTTCTTCATATTACATTAATGTTATAATTATGTGTTGGAATATGAAAAAGAGAAGGCCCGAACAGAAAGGGGAGTAAAGAGACTCTCAAGTACAGAGAAGCTGTTAAATTTGTGGAGGTATAGATTGAGCCCAGCCTGTCCCCTGCCAAGATGCTAGAAACTCAGAAGGAGAAAGGTGCCACTGTTGAGATTGATCGTGTTGCAGAGCTGCCTATAATCTCCAGTGTGATTGCCTCTGAGAGCACCCCGGTGAGTGAGCCACCCAAGGGAGGATACTGGCACGGATACAAGCGTGGGGCCCCAAAGTGAAGACAAGTTTTGTCTATGAACCTGCTAAGTGGGAGCTGCTGCTAAATTCCAAAGGGAGAGGTACTTTTGGGAAATGGTAGCGCTACCTGGGGAGTAAGAGCTCTGGGGAAGGGACATTTAATTTGAACTGTGTGGTTATTAACCACTTCCGGAGGATTGGGACTTTGATATTAAAAAGGACTGTGTTGGAGCAACAGTTAAGTACCTAGGTAGTGTCCCGTGTGTCCCCAGTGAGCGTAGGAGTGCATGGTGTATTCGTTTGCCCAAGTTTTACTGCAGTTTATATTTTTTTCATTTGCTAACTGTGTGTTTTATTATCCCCCTGAGTGAGGTGTGTTCCCTAGGTGGAGGCACTGCACTGTAATTCCCAGTACTTTTCATACGCAAAAGGGACTCAGGGCCCCTGGATTGCCAAATTTAAAGACAGTAACCAAATTAGGGATACATATATATATATATATATACTATATAAAAAGAGATATTGCCGCACAACCCTCTTGGTTTCTGGGTGCAAGTAGTCAAAAAGGCACTGCCAAAGTAGCCAATATCATAGAAAAAATAAAAACTGACACAGCACTCCAAGTTTTGTATGCAAAAAAAGATATATATTGTAGAAAGACATACCAAAGCCCATAGGGCGACGTTTCGGGGTATACAAACCCCTTTCTCAAGCCAAGGGCAGCATTCAAGTAACAAACATTGGTTTACACCTATTTATACAAGGTAACACAGGAAGTTGCATATAGAACATGACATCATTAACGATCCTCACACATTAACCCCTTAATTGCTTAATGTTATCCATGCAGGCATATAACAACTCAGCGTTAGTCCACTGCATATCCAAATCCAGCTAAAAAGAAACAAAACAGAGAATAAAAAACAGAAATGAGACCAATGTTTATCCCATCATAGAAATACATATAGGTCATAGTCTCTATTAAGCCCATTTGGGGCCAATGTGTTTAATTGGTGTATCCACCATACCTCTCTTTTCCTCAGCAATAGCTCTCTATCTCCCCCCCGTCTGGGGGAGGGTACACATTCCAGAACCATATATTTCAAATCTGTATCCTTGTGTCCTTTCTCCACATAATGCTTAGAGACTGGCAGCTTCACATTGCCCTTCCTAATTGTAGATCTGTGTTGGGATATACGTGTTTTTATTTGTAATGTGGTCTCCCCCACATAGAGGAGACCACATGGACAAATTAACACATAAACAGCAAATTTAGTCAAACACGTATAGTACCCCCTTAGAGTATATTTACGACCCGTGGTCGGATGCTCAAATATTGTACCCTTATGTACACAACAACATTGGGAACATGTTAAACAAGGGAACATCCCCCGCGATTTTGTACCCATATATGTTTGTGTCAAAACCTGATTTTCTTTCGTATCAGAATGAACCAGCTGACTACCTAACGTTCTCCCCCTTCTATATGACACTAATGGGGGTCGTCCAAATTCTTGAATTTCAGGATATGAGGATTGAAGAATCCCCCAATACTTGCGGAGAATGTTAGTCACCATGTTACTACGATCATTATAATGAGTGACAAATGGTATAGACTGTTCTTTATCTTTACGACGAACCTTAGTTTTCCTTGCCCTAGCTTGGGCCCTATCCAGGACATATTTTGGGTACCCACGTACAAGAAACTTATTATACATGTCATTTAACTGTTGATCGCGTCTGTTTGGCTGGCTAACTAGCCTCTCAACCCTAGTAAACTGGCTGATGGGGATAGAGTCCCTAGTATGCACTGGATGATAGCTGGTATAATGCAGTAATTGGTTCCTAGGATAGGGCAAGCTAGGGCAAGGAAAACTAAGGTTCGTCGTAAAGATAAAGAACAGTCTATACCATTTGTCACTCATTATAATGATCGTAGTAACATGGTGACTAACATTCTCCGCAAGCGAACTGCGAAGGAGCGGAAGGTTTGGCTCCTTACACATGAGCGACACAAGGTTTTCAGCATGTGGGCACACAGGAAGGTGGTGCGGCTGCTTTAGCAAAATTAAGTTCTGGTGCCAGGATGTAGGTGGGGAGTGATGCGCAGACCAGAGAGTATTCGCACTCATTCGAGCGTGTTACTGTCATGCTGCTACACACCCGAGTACCTGCTATGCAAATTCGGGCTTGTTGTTGCCAGGGAATGACTGTTGTCACTACCTGTGGGTGTTCCCTTCGGGTCGAACACTCCGCTCCGCCCCACTGTATCCTGATTGCCCATGAGTGGCCCCCACCTCCACTGATCACTGCCTGGGCGTCTGGACACGCCCCCTAGTTCTGTGTACATTCATTTACGCTTATATTACTGCCTATTCTCTGTTTCTGCCTTATACCCAGCGAGGAGGTCTGTACTGTTGTTTTAAACCACCATGTTTTACACCAGTTTGTTTTTCACTAAGCTCAACATGTTTCATGTTGCATACGGTTGCCTAGCAACCAGACTTGGCGCCATTATGCTGTTTTAAACCTTGCACTGTGCACTGTGTTCTGTATTTCCCTGAAGAAAGTTCCTGTGTGGAACTGAAACGTCGGATTGAATAAACCTGCTCACTTTTTTGACATTATATCTTTGTCTAGACTAGAACATGTTAAGATTAACAAAGGTCCAGGGCCAGATGGTATTCATCCCAGGGTAATTAGCGAGCTTAGCTCTGTGATTGCCAAACCTCTTTACTTAATTTTTCAGGATTCATTGAGATCTGGCATAGTGCCGAGAGACTGGCGAATTGCTAATGTGGTGCCTCTATTCAAAAAAGGATCCCGTTCTCAGCCTCAAAACTATAGGCCAGTTAGTCTGACGTCAGTGGTAGGAAAACTTTTCGAAGGGTTAATAAAGGATAAGATACTGGACTTCATAGCAAATCATAATACTATGAGTTTGTGCCAGCATGGTTTTATGCGTAATAGATCTTGCCAGACTAACTTAATTTCTTTTTATGAGAATGTAAGTAGACACCTCGATTCTGGGATGGCAGTGGATGTGATTTACTTAGATTTTGCTAAAGCATTTGATACAGTGCCACACAAAAGGTTACTGGTTAAATTAAGGAATGTTGGCCTGGAACATAGTATTTGTACCTGGATAGAGAACTGGCTAAAAGATAGACTACAAAGAGTGGTGGTAAATGGAACATTTTCTAATTGGACCAATGTTGTTAGTGGAGTACCGCAGGGCTCTGTACTAGGTCCCTTGCTTTTCAACTTGTTTATTAATGACCTGGAGGTGGGCATTGAAAGTACTGTTTCTATTTTTGCAGATGATACTAAATTGTGCAGAACTATAGGTTCCATGCAGGATGCTGCCACTTTGCAGAGTGATTTGTCTAAACTGGAAAACTGGGCAGAAAACTGGAAAATGAGGTTCAATGTTGATAAATGCAAGGTTATGCACTTTGGCAAAAATAATATAAATGCAAGTTATACACTAAATGGCAGTGTATTGGGAGTTTCCTTAAATGAGAAGGATCTAGGGGTCTTTGTAGATAACACGTTGTCTAATTCTGGGCAGTGTCATTCTGTGGCTACTAAAGCAAATAAAGTTCTGTCTTGCATAAAAAAGGGCATTAACTCAAGGGATGAAAACATAATTATGCCTCTTTATAGGTCCCTGGTAAGGCCTCATCTGGAGTATGCAGTGCAGTTTTGGAATCCAGTCCTTAAGAGGGATATAAATGAGCTGGAGAGAGTGCAGAGACGTGCAACTAAATTGGTTAGAGGGACGGAAGACTTAAATTATGAGGGTAGACTGTCAAGGTTGGGGTTGTTTTCTCTGGAAAAAAGGCGCTTGCGAGGGGACATGATTACACTTTACAAGTACATTAGAGGACTTTATAGACAAATGGCAGGGGACCTTTTTACCCATAAAGTGGATCACCGTACCAGAGGCCACCCCTTTAGACTAGAAGAAAAGAACTTTCATTTGAAGCAACGTAGGGGGTTCTTCACAGTCAGGACAGTGAGGTTGTGGAATGCACTGCCGGGTGATGTTGTGATGGCTGATTCAGTTAATGCCTTTAAGAATGGCTTGGATGATTTTTTGGACCGACATAATATCAAAGGCTATGGTGATACTAAGCTCTATAGTTAGTATGGGTATATAGAATTTAATTAAAAGTAGAGGGGTGTATGTATGGATGCTGGGTTTTCATTTGGAGGGGTTGAACTTGATGGACTTTGTCTTTTTTCAACCCAATTTAACTATGTAACTATGTAACTATGTCTTCAAATCCTTGGAGTGCTGTCCCATCCTGCACCTGTATCCATTCATCTTTTGGATCAGCACCCAGGTCTTTTGCCACTTATGGTGTGCGGAACATCTGCATCTCTACTACTATGGACTGATCTCCTTGTGGTTTCAGCCCCCTGCGCCGCACCCAGCAGCCCTTGTCCATATGGACAGGATCGTTTTTGTGTCTTCTACCGTTTATTTTCACCATATGAACTGTACATAGGTTTACTTCGGGAACCAGTCTTTCCAGCCAGATCCAGACCTTAACATCGGTCCGTTACTACCACTTGCATCCCCCACTCCCTGGATCACAAGATGGCGGAGAGTTCATCACAGTTACCATTGGACATTGATACCAGTCAAGATTTTATGTTTACAACACAAGATGTGGACAGGATTCTGTTTTCAGTAACCCCCCAGGATATGGCCATAGCTAAATCCAGCACGGACATCTATCATGAACTTTTAAATCTCAAAAGGAAGGAACAGGATCTCCTTCTGCACGGGATCTATTTATCCAACTATCATCGCCAACGCCTAATACCTAGGGGATTTAGGGTCAGCAACATCCCTACCATGGGCCGCAATAACCCAGAATTTTGTGCCAAATGGTGCGGGATCCTTAATAGATGTTCCTTCGATCTCATTCTCCTAGTAGTCGAATTTGTCGGTAAGGAACTGGCTGCCACAAGAGAGGGCATTCGGACCTTGGAACAACAACATCTTGATACACTAAAACAAGACACAAATACAGATTGGTTGGACAAACTTCAGCAATTAGTTGACAAGTATACACAGGACCTCACATCCTTTAAGCAGAAGAAATTACACAAAGTTTCCGAGGACTACAAGTCCAAACGAGTATATGGGTGGCTATTGGGACTTCGTCAGGACAACTACAGGAGACCACCTCGTCGAATGAAACATATCCCGAAATCCTTTCGCTCAGTAGATAGTTCGGATCAGTCCACCGACTCTGATACAGGCCCTGAAAATACCGGCCCTAATACTTCTTTTTCAGGGGTGGCCACGAGATCAAAGGCGGGGAGAGAGAAAGAAGGCGGAGAAAACACACCAGACGTGGAGGGAAAAAAGCTAAAGGGAAAGCCTCCGAAAAGAGGGGGGAAAACATAATTTTCAATTTGAGCAAGCACATCCTCCAACCTTGTGAAATCTCCCTGCTGTCCAAGGGTCTATCATTTATACCTACATGTTCACCAGACCCATTGGATCTTCTTGTGGATATCCATAGGTTCCAAAGGAAACTCCGATTAAAAGAACACTTTAAAGATTCACCCGATAAGCCTACCCCGAAATTTCGAGCTAAGAGTAATTTTGACCCTCCCAATCCTCCGGCAGCGATCAAGACATTTGGCAAGATCCTCAGTCGAGAGATGTGTACCAACAAACAGAATTTTCCACAACGACAGAATCTATCCCCACGAGAGAGACAGGCTATCAGGACACTTCAAGCTGACAAGGACCTGATCATCAGACTGGCGGACAAAGGTGGGGCAATCGTGCTTCTGGACTTATCCTACTACAGAACAGAACTTCTTAACCAACTCTCTGACACCACCACCTATCGCCTCTTGCCTGGCGACCCTACCCACAATTTTAAAAAAGAACTTGACTCATTTTTGTCAATGGCCAAGACCGCTGGATGGATCGATACGGACACCCACAATTTCCTCACTACACAGTACCCCAGGACACCGATCATTTATACTTTACCTAAGGTTCACAAATCCCCGTCAGCCCCTCCTGGGCGACCAATCATCTCAGCAGTGGACTCCCTGTATCAATCCATCTCCACCTATGTGGACCATTATCTACAGCCAATAGTCAGTGCCATGCTCTCCTATACCCAGGATTCGGGCCACGTCATCAGAAAACTAGCAGAACTTCCTCCGATCCCCTCGAACAGCATATTGGCCACCATGGACGTGACAAGCCTTTATACGGTGATCCCCCTTGACCAGGGGATCCAAGCCTGCAGGAGAGCCCTTGCATCCTCTCCCTCCATAGATGTACCCATTGAGTTCTTGACACACCTCCTGGAACTGACACTATCCAGGAACTTTTTCCGGTTTGAATACTCTTTTTACCTTCAACTGGCAGGTACCGCAATGGGAAGTGCACTGGCTCCATCCTACGCCAATATCTATATGCTTGACTTTGAAACAAAGTACATCCTCCCGTTACTGGGACAACAAATTCTCACCTACCTCCGTTACATAGATGATCTTCTCTTGATTTGGACAGACACGGAGGAGGCACTCATATCCATTCATCAGGGGCTTAACATGATTGACAGCCCCATCAAATTGACCCTCAATTATAGCAAGGAAGACATTGACTTTCTAGATTTAAACATTTTTCTGTCAGGCCCAGAAGTGGGCACCCGTCTCTTTAGGAAGCCAACCGACAGAAACTCGATCCTGCATGCCAGCAGCCACCATCCTCCGGCCTCCATCCAAGGGATCCCATATTCACAGTTTTTGCGTGTGATACGCAACAACAGCTCCAGACCCACAGCTGAATTGCAGCTCCGAGAGATGCTGGATAGATTCCTTGACAGAGGCTACTCACCTGGTATCCTATACGAACAACTTGAGAGGGCACTCCAACACACCCAAGCTGAACTTCTCCAGCCTATTTCCATCAAGGAGCCCACATCAAAAAAAACCCTGATTTTCTCCACCACTTACTCCACAGCATCTGGCCAGCTGAAGGCCAGCATTAACAAACACTGGCCCATGTTGAATATGGACGAGTCACTTTGCCTTCATTCCTCCAAGAAACCGCTGATGGGCTATAAAAGAGGAAAAAATTTGCGAGACCTACTGGTAATAACCGACCTCAAGGGGATCACCAATACAGAGCCCGGATGGCTCACCACTCAGAAGAAGGCTGGCTGCTACAGGTGCCCGGATTGTGTTACTTGTCGGTGCTTACTTACAGGACCTGACTTCCCTCACCCCCATACGGGGAAGAGGTTCAAAATCCGGAGTAGACTCGGGTGTTGCTCTACTTACATCGTGTACCTCATAACGTGCCCTTGTGGCCTGTATTACATTGGCAAAACCACCACAACTCTGAAGGAGCGCATAGCCAACCACCGTTCATCTATTAGCAAAGCACTCAAAGAAGGAAAGGCTCTACAACCGGTGGCTAGACATTTTCTAGCCAAGGGACACACTTTACCCACTTTCAGATGTATGGCCATTGACTACCAACCACCCTTGCCCAGGGGGGGCAACCGGGACCAAGCATTATTGAGGAAGGAATCCAGATGGATTTACACATTGGATACTGTGGCCCCACGTGGCCTTAATGAACTATTGCCACTTGGATGTTTTATCTAGAACATCCGCTGTATTGGACTTTGTCATGTCCTTTTTATGTTTGCAACATTTCCCTTTTTGTTATTCTCCATCTGTTGTTTTCCCTCCTTATACTGTAGTAACCTTTTCCACCTAATCTAGCTGGATACATGGCACAGTTAAGTGTTGCAACTTAGTTGCTTTTAACCCCAGTCAGATCCATGACTCGTTTTCTGGGCTTAGGTACAGACCTATGGGAGTACCGGGCGAAGGAGCGGAAGGTTTGGCTCCTTACACATGAGCGACACAAGGTTTTCAGCATGTGGGCACACAGGAAGGTGGTGCGGCTGCTTTAGCAAAATTAAGTTCCGGTGCCAGGATGTAGGTGGGGAGTGATGCGCAGACCAGAGAGTATTCGCACTTATTCGAGCGTGTTACTGTCATGCTGCTACACACCCGAGTACCTGCTATGCAAATTCCGGCTTGTTGTTGCCAGGGAATGACTGTTGTCACTACCTGTGGGTGTTCCCTTTGGGTTGAACACTCCGCTCCGCCCCACTGTATCCTGATTGGCCATGAGTGGCCCCCACCTCCACTGATCACTGCCTGGGCGTCTGGACACGCCCCCTAGCTCTGTGTACATTCATTTACGCTTATATTACTGCCTATTCTCTGTTTCTGCCTTATACCCAGCGAGGAGGTCTGTACTGTTGTTTTAAACCATCATGTTTTACACCAGTTTGTTTTTCACTAAGCTCAACATGTTTCATGTTGCATACGGTTGCCTAGCAACCAGACTTGGCGCCATTATGCTGTTTTAAACCCTGCACTGTGTTCTGTATTTCCCTGAAGAAAGTTCCTGTGTGGAACTGAAACGTCGGATTGAATAAACTTGCTCACTTTTTTGACATTATGGGGCAGATTCACTAAGGGTCGAATTTCGAAGTTAAAAATACTTCGAAATTCGACCCTCGAATTGAAATCCTTCGACTTCGAATATCGAAGTCGAAGGATTTAGCGATAAACGTTCGATCGAACGATCGAAGGATTTTAATCAAACGATCGAATGAATATCCTTCGATCAAAAAAAGCTTAGCAAGCCTATGGGGACCTTCCCCATAGGCTAACATTGACTTCGGTAGGTTTTATCTGCCGAAGTAGGGGGTCGAAGTTTTTTTTAAAGGGAAAGTACTTTGACTATCGAATGGTCGAATAGTCGAACGATTTTTACTTTGAATCGTTCGATTTCGATCGAATTCGAACGAATTTAACCAATTCAATGGTCGAAGTACCCAAAAAAAATTCGAAATTCGAAGATTTTTTCATTCGAATCCTTCACTCGAAGTTAGTGAATCTGCCCCAAAATCTTTGTCTTCAAATCCTTGGAGTGCTGTCCCACCCTGCACCTGTATCCATTCATCTTTTGGATCAGCACCCAGGTCTTTTGCCACTTATGGTGTGCGGACCTTTGTAAAATGTATAATTAAGCAATTGAATTCTTAATGAATCAGATGAAAATTAAGCGTAGGACTGGCCAGATATGGGATGACTTTGACGTAGTTGGCCAGCTTAAATATATTGCATTATATGGACAAACAATCCCTGTGTTGTTTAAAGGGTAAGGCATTTTTTAGTAGCAGTATGCACAAAATGTCGCTGTCTTAAATATATTGATAGTGGGTTGAGTGCAGAGGACCTCTTGTAGTTGACTATAATAGAGAATTCCTATCATACTTACCGTAATTCTCTTTTCCTGGAGTTCCTCCATGGCAGCAACTAATGGGTTAATTCCCCTATCCTGAGAATGGACAGGCTTAACAAGCAATAATTACAACCATTTAAGAACCCACCCCAGCCTCCTGTGCGCTGTCTTTGTTTAAAGTCCTAAGGGTGGGAGCGCGTGCTGCCATGGAGGAACTCCAGGAAAAGAGAATTACGGTAAGTATGATAGGAATTCTCTATTTTCCTGGGTTCCCCATGGCAGCAACTAATGGGAAATAAAAAGCTATGGGGGGGAATAAACACATAACACAATCTGCATTATAAAAGTTTACTATTTCACCATCTGAAAGGTTGATGACAGAAGACCTAAAAGGCGAAGCCACTGCCTTGCTGACAAACACCCCTGTGCAAGGGCTTCCTCCACTGTTTGTTGTATCTTCACTACTTTCTCCTTGGGAAGAGAAACTAGATCTCTCTGCGTGTCTAGGTGAGCACCCAAGTAAATTAATTGCTGAGAAGGGACTAGGTTGCTCTTTTGAAAATTCACCAGCCAGCCGAACTGCTGCAACTTCCGCAGAACTTGACCCGATATGGCCAGTAATTGCTCCTGAGAGGAAGCTAGGAGAAGCAGGTCGTCCAAGTAATGGTAGATTCTGATATTCTGTTCCCTTAAAAAAGCCACCAGTGCCACCAGGACCTTTGAAAACACCTTTTGAAAACACTGTATTCTCCTGAGGCCTTTGGTATGAGAAAGAGAGGTGAATAGAAACCTTGAAATTTCTCTTCTTCTGGCACTAGTTGAATCGCCTTCTGGTAGAGGAGTTTCTGCACATAAAGATGAATAGCCTGAGCTTTTGCTGGATTTGAAGGAATAGCCGAAGGGACATAATGTGGGGTTAGAGGTCTTCGGTTGAACTCTATTGAATACCCCCTGCTTATCACCGTGCAAACCCTGTTGTCTCGAATTGTTCCAGTCCAAACCCCAGCAAATTTGTTCAATCGACCTCCTACCTTCTGGGGTTGGACTGGCGGACCTTCAGAAAAACTTGGTGTTCTTCTCTCCCTGAAAGGAAGCAGGCATTCTTCCCCTATCCGACCTAACCGAGGTTTGACCTCCTTTCCAAGCTCGAGATCTTCCATATTCTTTTCCAGGTCTATAGTTCTTCTGATCATTAGAAAACAGGTTTTCTCTAAAGGATCTTCTGTTTGAAGAAAAATAAGGACGTCTAGGTCTACTTTCCTGTGGTAAAAACATGCTTTTACCCCCAGACACCTTCTTAATAACTTCCTCAAGCTTTTGTCCAAAAAGCTTCTGTCCCAAAAAGGGAAAAATGCATAAATTATATTTAGAATTGTTGTCCGCCTGCCATGGACGGAGCCATAAGGCACGCCGAGCTGAAACCGACAAGGCAATATTTCTAGCTGAAAGCCGTATGAGGTCTAAGGAAGCCTCCGCCATGAAATCTGACCCCAACTTGAGTTCCCCCAAGGCATCTATAATCTTCTCTTGACTGACTCTACTCTTCAGAGCTTCTTCGATATTTGAAATCCAGGATCTAAAAGCCCTGGACAAAGAGGATAAGGCTATGGCTGGCTTGAGAGCCGAGCCAGAGGCCAAGTATGCCTTCTTCAAATCATTATCCATCCTTCTCTCCATTGGATCTCGAAAACTAGTGGCATTTTCTACAGGAAGCGTTGACTTCCTGGCTAACCGAGCCAAGGCTGCATCCACTACTGGTGGGGAATCCCAATCTTTAGAATCCTCTGAGGAAAATGGATAAAGTTTAGACAATCTGTTCTTAATTGACGTTTTCTTCTCCATCTTGCTCCACTCTGAGGCTATTAATTCCTTAACCTCCTCAAAAATTGGAAAATAATTATTCCTCTTGGGCTTTGACATGAACAACTTCTTGGAAGTAGAAGCTTCTTCCTTCTCCTTCTCCTCCTCACACTTCAATGCTTCCTTAATGGCTCTTACTAAAGGATCCACCATCTTAAAGTCAAATAGATGCGCAGCATCTTCCTCTGATTCTGCCTCAGACAAGACCAGGTACTCATCTGTCTCCGACCCTGAATCCTCCTCACTTCCTTCTTTCTCCTGAGACCTAGTTCTAGGTCTCTTCCTTGATCTTAAGGATGAAGAAGCCTGAACAGCAGACAACATACCCTCTGAGACTGCTTTTTTTATCATGCCCAAAACATCCGAAGTTTCCTGGGAGGTTACTCCAGCCACTTCCGTGAGGCAACTTCGACATAAATATTTATCTCTTAAAGCCCTATTAGGGCATGCTTTGCATCTGGGTCTCTCCTCTTCCCTTGTGGCTGCTGGTTCCTTTGAGATCCCCTGAGCTTCTTGATGAGTCCGAGATTTTTTTGAAGAGAGCCTAAAAGACAATAGTGGATGAGAGAGTGAAATCCAAAAAAAAAAAAAAAGAAAAAAAAAAAATATATATTTTTTGTGCTCTCACCTAGAACCTGAGCGATGTGAATCATGGGCAGTGGGAGAATCCTCCATTGGAATGGGTGAATGCAAGAGCTAGACATGGTAGCCAAAAAAAAAAAAATCAACACCCAGCACTTACAATTACAATGCCAAGGAAGAGGTACCTACCAGAAGAGCATAGAGAGAGAGGCCAGACAGCCAGGAGTAGCCAGTGGAAGCAAGAAGGACCAGCAAACAGATCTGACACTTTTAGCGTCCTTTTAAACCCTTCTTTGGCGCCAGCAAACCGAAAAACCGGAAGTGACATCACTTCCTCCCACTGGAACGCATAGGAGCGCATTTGGAACGCAAAACGCAATGTACTTCTCCCACTGTTAACTTTTACCTCTAATGTCTCCCCCATACTGTCGAATTGAAGGTGAGGGGGGGGACCCTCTGACAGGCAGAGCGCCAAGCGGTTACCTTTGCAGAGGCTTCACATGTGTGGAAAAGGGCCAACCATGACCCAGGTGAGAGTAAAGAAAAAAAGCCTATCCAAACCAGCGGACAGGAAAAAAAAAGACAGCGCACAGGAGGCTGGGGTGGGTTCTTAAATGGTTGTAATTATTGCTTGTTAAGCCTGTCCATTCTCGGGATAGGGGAATTAACCCATTAGTTGCTGCCATGGGGAACCCAGGAAATGTATTTTGTGGTCACGCCCTCATTGCACCCCCGCCTAGTGGTTTTAAGAAATAGTGGTGAGCACAACTTTCCCTTGTTTGTTATAGTTATACAGGAGCAGTGACCAGCTCCATGTTGTAGCTCCCACCCTTCCCAGCTATAGTCAGGTGATCCCACTGGTGTCTAATAAAAGGGCAGCCAAGTTTGGGAGTTTTACTTTGAAAGCAGCTAGTAAGTTGCAGGTAAAACTTAGTCCCTGTGTAAAATGGATAATTAAGCATTTGAATTCTTAATGAATCAGATGAAAATTAAGCGTAGGACTGGCCAGTTATGGGATGACTTTGACGTAGTTGGCCAGCTTAAATATACTGCAATATATGGACAAACAATCCCTGTTTTGTTTAAAGGGTAAGGCATTTTTCAGTAGCAGTATGCACAAAATGTCTCTGTCTTAAATATATTGATAATGGGTTGAGTGCAGAGGACCTCTTGTAGTTGACTATATATATATATATATATATATATATATATATATATATATATATATATATATATATATATAGTTTGTGAGGGTAGGGAGGGATGTGTGTATGGATGCTGGGTTTCATTTGGAGGGGTTGAACTTGATGGACTTTGCCTTTTTTCAACCCCATTTAACTATATAACCCCATGGATGTTGTTCAGTGGCTTTAAAGCAGGTACTTATTCGTGCATTCCCGGATTGGAGGCAAGTTTTAGTTGCATAAAAACCCAGTGTACTGCTAAACGGAGTATCCTGTAGGAGTCCACGTAGGGGCTAGCAAATAGCCCATTAACAAGTGTAGTCCTACTCGCTTTAGGAAAACGTTACGAGGAATATCATCCTTCATTTCCTAGGGATATTACAATGCTCTTCTATATATCACACAACTGGCTGAAACGAAATTGTTTGTGTGGGGGAGAAGAGTAACCATATCTCTGTAGTTAAAATTATTATAAGGACGCCATCCCGTCTATATGAGCAAAACAAACTTGGAGACGAGAACTGCACCTGAGCGCCACAGCACCGGCTCAGACTGATTGCCACGAAATGGGTTTCAACTCACGCGATATTTGGCCACGCGTAACATCCCTTCTTTCCCGCCGCCGTCTTTGTCCTGGAAACCAGACCCGTTACTAAGGAAAAGCATTTACCTCGCAAACATTCAATGGCTCTTTGTAGCACTGTGTTTTTATAACTTCGGGATTGCGTAAAGCACCGAGCCCAATACTTTGCCTACCAACCAGAACATTATTGTTATTGTAATATCCCGTAGCATGCGCTGTGTGTCCAAACCCGGAAAAGCGCAGCTATTCTTGTAACATGGCTGCTGAAGTACGTCAGGCATATCTATTTCTATGAACTCACTGCACATAATACTATCCACTGTAGCATAGATATGCCACTTCCTCCCGATATAACGAAAGATTATTTGTTGTCGTTCCATTAGGTACCTACCATAATAAAGCAAAAAGGTCAGTTCGTTAGTACCAGAAAGAAAAATGTATCCAAAATCAATAAACACGACCATTTCTTGCCGTAAACAAAGACTCGTATTCTTTTATGTTTTGTCCGCCATTACATTCATTAGCATTTCAACCTCTCAACCAAGCCTGATTCTCTATAGCGCACGATTTCATAGAATATAGAGGTGGGGGGAGCACGGTGGACTGATCCTATGCTGGATTGGCTCTTTCCTTAACCAATCGCAATTCAGCATGCCTACCGAGTAACAAATCAACGTCGACGCGCCGAGGGGTGGTCTTATTACTTGGTGTAGGTTGTGCCGTGTTGTGTTCTGTTTCGGCCGTGCTTGCGGAGGTAGCTCGGGGTCGGCGTAGGAGAAAGGTAAGGAACCATGAGAGCAATTCCTTGCTTTCTAGTGGGTGCTGCATACCAGTAAAAGAGGTACAGTGGAATTGGATGGTGTGTTTTCTAGTTGTTGGGGCGTCACTGTAGTGACCATTGTAAGCCCCGCTAATAGCGAAGGGAAGATGGTGTTGGGGTCGTTCGGAAAAGGCTGGAGCGGCAAAACGTTATGTGGTGCAGTTATGAAACGCACGTAGTGCTGGAAACCTGCTTTACATCGCGCGTTAGCCTTGCATTGTCTAGGCGGCCTAAGTGTGCGAGGCCGCGGGTGCTGACGTCATCGTCTTTCCTCCATTTCTACAAGTGCGCGGCCAGGCCCGACATCCACTTCCACGTAGGATTAGAGTGAGAGAAGGTGAATAAATATGGTCGTTGTGTTTGGCTAGTGGTGGAAGAAACTACGCCATAGGTTTTGGAAGTAAAACGTTCCTGTGATTTGGAAGGTACTGTGTTTGAACTAGCAGGCATTACATCGACACTCCCTTATATGAAAGCGAGGCACCCTTGCTTTATAAAAGAGCGGCCTGAATAGTATAAGTCGGCGCTGTTGTAAGTTAAAAGCACTGTGTTGCTTATGGTGACGAAGCCGCCATGCTGGTGAGAGGCGTCTAATCTTCCACAAAATGGCTGACGGCGGAAGCTTGCGGTAGTGGGGCGGAGCCGGTGGGACCGGTGTCTGAGGGCTCGTAGACAAAGGAGATGTAAGGGCTAAATAGATGTAAATGGCCTGAGGAGGGGTCGCCAAAGAATGTACTAAGATAATATTCTCTGTATGAAGCCTGCGTTCTGTCCAATATAATGATTATTTTTGCTTTCGTTTCATTTGGGGCTTACAGAATCGCTGTCTGTCATTGGTACTTGCTTGGTGATGGTAACTGATCCACGCTGTGTGTTCTATTGGTAGATGTATGCTGATCAGCAGCATTTTATATGATCATTTTATAAGGGATGTTTTGGTTGGCTTTGCACGGCCTTATAGAATCTGTTCATAACTTCTGCCTTCCAAAAATGCACTTAGCTGAATGTAAGTTGATTTTATGGGGTTACAATTCTATGTATCGTGGTGCAATTGCGTCTTTGTTGTTCATGCTGGCCCCACCCACTGCCTTTTTTCCCCAGGGGACAGTATTAACACCTGGGATGCTCTACTTCTGCCTCCCAAAATGTGCCCCCCCCCCCCATAAAATATATGGAAAATATTACTGTATTAGCCACCATTTCAAAATATGTTCACTTCCAATCGGATCTGTAATGGGACTGTAATACAAAATCTGTTGTATTGTTTCATATACGTTTAAATATATTGTACTGTACTAGTGAAAGAAAATTCAGAAACACTGCTCTAGTTATGTATAAATATACTGTGGTATAGCAACGAGGGGAACAATTCCGAATGAATAGGCCAAAAAGGTAAACCGTTTATGACTGATTAACTTTGTTTAAAAAAAAAAAAAAAGGTTTTCACATGCTTTTTATGGATCCCTACAGATAAACTTTTTTTATAAGGAATAGTATTTGAAGGTGCTGCAGAAAAATATACAAATTAGATAGCAAATTATGCATATGTTTATAAAGCACCAACTTTCACTAATAAATGGGTGCATACTTTGAACATACAGACTGCATACAAATATGTATCTTATGGGTGAGCTTAGTCTGTAACTGGTCCATGGGCTGCATCTCCTCCCACTAATGGGCCTGTCTCACACGCTGCTCTACTTTGTTTTATGTTTCCAGTGGGAGTGTTTGTATTTATAGAGCTGGCGAAGGCAACAGCATGGACATGCCTATATTACTTATTTTTTCCCCTCCCACCTTCTCTGTATTTTAAAGTAATTGTGAATGGCTCTCTGTGATTGGACAATTAAACAGTTTGGTAATTATGTGTAGTCTAAGCTTATTTGATGCCGTCATCATCTGCTGGTCCCTCCCAATGCACAGTTTGTTATAATACTGTTATTTGCAAGTGCTTTTTTTATTGAACCTTAGTCTGTATGCCAAGATGTTCTTTATAAATCACAGCTCAAGCTTCATCTTTTTTCATGTTTGGTTATTGACAGGTAGCAGCCTCCAAATTACAAGTTGTATTAAAAGAAGATGGAGACAGAGCAGGAAGAGGTTGAATTCACAAACACAGAAGCGAACGGTAACTTTTATTCATTTTTGTTGGGCATCTTTATTTCTCTTTTTGCTTTGCTGTTACAATTCTCCTCATACTTTTATTTAATTTTGCAAAATGTTCTTTTATCATAGGTAAACGTCCAGCAGAAGACATGGAGGAGGAACAGGCATTCAAGAGATCTAGAAACACAGATCTGATGGTTGAGCTGCGTATTCTGCTTCAGAGCAAAGTATGTTTTACGAATTCTAATTCATGCTTGTAATGGTGCATTTAATGAATATCTTTAACATATTACATGTCTGTATTTGTAATCCGGAGTGCTTTAGAGTCCTCTGTTTACCTTTTCAGCTACCGCTCATATTTTTTTTTTTTCTTTTCTAGAATGCTGGGGCAGTAATCGGCAAAGGAGGAAAAAATATTAAGGCACTTAGGACAGACGTGAGTGTTCAGAATTTGTTTGTGCCCTTAATTTTTGCTGCTTTAAGCCATCTTGAAATATATTCCAAGCAAAAGTCCTTAATTGATATTCTTCTAAATCCTGTATCCTGCAACTTTATCCATTTACAGAACAGTACACATTGTATTAAACATGCTGATTCTAGTGTTAACTAGTATCTGGAAGCACTGTAAAATAAATTTCCGTGTTTGAATACAAAGATTGGTAGTTGAAGTTTGCAATGATTTAGTGGGTTGACTCGTGCGATTAGACTGTTCTTTTAGAGTATGATTGTTACTGACAAACCTGAAAATTCTCTTTTGAAGACAAGGCATGTTTAGTCTTTGTGTTAAAGCCAAGTGCTATTAAAAGTTCCCATCAATGTAGGTAACATTAACATTTCTTAAGTAGAATGGAAGTGTAGAAGTCTTATCCCATATTCCACATTTTGTTTTTGATCTGGACTTTTTTTTCCTTAAAGTTGTCCAGTATCGGCAAGACTTTTTGTGTAGTTAAGCGAGAAGTGTCTACACAAGAGCCAGCCTACTATTGTTCCTCGCATATGTATTAGTTTGGCATTCCACTAACTTCAAAAGTTCCAAACATGTATTTTTCACAGTATGACTTAATACTGTTTCTGTAACTGAAAGCAATGAGTTTAGTTTGTGTTAAATTAAAATGTATTGCTTTTCCCCCTTTTCCCTCTCCTTGTTTTTTTTTGGCCACATATCTCCGTTGCCCATGTACTGGATCGTCTTACCCCTGCGTTGCCCACCATGACGGCCCATCTATCCCTGAACGCCCATGTGAAAACCCTGGTTGGCTATGCCCAAAAATGTGCTCGTTGCCCAACGGGTACTTTTCCTGACATCTTCTGATTGAATGCCCATACCCAATGCCATCATCCACGAACGCCAATGACCAATGCAGTACAATGCCAGTGTTTCAGTCCCAGACAGCAGTGGCCCCGAGCGGTATGTCCCAACAGTTTATGCCTCACTGCCTGATAAGAAAGAGAAATGTATTATTACCTGCCTTAATTATATGAATCATTTCCCCTTACGTAGTGATTTGATTTGTTTGGGATTTTTTTTTTGTTTTGGGTTTTTTTTTATATATATTTTTCCATTTTTTTTTTTATTTTTATTCTGTTCCTGGTTTGTTTTCCCATTCCCCCATAAGGTTTGGGGTTTTTTTTTTAAGCTTTATTCCCCCCCCCCCCCCTCTAACTCTGCTTTAAGGTCCATGGACCTACTAATTTTAATAGCTGAGGGAAGTTGTACAGCTTCCTGAACTGCTTAATTATAACTTTGTAGATTTTAGTGTTTAAGTGGTCTCTTTCTGTCTTTGTAGCCCTTCCGATTACATTACCTGTTTCATATTTATATTTTTTTCGTGAGCCAACTATCAGTCCTTCACTTCATGTTCACGTTGCATTTTTATTTTCCCTCTCAAAAGACCATTAGCTTGTAAATTTTTTATGCAGTTCCATCCATGAAATGTTCACCACTTGCATTTTCCAACTCTACTGAGGTGTTACAATGTAATTTTGAATAGTGAGGTGATCTTAAATAAGTGGTGATGGGGAATGTGATCATTCGCTTGTTTCTAGTTCTGTGCCACCTTCTTGCCCACTTAATCTGAGTCCTGCCAGAATCCCTCCTCCTTCTACTCACTGACATGTAAACCTTTGCTACTGTCAAGTTTATGAAATGCACATGCATGTGTATTTGTCATACAAGCACATCCTTAAAGTAGGTGTTAATAGAAGTAATAACATCAGCATTATCCTTTTTCTGCCATTTTATGTAATGCATCCAGTATATTAAGCATGAGCGCAGATATTGAAACAATTGGAGAAATCCTAAAGAAGATAATTCCCACACTGGAAGAGGTATGTATTTTTAAAATCTGAAAGTGACCTTGAGATTTTTATATGGGTATGGCAGTGTTACCTGGAAGGATTGGGTCATGGTGTCTCTTTGCCTATTTGATCTTGTAGTCCTAGAAGCCCCATGATTAACTGTAACTGAAGTTTTTCTGTCCTAGATATTATTAAACTTAAGCTGAATGTCTGAAAGAATAGTTTTCATATGTGTAACATAAATATAAGCATATTGGCACCGATAGCAAACCTTAAATAGTGGCTTGAACGAAATGTTTCATGCGTTCCCAAAGGAAAATCTTTTAAGTAGTTTACAGATCTGCTTCCAATATCCGAATTAAAGGAACAGTAATACCAAAAAAGGTAGTGTTGCCCTGCCCTGGTAAAACTGATCTGTTTGCTTCAGAAACACTACTCAAAAAAAACAAGCTGCTGAGTAGCAATGGCGAAATTTGAAAAAAGGCTATATGGCACAGGATAAATAATAGATAACACTATGTTGTGTAACTTGAGCCTTTTGTCCTTTGAATAGCTGCCCCAATGGCTACACAGCGTGTGTGTGTGTGTGTATGTATGTATGTATGTATGTATGTATATATATACACACACACACACAAGTAGTAGTGTTTCTGAAGCTAACACAGCCGTTTTACTAGTGCAGGGCAACACTGCATTATTTTATATTTTTATTACTTTTTTTTTTTTTAATTTTATGTTGTTACTGGTCCTTTAAGTGGAACCTATAACCAGCTTGTAGTATGAAATTTGTTGATGCAATGATATCCATCAAAATTTCCTCTGTGCCTTTATATTCTACATTTAGTTCAGGCGTGTAATATTGTCTTTTTTTGTAAAATGCTTTATCTGATGCTCCGCATTTTGCAGCAGACCACACACTGTTCTAGGGTTATGGGGAAAGCAAATTGGTGAAAAATGTAGAGCTTAATTAAACAGTATTGGATAGTCACTTGGAAAGTTTTTGAATAATGGATCCCATACTTTTTTATGCAAAGGTTTGTTGTTCTTGACTATTAAATGCTTCTGTTTTTTTTTTTTTTTTTTATATATATAATTTGTTTGCTGCTTACCCCCTGAACATTGCAGTACCAACACTTCAAAGGAAATGATTTTGATTGTGAGTTGAGGTTATTGATTCATCAAAGTTTGGCTGGTGGAATTATTGGTGTAAAAGGAGCAAAGATTAAAGAACTTAGAGAGGTATGCACATAACATATTATTCTTATCACTTGCTAACTGCATATAAGCCTGTATTCTAAAACCTTTTCATGGTCCTCCTTTACTGAATCACTTGCCATGTCACTTTTTTTTTGTATCCGTGCCATACACCGTGCACCTCTGACTGAATTAGTCAAGGTGCCTGTAACAAAATAGCTGGCTGCTTTATCTTGTCATCCATCCATTTAAATAAAGTATTGCATGTCCAAGGAACGGCAGCTTCTGCCACACAGAAGCTGTCATGCTGTCTTTGCCACTCTAAATATATTTTTTAGATGTGCAGATTCATACATATTTATTAGGATGGGTAGCGGTAAAAAGGCTGGTAATAAGTGCCATGTTTATACTCTTTTCCCTAAATTTTTTCTTCACTTTTTAACCCTACTTCCTCCATATGTTGCTATCCTAAGCTTGTTTTCTTAACTGTGGATCATTTTAGTGCTGTAACATGATATATTTGTTTTGCAGAAAACTCAGACTACAATAAAGCTATTCCAGGAGTGCTGCCCTCATTCGACTGATCGTGTTGTGCTGATTGGAGGCAAACCGGATAGGGTGGTTGAATGCATTAAAGTTATACTGGATCTCATCTCTGAGGTAAACCGCCTTATTCTAAAATATATTCAGTAGTTATGCTGCATGTCATATGTTGGTGCTGTTTAAGCTTTTGTTTTTGCTTGTTTCAGTCCCCTGTCAAGGGCAGGACTCAGCCCTATGATCCTAATTTCTATGATGAAACTTATGATTATGGAGGATTTACAATGATGTTTGATGACCGAAGAGGGCGCCCCATGGGTTTCCCTATGCATGCCAGGGGTGGATTTGATCGAATGCCTCCAGGTCCCGGAGGTCGTCCCCTGCCACAGTCGAGAAGAGATTATGATGACATGAGCCCAAGACGGGGGCCCCTTCCTCCACCCCCTGGTCGTGGGGGTAGAGGTGGAAGTAGAGCTCGTAATCTTCCTCTCCCACCACCTCCACCACCTAGAGGAGGGTTCGTGTTTATATAAGCTTTAGTAGTTGGTCTTGTATCAAAAGCAGTTGTACATGTTTATTATGGAGAATAATCTGACATTTCACTTTTTCAGGGACCGAAGAGGAAGACCAGACCATTATGATGGAATGGTAAGATATAATCCAAGATTATTTTTCATTTTAAAATATTTGTTCAAAAAATGTTTATTTGAATATTATGTAATTAATTATATGGCCCTTATTTGTTTGTTTTCATTGCCTATCTGCACAGCACATTTTTTTTAAAAGTTCTTTGAGCTCTGAAAAATAAATTTTATATACGATTGGGATATACAAGCAGGTTGTTGTTGTTGTTGTAGTTACAATGGTGTTTGCTCCCAACACAACCACACTGCTTATGATCCTTTGATACATAAGAGTTTTTTTTTTTTAACCTGGCTAACCTCGGGTTGGTCTGTCACCCCCTATTTAATTTATTTTTTTAAGAAAATCTGCATATGCTATATAGTGCTTATAAAATGCCCAAACTGGTCTTGCAGATGTAATAATATTCTTATCTCACCCCCATGTGCAGTAATCGTCATGTTCTTGTTGCCTAGGAAATGTATTCGCACGTTTCAGCTGTGTCTGCAATAGAGCTCTGAGCAAAGGGTGAAAAGAAAAAAACTTGACATAAGTGCTAAAAACACTTCCAAAAAAAAAATATTTTTTTGTTTGTTGCATGTACTTCATCTAATGGCAACGTATCTGCGAAGTCACTGTGATTAACGTATACCATAGGGTATAGAGCTGCATCAATCTCTCGTTACTATGGAAAAGATGGGGGGGGTTGGGTAGATCCCAGGAATAATGTATTTCTGTGACTATAGGCTTGTGCTTAACTTAGATGTTAAGGCACATTGTTTGAAAAACAATGCACCAAATTTTCTTACCCCCCTTTTTTTTTTTTTTTTTTTTTTTTTTCTTGCACCCTTGACAAATAACTTCAGGGCGGAGCTGGATATGGTAAGTATATTTGTACTTATTTTGTTTTTTGACTATTTGAAATAAGATTTTTGGTCTAAAACTTTTTTTTTCCCTCTCCCCAAATTTAGGCAGAGGTTCTTTCGGTGATATTGGTGGGCCAGTTGTAACAACACAAGTAACCATTCCAAAAGATGTAAGTAAACTAGTTTATCACTGTAATTATTTTTCCCCCCCTTTATTCTGTCTAAACACCATACCTTTTTACTTACCTAGTACTACATTTGCTTTAAGTCAGGCTTCTGTCGTTTATATTTTGTGTTCATGGTCAACAGAGGGGGTTTATGTATAAAGATGGCCATATATGTGCAGATTTGCTAGAGTACTTTGGGCAATCAGTGACTGGTGGATCAAAAAGTATAGCTCCTGAATTTACCTCGGTCAGCCATAAGGAAATTCCCAAATTTATGCAGTTTGTAGAGCGTAGCAAATTGGGTATGGTCTCTCATGAGGTATCTGTCCATTCAGCCCGCAGACCAATATCAGTATTTGTAAGGGTCGGGTCCAGGACCGGATTTACTGGGCGGGCGCCCCCTAGGCCGCACGGTCCGGACAAAAAACCCCCCCCCCCAGCTTGTGCATGCACCGAGGAGCTCCGTGTCCCCAGTGCTCCCCAGAAAGCATGCTGCCCCTAATATTTTGCCGTCCGAGGCCCGGGCCTTTGTGGCCTCGCCGATAATTACTGCCTGGTCAGACTGTGAGTGGCACCACTAAACGTCTTCTGGAAGCAAATTATTTGGGGATAAGTTTAGTATTGAGAAATTAGGGCAATTGAAACCTTACTCTGCAACTGACTTTAAATGTATTTTTCAGTTAGCTGGATCAATAATTGGGAAAGGAGGTCAGAGAATTAAACAAATCCGCCATGAATCTGGTGCATCCATCAAAATTGATGAGCCTTTAGAAGGATCCGATGACAGAATAATTACCATTACTGGCACTCAAGATCAGATACAAAATGCACAATTTTTGCTTCAGAACAGGCAAGTTGAAAGCATGATCTTTTTTGTGTTTTCTTAATGACACTGTCCTGTTTTTTCTGTCCTAACTTTTCCTTTTTTTAGATATTCTGTTTTTCTTACTTGTGTTTCTCACTAAACCAGAAGATTCACTTTATACTAATTCTACTTGAAGGAAATAACATCTTGGTTCTTTCTATCGTGAAACAGCTGCAAAAGTTTAGTAAACATTTATTGAGCCTGTAGATCTTAAATATAACTAGAAGAAGTCAGTGGATGTTGGTTTAGTTCTGTGTGGAAGACTAGTGATTTTGTTGTTTTTAGATAACAGCATTGACAACAAATCACAGTCTGCCATATGGCACAGACCATGCCTCTACAGGACAAGTTGAAACTTGATACATTGAAGTTGAAACGGATATTGAATTTGTACCATAATGCAGCGTTTTCACACATTTCTAACTGCTTTAAACTTTTCATATAACTGCTTAACCTCATGCATGTTAACTTCTTTTCACATTGTACTCATAACTAAACCTAATCAATTGCTACCATTGACTAGCACTTCATTAATCTTGTTTATGGATTTAGATATCTAATTTATAAGGCACGTGAGCTTTGAGGTTCTAATGCAAGATTTTCTTTTTTTTTATAGTGTGAAGCAGTTTTCTGAAGATTATTCTTATGGGTTTTGACTTCTAAACATTGCAAGGCACATGCTCGAGGGGTTCTAATGTAAGATTCTCTTTTTTTATAGTGTGAAGCAATATTCTGGCAAGTTTTTCTAAGACTAGTGAAGAATGAAGCCCTGCATCTCTGTTTCTTCTTCTGTTTAAAACAAAAATTAAAAAAAAAATGCAAACATTCCTCTGCTTCATAGGTGTTAAATCATATTTGGTGTTGACCACATGTATTGGTTTGCCTTACGGAGGCTGCAGTATGTGACTTATTAATGCTGTTTGGAAACAGATTCAGACTGGTGGAATTCATCTTAAATGGTGATCTGTACAGTGTGTAACCATTGACGCTGCTTTACATACACTGTATCACATTGACGGCTTGTTAGTGATCAACACTGGCAAAAAGTTTTTTGGGTTTTTTTTGTAAACTAGATTTTGGTTTTCTAAATAACTACATGCTATGCCTCTTGTCCTATCTTCAACACTGCAGCAATGCACTTGCCAATATTGAAAAAAAGTTTTTATTTGTCTTTTCAATCCATATTTTACTGAAAGGTAACACTTGTTTTTGTGCCTCCCTCTCTAGGATAAAGGCTCTTTGGTTCAGACGCCATCTTTGCAGAGTTGATGTCGCTAGAGGGATATGTACAGTAAATTGTTGAAATTAGTTCTCTCTTGCACTTGTGGCAGGTTGTTTTTACTTTTTTTCCCTATTCTCACAATAAAACATTTTAATTAAATATGATTGTGTCGTTTTATGTTTCAAATCTAAATGGGTTTCTTGAATATAAGGCTAACTGGTGATCTCTTGTACTCTTGCACCCATTTTGTTTGCCTGGCAGACTTGGGAACTGATTGGGCGGCACTTGGTGGATAAATGTATAACATGCAGCATATGGTGTTTTTAATACTGTTTTAACCCTACCTAAAGTGAAAGGTCCAGTATCTTTGTTTTGCTGTCATCCATTTGCAGATGCCTTGAATTTCCCACTCCATTTAGATTAGAAAAAAAGACAGTTTCCTATTTAAGTACTTTTTGTCAACAAGTGCAAAATATAACTAATTTCATTGCTGTCAATTTTGTTTTTCCCTTCGTTGCACTTGATGGTATTTGAACTAATGTGCCATGTTGGTGGGAGGACGTTTTTTTATTTGGTGGTGAATACAGTTTTTAGTTTTGTTAGCAAGTCTAAATATTTTTCCAGGTTCTAGTCATTTCCTATAGCTCAGTTTAATAAAGCTTACGTCTGAGTAAAGTTGCTTTTCTTCCATATATGTATATTTCCTGCTTTGGTTCATCCATACATTTGTTCAACATTTTATGTATCCGGAACAAATCTGAATTTCTTTTTCAGGCATAAGTGGACTCCAAAATATTTTGTTTAGAACAGCTTCAATGAAAACCTGGAATCCTTTTTCTTCTTCTTTGCTATTGGTGTACAAATCAAGATCTGGATCTCTGTATGCTTTTGTTAATAGTTGCCAGCATCAATATGAATTCACAATAACAGCGGAAAATACTCAAGCTTGAAAATTGTACAGAAACAGTAGAGCTGATTTAATATATCTGCATTTATCAAGGTCTTTTCTGACTTTTTTGTTTTAAAAGTCAATATCTCATAGAAAACCCCATGCAAATCATAACCAATTATTTTCAGTAGCAACTGAAATTTCAGCTTTACTGTTTAGTCCTTTTTGTTTGGTTCCATGTCTGCCCACCTTTTAATTTTTCACGGGTTTTTTTTGTTCTTTAGTTCTGAAATGTCTGTTTTAAAAGTTGGATTTGCATTCTTTATAACACTGTACATATTGTACACCTGAACTTGATTGTTTTTCACTTTTACATTTTTTGCTATGTTGTAATTGAAATTAGTTGCTTGTGTAGTGTTGTCAATTGACCCACTGTGCTCGAGTTTTTATTAATATAATTAAAAGTTGTTTTTCTTTTAATAGATGTTGTGCAGTGGAGCAGTTTTCAAGAGTTTAAAACAGGAAATGAGAACTGGTCATTGTCTTACATTCTGTCCATGTTGAAAATGTCAATGTTGGTAAAATATAACTAGTAGACCTTGCATTTGAGTTGGATTTTTTTTTATTTCCTTTTAAACTGCTTGGTGGAAAAGAATTCAGACAAATGAAACTTTACTTTAATGGCTTTAAAATAAACATTTTGCATATTCACTAAATAACTCTCACTGCCTGGTGAATCACAAGCCCCTTCTGGCAACTATGACATCAGCTATCCATGGTTAATGTGTTCATTTGTAAGTTGTGTATAACATGTTATTCTTGCATGCACTTGAATTGCAGCTTAAGATTGCTATCTAAAATTTCATTTTAGAAGATAAGTGGCCTGTTCAGAGGAAGATTGTAGTATTCCCTAGGTGGTGGTTTCCCCGACCTGACTTTTTTTTATTTCATCAAATTTGTGTGTTGCCCACATTATTTTGTGGTCTAAGTAAGAAATAAATGTAGGGCGTGTTTAAAACAATGCCATTCCAGTGATTCCATGAAGCTTGGGGTTATTGTGATCAAAAATAGACTTGGTGGGACTAAGAAACGATTAACATTGTTTATCGCTTACAGTCAAATCATCAGGGGTGAAAGGCGGTGGTTGTATGACTTTGACTGAATGGCAATATAAAAATGAGTCTACAGCAAGTTTGTTTGCTCTTTTGGATGAATCTGATATTATTGATGGTGTTCTGTTTGGGACTGCCAGAGGATCAGACCATGCGATTTCAAAAAAAATGAGTGTATTTAAATGTCACCTTTTAAAGGGCATGTAAAGTCTAAAATAGAATAATGTTAGAAATGCTGTATTTTGTATACTAAATATAAAGATGAACTTACTGCACCAGCAGCCTAATAAGACAAATGATTTATGCTTTCAAAGTTGGCGCAGGGGGCTGTCATCTTGTAACTTTGTTAGACATTTCTGCAATATCAAGACTCGCACATGCTCATTGTGGTCTGGGCTTCAGTTGGAAGGTTAAGCTTAGGGATCATCATAAATTATCAAAACAGCACAAGTCAAATCAGAATATAAAGACTGCACTGAGTCTCTGAATACAAATCTCTACAGGCAATCCAACAATGATACTCGAGTTCTGGGAAGTAAGGCCGGGGGCTCCCCCTGCCATTTGAAAGTATGATCGTTTACCTGCACAGCAGTTAGGGACCATCTGACAATTCCTAACCACAGCAGTAAAAGAAGGGGGTTATTTCACTGCATACAGTCAGGTTTCTTATAAAAACAGTAGACATTTTTTAACTAAAGTATATTGGAGATAGATTTCTTTTTCATTAAAGAAAGTAAAAATGGGATTTTACATTTTTTGCCTTTACAGCCCCTTTAAGTTCTGTATTTCAACCAGGGAAGCTGGCAATAGTATCATACAGCATCCCCTGCTAGAAAAAAGATTGTGTATGTTTTACACAATGAAGACCATTAATTGAACAGAAATAAAGCATTGAGTTTTATGTGGGAGTCTGTGATAGTACATATTGCAGCACCTATCATAGGAATAATCATTCATTGTAAAGCCTTTCAGAGAACTCATTGTAGGTAACCATAGGGCCACTGCCTAGGTGTCCGAATTGCCATGCGTTTTGTCATTCAGATCAGTGCTTAGAAATGCATAATCAATTGACTGTCCTTGATGCCCTCTGTTGGGTTAACATTTTTTTGTGTTTCTTGCTATCATTTTGGTAACTACTGATGTCCTTCCCTGACCAGACAGGTTCTCGGCTACAATAAACTGTGTCTCCCGAGTGAAGTTTGGCGCCAATTGTGTGCGGGCGCCATCTTGTTTACATAAGAATTAGCCGGCATAAATATATAATGGAAAATCAAATCATACATACCAAGATTTTTGTTTCCTGTGTTGAAGCATGGCAGTGGGTACTAATGGGTTAATCCCTGACCCCGTAACAAGCTGGAAATGACATAGCAGTCAATAAATTTGAATTCCAGCCCCACCAATCCATCCTTATTTTTGCTGTAATGAGAGCTCTGCCCACCAGGGCTGGGAAACAGGTACTGGTACCCACTGCCATGCTTCAGTACAGGAAACGAAAATCTCTTAAGTATGATTTTATTTTCTCTGTTGTCTTGGGGACGTGCAACGATGGGGTTAAGCTCCATCCTCCAGGAGGCAGGACACTTGAGTTAGTTAAGGGGGCGTGCCAGTTCAGGCATAACCCCCGTACACTGTACACTTGTATTCCGTTTTTTAAGTGTCCTGCTACTGGGAGCATGGACACCAGCCTATCAGATGATTCTGTGGTCAGACAGTGGCTGACATCAGGGGTGCCACCAAAAGCAGGAATATATGTTTTACTATGGTTAGCCACCTACGAGGAAATTCCCCCGGAGTCACTGCCTAGCCTAGGGGCTCTATTGACCACCAGACACATACCTGAACTAGCCCACTAGAGCAGACGGTCTGGCCGGTGTGGGGAGGTAAGTGGTATCTTATAACACCAGTTGTTATGCCCGGGCGTTCAGGCCCTCCTGTGGCCACCAGCCCCCTCTAACTTCCCCCGCTGCTGCTGCCTACCATTTCTAAAAAGGGTTCCCAGCTCAGTACTCACTGAGCCCTTTGCCTCCAAGCGCCTGTACCGAATGAGCATCAAATTCGCTCACTTTCGGCAGGCAGCTGTGGGGGAAAGACACGGGAGTCAGGAGCACCAGGCCGGCCATGTCGGAGTGAGCGGGATGGAACGCATAATGCGGGCGTTAGGTTCCATCCGCTACCTCTTGGCGGGTTTTACATAAGCGCGTGTCTTCTGTGTGCGCACTGACTCGTTCCAGTGATCATTTTGGGCAGCTCATTCCGGCGGTCTCTCAGAGTGCAGTGTGTCACGGAGTTACTACCCGTGTCTATAGGCGGCAAACATACCCCCTGCTACTCCTACACTCATGGCAGAAGGTAGGCCAGAGGGGTTATTCGCCAGTGCACGGGGGGAAGTCCCTACAACACAGGTGAAGTATTTAGCTTGCACTAAATTTTAGGGGAACCGCTGTGCAGATGTTGTGTGATGGGGCAGCACATGACTGGGGCTCAGCCAGAGACACAAGCAGAGAACACAATGCAAGGCAGTTCCACGGCCATCAGCAGATGCCCCCCCCCCCGGGCAGTACAGCTATCCCAATCCCTGGTGATGAAAGAGGGTACTCGGTCGCTCTCACGCATTCTGAGGGATCAGCCCCAAAACAAATCTCGTCTCACTCAGAAGGTGAGCTTCCCTCATCTGATGCATCATCTGTGGACGAGGAAGAAAAACTAGGTGAGGGCAGAGATAAAGATAGCATCCACGATGTGGATAGCATCATTAAAGAGGTACTTGAGGTACTGAATATTTCACAAAAACCTTAGAAGCAAGGGGAAGTGCAAAATCTCTTCAACAGGCAGCACAAGGCTGCAGCCTGTTTCCCAGAGCATGAACAACTACTTGCCATTATTCAGGATGAGTGAAATTTACCTGAGAGGAAGTTTCAAGCCACCAAGAAATTCACCAAGTCTTACCCATTTCCTAAGGAACTAGTTGATAAGTGGTCAAACCCCCCGGTGGTTGATGCTCCGGGTCTAGACTCTAAATCTACTATGCTGCCAGTCACCGATGCAGCAGCATTTAAGGACCCTTCGGACAGACGCTAGAGGGGTTCTGAAGAGCTATGTACTCCTCTGCACGATCGACACTGTGTCCATGTCTGGCCTCGGCATGGGTATCTAGAGCCATACAAGCATTGTCTGAATCTCTCAGGGACATCCAGGAGGGTGTACCCAGGATGGAGCCATTGTTGTCTGCACAAGCAATTGCAGAGGCATCTAGTTATCTCTGCGACACCACCTTAGACACCTCACAGCTCACGGCAATGTCTATAGCGGCACAAAAATGATGTGGCTCAAAAATTGTTCGGCAGATCTTGAACCTCCCTACCAATCAAGGGCCAACGTTTATTTGGAAAGGAACTTGAAAAAAAATAATATCCCAAGCAACAGGAATGAAGAGCACCTTTCTCCTTCAGACCAGAAACAGAGCTTTTGCAGCCAACAGACAGGTTCACGCAGCGGAGCAGTCCGCCACAACGATCTCACTTCCGTTCTAAGGCCAATGACAAGAATGGAAGACCAATAGGCCCCACAGCAAACCATCAGCGGACAAGCCCACATCTGCATGACGGGGCACTCCCTCCGGAATTGTTAGAATGGATCGGAGAAAAATTGCTACGATTCCGGGAGAAATGGATCCGTAAATCTTTGGATGCCTGAATCAAATAAATAGTTTCGGAAGGATACCACCTGGACTTGGCAGCAACACCACCCAGGAGGTTTATTGTGTCCAGGGTCCCTTCCAACCCCACAAAAGAAAAACCCTTTCTAGACTGCATAGAAAGGATGGAGTGATCACACCAGTACCAACGTCAGAGAGATTCTCTGGTTTCTACTAAAATCTGTTTACCATTCCGAAGAAGGATAGCACCGTCAGACCCGTACTCGACCTTAACAAATACATTTGGCCAGTGCACTTCAAGGTGGAGATCTTGCGCTCAGTGATAAGGGGAATGTAGCAGGGCCAGCTAATGCTGTCCTTGGATATCAAGGACGCCTATCTCCAAGTTCCAATATGGCATCCACACCACCGTTATCTCCACTTTGCCTTCATGAACAAACATTACCAATTTGTGGCACTGCCGTTGAGACTCTCATCAGCCCCCAGGGCATTTACCAAGCTATTGGCAGTAACAGCGGCAACCTTGATTCTACAGGGAATATCCTTGACACCCTACCTGGACAATCTCCTTCTGAAGGCCAGATCAGAGAAGGAGGCCAGGGAGGATCTTCACAAGGCAGTTTCACTCCTCCAGAACTTTGGTTGGACCATCAACTGGTCAAAATCCAATCCGATTCCGAACCATCAAATGATGTTTCTAGGTCTAGAATTCAACACACTCACACAGACCATAAGCCTTTCTCAGGACAAGCAGATCAGAAACCAGGTTCAATCTTTACTGTCCAGTCAAACAACAACAGTGCACACAGCCATTTGCACAGATCCATCTACATCTCCTTCAAGCCAGTATTCTGTCTACTTTGACTCGGCCACTCCAGTTGGCACAAACAGCAAGGGAGGAACTCCGGTGGTGGCTGAAACCAGACAACCTAGCCATTGGCCAACCCTGGAGTAATAGCCACGGATGCCAGCCTCCAGGGCTTAGGAGCAACATGGGAGAACCAGTTCCCACAGGGATGTTGGTCTCCCCGAGTCCAGACTACCAATCAATATCCTGGAGCTAAGATCCGTGAAACTAGCCCTCAACCAGTGGACTCAATTACTTTGAGAACAGCCCGTGTGCATCCAGAACAACATTACCACGGTGGCGTACATAAATCGCCAAGGAGGAACGCGAAGTCAAAGAGCTCTGGCGGAGGCCAGGCAGATCCTACATTTGGCAGAGATCAACTCCAAAAAGCTATCAGCTATACACATTCCAGGAGTGGCCAACACAAAAATGGACTTCCTCAGTCTGAACAAGCTAGACCCAGGGGAATGGGAGATTCATCCAGAGGCATTCGCACAGGGGACAGCCAAGCATAGACCTCATGATGTCCAGAATCAATCACAAGGTACTAACTTTCTTCGCGCGCCACAGAGATCCCTTAGCAGCGAGGGTGGATGCCATGACACAGAACTGGCAGTTCAATCTAGCATATGTCTTTCCTCCACTTCCAATCCTACCACGAGTCCTGAAAAAGATCAAGCAATCCCGAACGAGTAATAGTAGTCGCTCCATTCTGGCCGAGGAGGACTTGGTTCTCCGACCTTCAGGAATTGTCAGTGGCACAGCCAATCTAGCTGGATTACAGACCAGACCTTCTCCAGCAGGGACTAATAGTGTATCACAACCCTGAACTGTTCGTTTTGACAGGTTGGCTGTTGATACATTCATCTGAAGTAGTAGAGGACTAACAGAAATTACATCTCTACAATACTGAAGGCTTGCAAGCCATCATCATCTAAGTCATATCACAGAATTTGGCACTCTTATTTCAAGTGGTGCCCAGAGTCAGACTTCCCATTCAAAGAATTTAACATTCCCAAATCCTGTAATTTTTTTTCAGAGAGGCCTACAAATGGGCCTTAAACTTAGCTCTCTCAAGGTTCAAGTGTCTGCCCATTCTATTTCAATCTTGATTGGCAAACGAAGATGCAATATGGACCTTTCTACCAGAGTCTCCTACATAGCTCCTCCATTCAGACCACCGACACCTGGATGGGACCTCAACCTAGTGCTGGAAGCTTTGCTAGACCCACCCTTCAAACCGTTGAGCTCGATTTCAGATACATTTGTTACCTGGAAGGTATCGTTCCTTGTTACAATTTCGTCCACTGAGCTTAGTGCCTTGTCATGTGAGTCTCCATACTTAATCTTCCACAAAGACAAGGCTGTATTGCACACAGTGCCGACCTTCCTACCCAAGGTCGTATAGCCCCTTCTCTGGAGCCTAAGTATAACGTCGACTACACAACCTGGATGTAGTACATAGAACGTACAATGGTACATACAACGTTCTAAGTCATTCCAAACTTCACAGTCCTTGTTTATCCTTCCATCTGGACCTCGGAGAGGCCAAGCAGCTTCGAAGACAACCATTTCTCTCTGGATCAGAGAGACAATTAAACAAAGCCTATTCTGCAAAGGGGAGAGCACCACCTCAAAGAATTCGAGCCCACTCCACTAGAGTGGTGGGAGCCTTCTACTCATGGCGTAACTGCCTCCTTGGAGCAGATCTGCAAGGCGACTGGCTACCTGTTCGTCTGACTGCCTCCTTGGAGCAGATCTGCAAGGCGGCTGGCTACCTGTTCGTCTGTTCACATATTTACAAAATTGACACATTCTCCTCGGCCGAGGCTTCGCTCGGACATAAGGAGTTGCAATCAGTACTAAAATAAAGTGGCAATACCGGTCACGCTCGTATCCACCCTGCTGTTTTGGGACTGCTTTGTTAAGTCCCCATGGTTCCCTGTGTCCCCCTGAGACAACAGAGAAAACATAAGTTTTGTTACTCACTGTTAAATCTGTTTCTCTGTAGTCGAAAGGGGGACAAGGGCTTTCCATCAATTGACGAGCTATGTATCGTTTGATTGTACGAATAAGTTCCCTGGTTTACCAGTTCTACCTTTTTTTAGGTTAAAGTTATAGAGTTTCCGTTAGCATCTTTGAAACAAACTGAATATGAGTGTACAGTGTGGGGGGTTAAGCCTGAACTGGCATGCCCCCTTAATTACTTCAAGTGTCCGGCCTCCTGGAGGATGGAGCTTAACCCCATTGTTCCCTGTGTCCCCTTTAGACTACAGAAAAACAGATTTAACGGTGAGTAACAAAAATCCTGTTTTCCATTTTCCTGTACTTCACATGGCAGTCGGTACTAATGGGATATACCCAAGCAGTATAAATGTTAGGGAGGGAAATACCTGCAACACCATTATCTATAGTAGTAATATCATACAACCACTGAAATACTAACATGACTATGACACCCCACAGTAATGATTATACTGTACCATAATATCAATAGCATAATTCTAAAATAAGACCAGCTAGTACTTGCAGTAATCTTCGGGTCTCTTTTACTGTAGAAAAAGGACACTAGAACCTACAGTACATAGCAACACCATTGGCTATTGAGAATGACCAGTCCATATATTTTTCTGGTTGAATACATACTCACCTCTCTCTAACTGAAATATTGTCATGCTCCTTATTACTAGCATGGATGATGAACCCTTCCATACTTACAAGTTGAATGAAAGGGGTAGGTGAGCTAGTTAAAGGAACTTTAACCTGTTGAAAGATAGATCATTTTTTTAAAGCCTTCAGATAAAAAATATTAATTATTATACTGAATAACATCTTGGTAAGAATATGCAGTGTAAAGTACTAGACAAGTTAGTATAGTTTAAAAATGCCTATAGAAGACCAACTAAGCTAACATGATAGCATAGTATGATGAAACTATATGGAACATATTGTGTTGAATTGGCTGCACTGCAACTGAACTACAGAAGGTTTAAAGATATCAAAACAACATTACAAGGTGATGCATTGTCTTGATGCACATCATATTTACATGCTGCAGCGGCAAGAAACGTCATTGTAAGAATAAGCTGTAAAGAAAACATGCACAGTATAAAGGTAAAAAGGATAAGCCAGTAGCCTAAAATAAGACACGTTGCATGGATACTTCAGTATCAATCTGCTGAAAGGTAAAAAGATAGTATATACATACTAGTATTGAAGTTTTTCGTCATTACTGGTACACTGATAAATAACTTACTATCCTACAGCACCATTTTGAATGAGCTTACAGAGGTACCTACTATAAAAGAGAAGAAAATGGTTTGGAACATTTGCTGTAGCTTACATGCGCAGAATCATTAAGGTAATGTTAAGCAGGGTACTGTAAAAAAACATCAGACCTAACACAATGTAGAAGAGCAATATACAATATTGATACTTTGTTAGTGTAAATTAACTGTCACAATGCCTAAGCATATCTTTATCATTGTTTACTGACCCTTAATAATGTAGTAACATGTAGCATCAATCCATGCAGGGAACCCTGTATAAATATAGACTTGTATATTACAACTTAGTACCTTCTTATTACAAAATAAATACACCAACAGCTGAAACTGGAATATGCTACTGAAACATGCAGAATCTATGATGTCTTGATTTCTCATGTCATAACGGTGCATGTGCACTGTGGGCTAGTTACTGGGGAGGAGCAGTGATGAGTCCTGCGGGAAAGCTGTCAGTAGAATATGGGAGGAGAAATTGAGCGCCGCACAATGGATCGTCGTCGCCCTGTCGCCTTTTCTGAAGAGGACAGGAAGCGGAGTTTCTGTAAGTTATTTCTTAATAAAGGCTTCGCTATTTTAAAGTTTAATTTGTCTTGGTGTTTTTATTTCGTTCTATACTAATGAATTTTTAAAAATGCAAGAAAAGTTTTTTGCACCGTGTTAGCCCGTTGAGAGAGTTATAGGGAACTATAATATATCTGGACTACTTACCTCTCTGTTAATCTGTCCTTGCTTGTAATATAAATTATGCTTATGTGTTGTTTCTCCTTTTGTCCCTCACAGTCTTCTTTGTAAACAAAATGCTGTATATATGTCAGTGCCAACAGAGCTTCATTGTAATCAGCTTTGAAGAAGGAACTGCAATGTTCTGAAAGCTTGCTGTGATTATCATCTTAGTTAGCCAATAAAGGTATCACCTTTACACCACTTTTGTTATGTTTCATATCAAAAGCTCTTCCCTATAAAAATGCAAGAACTATATTGCATGGAATATGCCAAGAATTTGTATATGTATTCAGCGTTAAGTAGTAAATATGGATAGTAAAATGCATGAATTGGCCTGTTAACTGCAGAATGTATGTTGCACTTAGTAGTTGCAATCTAGTATATGACTTCATGTGCACCTTTATCATTAATAGTGGCACCCAGAATAATGATGGACTGCCAAATGCACATTATTTAAATGTTGAGTAGTTGCCCCCAGTAAAAATGAGATGGTGAATCCACACCTATGTATGTACAATGTTTGCACTATTAGCCTTAGAAAATGTTGTAGAACTACATATGCATAATATTTATACTTCATGATTTGACTCATGCTGTACATATACTGTTATACACGCTGAGTAATTGCCACATGGTAAAATGATGACTGCATATGCACAGTGCATATGTGTATAAATATCTTTACACATAACTACACACAGAGTGGTTGCATCTGGTAGTAATGAAAAACTGCAGAACACCATAATTAAATGGGGAATAGTCTCAACACAGCATGCTTGATGTACATTAAATACACTGAGTAATCTCAATCTAGTAGCAATGGTGAATCAAAAATAATAATGATCACCGGATGCATAAATATATACCAAGTAGTTACATAGATAATATACTGAGTCATGCAGACTACAGATTGCATAGTATAAACATGCTGAGAAGCTATAACATTGTATTTTCTGATAGTTGCTTGCATCCTGTAAGTATGAGCTACAGCATACACAGTATTAATATGCTGAGTAGGTTGCAACACTGTGATATGATGACTACAAATGTGCAGTATTATATATTGAGGATCTGTAAAATGGTAGTAGTGAGTCCAGTATAAAACTATTAGTTGCTACATGTTGCCATAATGGGCACTCTGTTCTACTTAACACAGCTCTATTGGGATAAATGAGCATGGTTGTCTCATATTCTACCAAATTAACAGTTATCACATGTATACAGAGATACCGACAGTATAATCTACTGGTAACAACCTGGAGGCAATAATGTAACATACCGATTGCAAAAATGACTGCAAGCATGAGGTGTTACTGTGTTGAGTTGATTTAACATGTCCATACAGATGAACTGTTGAGATAAACAGTATTAACATATTGAAATTTACACATGATTATATAAATATGGAGATGCAAATAGGCCTCCCAGCTCACAATCCTTTAGCCTTGGCACAATTGCTTAGCCTTGGTATACTGTAGGAATACAACCTGCAAGTGCTAGTCCACCAAAGACAAAGGTGATCATATCAAAATAGATAATGGCCCACCGACCAAACACAATAGCACGACTGGGGGAAGCATACCCCTATTAGAAGAACAATTACATCTCATAGACCCTTGGAGAACATTACATTCTGGGGAGCGGCAATACAGTCATTACTCCAAAGTGCATGATATGCACTCTCGAATTGATTATATACTTTCGCACGAAACCCTTTTCTTCCACATTCTGGAAGCAGAGATAGAAGAAATCGTACTATCGGACCATGCCCCAATACATATTACGATACAATTAGTGAGGCCGCATACACAACATAGACGGTGGACCTTCCCCACGTACCTAGCCCAAACTGATTCTTTTCGCACATTTCTCACGAACCACTGGCATAACGTGATTGATGATAATATAGAGCATTGGGAGGAACCATTGCTATTGTGGAATACTACGAAAGTGGTTATGAGGGGACATATTATAGCCCACATGGCCAAAATAAATAGGGAAGAACGTACTAAATTTCAACAAATGCTAAACACGGTTCGGCAAACGCACAGGGACTTCATCATTGCACCGAATGAAATATCTAAAGACAAATACTTGGAAGCTAAACAATTGTTGGAACTATATGCGACATCCAGGGCCAAAAAACAACTAGAATACACCAAATACAAATTTTACAGATGGGGAAACAAAACGGCTCTTGTTAAACCACGCTCCAAAGCTAGACACATCCTCAAATTACAACCCCCGGGGAACGGTCCACCACTTTGTACTCCTCAAGTTATTAAACTGGCACTAGAGCAGTATTTTGAGAAAGTATATGCAGCTGAGGACCCACCACCCGAACTCATAACCCATGTCATACAAAAGGCTTCCTTGTCTAAAATTACTCAAACACAACAAGACATGCTTACTGCCCCCATAACAACTGCGGAAATAGTGACTACAATAAGAACCCTTGCCAACAATAAATCACCGGGCCTGGATGGGTATACAGCAGAATACTACAAGATTCTAAATCCGCACGCTATCCAATTATTGTCAAATGTCTACAACACCATGTACCGGAAAGGGGATATTACCAAGGAGCAAACAGAGGCATACACGACACTACTCCCTAAGCCACACAAAGACCCAACACATTTGCACTCCTATCGCCCGATCTCCCTGCTGAATGTAGACCTTAAAATTCTATCCAAAATTATAGCCCAAAGACTGCAATTACTGCTACCAGATCTGTTAACACAACATCAGTTGGGCTTTGTGAAGCATCGGCATTCGACAAGGGGAATACGAGCAGCTATAGCTGCGACACTAATTTCTACGCAACAACAGAATAGCAGGAACGTCCTTTTAAGCCTTGATGCAGAAAAGGCGTTTGATAAAATACTCTGGCCTTTCTTATTTCAGATAATACACCATAGGAATTTAGGCAACATCTTTGGAACTTATATAGGTAATCTATACACGAATGCACGTACTAGCCTATTGATAAACGGGACCGTGTCAGATCCCATTACCATACATAGAGGCACTAGACAAGGATGCCCATTATCGCCCATACTATTCAACTTAACGTTGGACCCCCTCCTACGTATTCTCCAAGACATGGCAACCTTTAAGGGTATTATGGTAGGGGAACACGAAACTAAAATCACGGCCTTTGCAGATGATCTTCTTCTTTATATTGCTAATCCCAAACAAGCACTACCACATATCCTCTCTACTATTCAGCAATTTGGACTGGCTGCTGGATACTGTATCAATGTTGCTAAATCAGTGATAATGCCACTAGGAATTAAAGGGAAACCCAGATGGGGGGCCACATATCATCTCACGTGGGCCAGAGATGTGATCACTTATCTAGGCATCAAAATACCGAAAAGACCACATGAGCTTTATTCATACAACATCACGCGCAGCATAGAGGAAATACAACAAGATCTGAAAAACTGGCAATCTTATCACCTTTCTCCCATGGGTAGAGCAAATCTGCTAAAAATGGTGGCATTCCCTAAACTGTTGTACCGGTTACAAAACCTTCCCCTTTTAGTCAAGGATAGGGACATTCAAGTGCTTTACAAACTATTTAGGAACTTCATATGGAATGGGAAAAAAGCGCGAATTAGCCTCAAAAAACTCCAGCAATCCACTTTGAATGGAGGCCTCAATTTTCCTAACATTAAACACTATAATCTGGCAGCTACCTTAAGACATTTAAAAGACTGGATTCACGACTCCGACATCTACACTAACACGTTTCAAGAACAACAGTTCATCCCCCATACTAACCTATTGCACATTTTACATATGCATAAAGCGGAACTTTCCAACGAAATTACAGACAACCCCTTATTATACTCTACATGGCAGACATGGAAGGAATTGCGAAAACAAAATAATTTAAACAGCATTCACTCTCTGCATTTACCCTTTTTGTTGAATCCTGACTTCTTGAGTGGGCGGACGCTTGCAACATATCGTAACTGGAGACGTGAGGGGGTGGTGACCATACGACAACTGACTGACGGTAGCAGTCATAAACCTTTAACTTTTACACAATTTCAAACCAAATTTCCGTCCCTACAACACAATATATTTGCCTTCTTACAAGCTCAGATGTACACTAGCAGAACCATATGACTTTTATCGGACTCAGACTGGAATAATTGTTTAGATAATTTCCTCTTACGAACTAATTCCACTAGGGGAGCTATATCTCAGAATTATAAATTTCTCCAGGACGACATTGACTATACTGGCTTACTCTCAGGACCTAAACTATGGACGATTGATATACCGGAAATAACAATAGAGGTCTTATTCAGGATGTATAAGCAACTATGGTATACTCTGCCTTCCAGTATCTATAGAGAAATGTTTCTCAATCTGCTGCACAGAACGTATCTGACTCCAGAAATACTTTTTAAAATGAATAGGAGTGATAGTAGCGACTGCCCGAAATGTGGTCAAACCGCAGCGAATCTTATGCACTGTCTATGGGCCTGCCCGTTCATTAGGGGATTCTGGAGTCGGATACGTGATTATGCAACAAAACACTTGGTTAACTATATTCCACTCTCAGCATCGTGGGCGCTCTGGGGCGTCATCCCACACGTTCATACCAAAATTTCGAGGGGGGCTAGAAGGCTCTTACTGATTATTTCAGCAGTGGCGAAAAAAACTATATTACAAGTTTGGATATCCAACACCCCTCCCACTCTCAAACTATTCCTGGAGAAATTGGTTCGAGTTTTTTACATGGACTGGATAGAAACATCTCTAAATAAAAGCTCAATCATTCAAAGGTTTTTTGATACCTGGGAGACATTTATTGAGATTATACCACACATGATGAAGGTGAAATTGCATGAATGTTTTCGACATAATGAGTGGTATATTACGAGAATTGTATGTGGGGATCCCCCTATTAACTTATGACTGAACGTGTGCACACTGTAGCTGTGACCTCCAGCATGGCAGAGACATATTGTAACCAGCAAACGAGCAAAGCGACAATGGACGGGTTATCATTGTGATATGGGTTTGGGGATGACAAACATGACAGTTAACATGTTATTTATGTTGTTAAGTTTACACCGCAACGTACTGACCATTCTTGCTACTTACCAATTTATTTTGAACCTCCATCTCGTTACATGCGAGACTGGCTGGTGACTCGATTTATACATCCGTCTAAATCTACGGTATTATGTATGTTCCTTATGAGGCCTATGTGTGATTATCTTACCTTATGTAAGATACAGTGTACCGAGTTGTACAGGAACTGTGTGTCACTGACTTGAGATGGATGTAATTGTATCTGAATGTTGCTCGAATAAAAAAATGTTTTAAAAAAAAAAAATAGATAATGGCATGCCTAGCCCTGGAAAAACGGTATTCACACCCGTAGTCTGCATACAGCATATGTTGTGGTTATACACACCTTGCAGACCGCAGGCAAAACCAAAGATGACTCAGCTGGAAGAGGATCAGGCAATAAAGACCTATGTTTCAGTTAAGGTCTCCTCTTTTAACAATATGCAAATTATCTTGCAAACTGTTGGCAAATTTATTAAGCTGCATGAGCTGGAATGTAATCAGCCAATATATACCTATTCTTCAGTTAGGTGCTTTCTTAATGAGATGCACAATATCTTGCACACTACAGGTAAATTTATTAAGCAGAATCAGCTAGAAGGTAATATGGACCTAATCATCAGTTAGGTGTCTTCTTAACGAGATGTAGCTTTTCCTGTACTTCACATGGTAGTGGGTAGTAATGGGTTAATCTCTGGTCACGTGACACACAGGAAATAGCAATAAATTTTAATTCCAGCCCCAGCAATCCATCCTTATTTTCCTGCGTGTGAACTCATCCCTCTGCTGTGCATTTCTTTCTGTGTTCAGCTGTGGAGGTTTAATTCTTCTTGGGAGTTGTATGGGATTCAGTTACTTTCAGTAATTCAGATTTCCTTGTTAGGAACCTTTATCCTTCCATTGGGGACACTTGCTATGTCACATGGAGTTGTTCAGGGACACGGGAAACCTGTGTATAGAAACAAAATATTCAAGGGTCAATGCACTTTCACATTAAACATGCAATGTGTTCCTTGCTTGCATCAGTTCTGTGTGCCCTTGGATATTTTGTTTCTATACACTGGATTTGGGGTTGCTGGACCTCTACCATTGTGCACCAGATGACACTGTTCATATTTTTGTTAAGGGTGTGCGATAGCCAGGTTCATATTGTATACAAGGGAATCTTGTACCATACTTCCCATGATTTTCCTTTCCTGGACAACTCCATGTCATAGGATTCCCCTATGAAGCTTGTTACTGGATGCCAGTTTGGGGGTGGGGTTGGACTTTTAAATCTTTGGGGAGGGTCCTTCAGATGGGAGCAATGGGGTGGGGATATCCCAGTATGTATGATATGGATTTTTCCAGGAAAGGAAAACCACAGTAAGTATGATACAATTTTCCTTTTTGTCACTATCAGAAAAAGATTGAAAAGTACAGAAAGAAGAGGCAAGAGAAGAGAAGAAAAAGGTGGAAAGCAGAGAGAAGAGAGATAAGAAGACTATAGAGGAAATAAAGAAAGAGTAAACACAGTCCAGAGAAAAAAAGAAGAGAGAAGATAAAAAGAAAGAATATAAAATATAAAATAAGAGGAAAAAGGAGGATGAGTGAAGAGAAGAAAAAGGAGAGTGGAGGAAAGGAGAGGGTAAAGAAAATAGAAAAGGATAGAGGAGAAAGGAAAAGAATAAATGTGATCCAGACAAAGAAAAGAAGATATGGAAGAGTAGAAGAAAGAATTGAGGAGGAGGAAGATAAGATAGAAGATAAAGAAAATGAGCAGAGAAATGGAGATATGGTAGGTAAGAGATAAGGGTAGATTATAGAGAGGAGTGCAGAGGGGTGAAGAGAGGGAGCATTTGGATTTGAGCGAGGGAAACAGAGAAGAGGGATAGGGCTGAAGAGCAATCTGTAGAGCAGTGTACACAATAGGGAGAAAGAAGATGTGAAAGAAGATGATTAAGGAGGGAAGAGGTGTGAGGAGATGAGATAGAGGAAGAGGGTAATGAGAGAAGAGGAAGAGGAAAGAAAAAGAGGAGAGGAGACTACAAAGCAATGAGATGAGAGAGTGGGTCAGTGGGGAGAGAAGCAGAGAGGTGAGAAGACAAGAAAGATAAGAGAGTAGGGATGGAAAGAATTAAAGGAAAACTATACCCCCAAACAATGTAGGTCTCTATTAAAAGATACTGAGTAAAACAGCTCATGTGTAAAACCCTGCTTCATGTAAATGAACCATTATCATAGTAATATACTTTTTTAGTAGTATAAATAGAAAATTGCCATTTTAAAAAGTAAGGGCCACCCCCTGAGATCGTACGATTCACTGTGCACACATACAAACCACATGTAAGGTCACATGAGCCAATTAACAGACAGAGTTGTGCCTTTTGCTTCCTCACTTCTTCCTGTTACAGTTAGAGTTGTAGTATTTCTGGTCAGGTGATCTCTGAGGCAGCACAGATAGAGTCACGAAATGGTGGTTCAAGGCAAGAGATGTAAAAGGGCAATATTTATGTAAATATATATTCCAGTTTGGTAAGATTCTTTAATATGTCATTCAATTTGATATAAATTATCTGTTGCTTAAGTATTCATTTTGGGGGTATAGTTTTCCTTTAAGAGAACTTGAAGGAATGGAGGTGAGAAGAGATGAGCTAGGGAAGTGGATAAGAGAGGAGGAAGAAGAAGATAGAGGGGATAGAAAGGGAAAGGGTAAAACGGAAATAAAGTTAAGAGGAGAAGAGAAGAAAGAGAGAGGATGGAGGAGACACATCAAAGGATTATACTGTAGGGCAAGGTAAGGGATTAAAATAGAACTGGTAGGTGGGTATTACAGCGGGAAAAAAGATATATGAGACTATAAACCCCAGTAGAAACAAATAATATAAATAGTAACTAACCAAGTGTGTAATGTGGTCCACGTACACTAGCCCTAAATCCTTAGCAAGCGGTGCAGAAAGCGTAAATTTCAACCAGATTTGCCATTGCTATATTTGTCATTGAAATATATGGTATTACAGCAAAGTCAAGGAGAAAAACTGATTAAAAGGCAGCTATCACTGACAAAATGTTTCCACTAATGGTTGTGCACACTAATAGACTCCACACTGAGGTAGGGTGAACAATATATTTTCCCCCAAAAAAATTCCCCTCACTAAGCCACTTACACAGGGAGCATCCATTGAATATTACCATGTTGTTGCACCAGCTTGCTCATTATGTGCATGCATGTGAAATTACATGGGGGGGGCATGTTAACTGCTTCTACCTCTCACACATGCGCATAAAGCACAAGCTTGTAGATTCCATCATTATGCAAATGCATCTGCCTCAAGATGTCTACCTGTACCTGGAGCTTCCTTCCACTGCAGATGGCTGAGCACTTATATATATATTTTGCAGACATTATTAGGCAGCAGTGGTTGTGGGGGAACAATGTTTCAGTGATCTTTAATCAGTGCAGGGACAGGACTAAAAATCTGTTGAATATACTAAGAATTGAGTTAGGTCTCCTATTTTAGCACACCTATGCTTTCTCATGGCAGCCCTGAGGTGAGGTGAATTGACCAGTAACAGAGGGTGAAGCCTTGATGTGGCGTTACTGCTCACATGTATAACAATGTGTTTCAATTCGATTTTAATTCACCCATTCAATTTTTGTAATTCACCCATTTGTTGGATGGTTGCTTTAAGTCTTACAACATAATCTATCTTTACAATCACTCACTATAACCTAAAGCTACTTGATATCTAAATCATGCATAGATTATTTGGTAGTTTACTGTTAGAAAATAAACTCTGGGGCTCACAAAGACCCATCCACACTTTCCATAACCCTCTGAGTATATACTGAAACCAGTCACTGTTTGAGGCCTATGTTAAAGTGATATTTACACAATCCTACACAATTTGTTTCAAATCAGAAAGCCTTGAGTTGGGCTTTTTTGCCTTCTGGATAAATTTATCAGTTAGGTAGGTGTCATTCACTTGCACAGAGAATGGAAGGAATGCAGTGACAATTCAGTGTCCAGAACTATACAAATAGTGGGAGCACTTACCAACACTGCAAAGCTCTGATGTGCTGCACACAAGCCGCAATCTCACACACACAGCTGATATTCATACAGGATTTGAAGAGAACGGAGCACGAAAGGAAGCCAGCATCCATTTGTTAAAAAAATAGAAATTTATTGGTCATCGTAAAAAATCCAAAAACATCGTGCCCAGACATAATATTAGGGAAACCAGCTAAACTCATTTTTATTTATCTTTATTTTATTAAGAGATCTTCTCTGTGTGGCATGACGCAGCAATAGGTAGAGAGCTGCTCTGGGCAGGAAGAGGCAGAAGTGGTTAAGTTGAGTTAAGAAAGGGACTTGTTCATGCTATGGAATGAGGGGAAAGAGGCTACCCTGGGAGGCATTAAGCAACAGTGGGCAGGTTACTATTCTGGGGAAAGGGGGATGAAGCAATAGCCAGCAGGCTGTTGTAAATGTCTAGTTCAAGCTATGTGACCTGACTGAATCCAGACCCCTGGACGATTTACAACCCACCCTTATTACATTTATCTCTACAAGTTATCTCTGTCTATCTGTAACTTTCTAATTTATTGCCCATAAAGCTGTTTTCAGTAATCTTAACAGTATACTGTATATGATGTGCCTTTCCAGTTTCATTTGTATTTTGCCTGATAAGGAGAACTGTGTGTTCCGAAAGCTTGTGATTATTACTTATTCACTTAGCCAATAAAAGGTATCACCAAACTTAACATTTTCTGTAAATGTGGAAAGCAGTGTACTTGCTGATGGGAACGGATCACTCAACCATTGAAAAGCGGCAAACAGCATATGCATCCACATGGGGGTCACTTGTTCCATTTTATTCCCCTGAATATTTTGCCTTAAAGGAGTAGGAAAGGTTAAAACTAAATAAGCCTTATCAGAACGTCCATCTAAATATACCAGTAAACCCCCAAAGTAATGCTGCTCTGAGTCCCCTGTCAAAAGAAACACAGCATTTCTTTCCTTCTATTGTGTACACATGGGTTTATGTATCAGACTTCCTGTTTTCAGCTTAAACCTCATTGCCCTGGGCAAGAGCATGCTCAGTTTGCTCCTCTCCCTTCTCTACTGTAATGTGAGCCCAGAGCAGGGAGAGACTCAGGCAGGAAGTGATGTCACACCATGTTAATACTGCAGCTACTATCCTAAACAAACAGAGAGTTTCTAGAGCTTTTTACTCAGGTATGGTAAAACACTCTATAGAATAAATATAGCATTCTAGCTTGCACTTTTGCAGCTAATCTATTGGCAATAAAATTGCTCCGTAGCTTTCCTTCTCCTTTAAGCAGGGCAACAGTCACATCAACAATGATTCCAAAACATCTACAGGATTGCAGAAACTGCTGATTCTATTTCCCTGTCCTGATGATATTGCAGTGTCACTTTGCCAGTTGCAGCCTCGTACTTGTTACTTTGTTCTTCAGAGACTGAGCCCTAGTCTGGTCGCATGTTTCTGCAGGAGAAAGAAGAGAGTGTGTTAGGAAATAGAAAAATTTAATTGGCTGAATATGTTTGTTTTTGTGTATGTAACACTAAAGAAACACACGAAATCTCCATATGAGCTCATCGGTATTTATTCTGCTTGGAGAAGGTAGTATTTATTGTTTGTATATCGCTCCCCATAAAGTATTGTATGTTCTGGCTTAGTTCTGGCTAACTGATCATCACTTAACTTTTATTATGATGTAGTGAATGATATTCAGAGACAATTGCAATTGGGTTTTCAGTTTTTATTATTTGTGTTTTTTTTGAGTTATTTCACTTTTTTTTATTCAGCAGCTTTCCAGTTTGCCATTTCAGCAATCGGGTTGCTAATGTCTAAATTACCCTAGCAACCATGCATTACTATAAATAAGAGATTGGATTATGGATAGAAGAGACCTGAATAAAAAGTAGCAATAACAATATATGTATAGCCTTATAGAGCATTTGTTTTTTATATGGGGTCAGTGACCCCCATTTGAAATCTGGAAAAATCCAGAAGAAAAACAAAAAATGAAGGCCAAGTCACTCTATAACATATTAAAAGTTAACTTAAAGGTAAACCATCCCTTTAAATGTTTATTAGAGATTTATATCAGGTTACAAGAGAAATTTACCATGCCGTTATGTGTTATTTCAAAAATAGTCCCTATGTACACTTGCTGGATGTTGTTGTAGCCTGTAGCATGCAGATGTAACTGTGCAGTTCAGCCTTATGCGTCATTTATATATTATGTGACACAATTGATTATAGTCATTTGGAGGCCCTCTTTCTGTGTATATAACAGTTGTGTATAGTCTGTTGCATACAGTTTAATGTTTTTTTTCTGAATCTGGATGATCCACCTGCAGCCCCTAGCCGCTACTGTGCCAGAAGGGTCTTTCTATTTCTCTTTCACTCTCTCTATACAGTATATCATTTATATATTTAATGCTAATGTTGGTGCCCTTTACTTGTGTTTTGTTGTGCTCAGTTGAATAGCAGGTATTGTATTATTATTATTTCTGCTTTTTGTGGATTGTGTGTCCCCCAGAATTGTGCTGTAGATGCACCAGCGGGACAGGGTTCCTTTATACTCTGTGCCTGCCTGTACTCCCCAAACTAGGCATTTAAATGACTTGAAAGTTGGGGGACTGTTAAGGTGCAAGAGTGGGTAGGAGCTATTCTGGTGGGGGGGACAAAACTAAACACAGAGTTTTTCTGGTGAGCGATGGGAGACATCCAGCAGCATGCATCTAGATCTTCTCGGTGGGATTGGCAAGGACCAAGTCACAACTCATGGAGGGGTCACACAATAGGGGTGCCATGCATCATCTGCAGAGATGTCAGATTTGGGCATGGTCTAGTGCTGTCCCCGGATCTGACAGAATGCTTACTGCACATGCACACATAAAATCCAGAAGCAGTAGCTGAAAACCCTGTCGGAATCCCACCCTCCATGCATTATTTTCCCTTCTCCATATCCTCCTACATTCTCCCTTTTCTGTACATCAATAACAGCCTATTGTCACTAGGGATGTAGCGAACTGTTCGCCGGCGAACTAGTTCGCGCGAACTTTGACTGTTCGCGTCCGCCGAATGTTCGCGAATGTCGCGCGACGTTCGCCAATTTGAGTTCGCGTTCGATTCGAATGAAAATCGTTCGACCATTCGACCGCTAAAATCGAACGATTTCCATTCGTTCGAACGATTGTAAGCATTCGATCGAATGAAAAGCATTCGATCGAATGGCTTCGATCGTTCGATTCGAACGAAAATCCTTCGATCGAACGATTAAAAAAAATGCGAAAAAAATGTTCGCATTTTTGCTGGTGTTCGCGAACGGCGTTCCCGAACACCAAAACGACAGTTCGCTACATCCCTAATTGTCACACTGGTTGGAAAGAGTTGAGGGCTGTGCTGGAACAATGCCCAGGCAGGCACAGCAGGCAGATATGCATTATGACTCAAAAATGCTCAGTTGCATTCATTCAATGCATGGCACTGGCAGAGATGCAGCAACTCCAAGGCAATTAAACAGAAATGCATTTTCAGCCTGCTTGATTTTGGGCAATTTTGTGCATGTGACAAGACACCCCTGTGTGCCATTATCCTAATAATGGAGCGGGATGTCCTTAAATGTACATTGCACTGTAAGTCTTGTCTAAAGAACTAGGGCTGGATGCCCCTATACATTGTTTTGGCCAGCCCCACAGTTTGGAAACCAATGCTCAAAGGCTAGAAAGAGAATTGAGGGTGTCACATCAGGTGAACATTGGATTTGTTATTTTGCCAAAGAAAACATAGACAAAGACCAGGACTTTTGGAATAATGTTCATTGAAAAATGAGTCTAAAATGTAATTATTTGGACAGAACAGAGGACATGTTTGGAGTAAACCAAATACAGATTCCAGAAAAGAACCTCATACCAACTGTGAAGCATGGAGGTGTCATGGATTGGGGATGCTTTGCTGCAGCAGGACCTGGGCAGCTAAACATCATAGAATCAAAGCCCAGTTCTTAATCCCAGTGGGGTGCTGTGGCTATACATGCAAGAAACCCCTCAAACATCTCACAGCTGAAATTATTCTGCATTGAGGAGTGGGCCAAACGTTCATCAGACCGATGTCGCAGACTGTTGTTTACCTGCAATTAAATCACTTTCTTTTCCAAAGATACACAAAAACAAGATTAGACATTAAGATTTCTTAATAAAGAACTAAATATTTAATGGGATGTCCTAATTTTTCTACATGATTGTTTGATGATGTATGTAAATGTCAGTATGTTAGGTAACTGAGATGAGTGACATAGAAATTAAGAGGCTCTTTCTCATTATAGAATGTCCATCCATCTGTAATAATGTCTGCTATTAAGAGCTCAAAGGCACAAATGGGATTTTAAAGGAAGAATTGAAGTTACCTAAAAGTGTGTGGCCCAGAAATGTCTCTGATGCATGGAACCAAAATTCTTGCAGTGCCTAATAGAACCACTGGAGGGAGGAACTGTACAAGAATTAAAGCATCTGATTATAGAATTAAAGTTATCTGATTATAGCACTTGCATTTAAAGGGAATGTAAAGGCAAACAAAATCAAATTTTTATTTTTTTTAATGAAAAAGCAACCTATCTCAAATAAACTTTAATTAAAAAATGTCTACAGTTTTAATAAGAACCCTGACTTTATGCAGTGAAACTCCCCCTTCATTTAGTTGCTCTGACTGCTGGAGCTCCCATGCAGTCTGAAGGTATTTTCAACAGTGCTCAAGTTATACTGACCTATTTTTGGCCTAATATTGGCCTGATGGGTCCCATAAGCTGACTATGGTCATATTTATGAATTGAACCTTCTGAAGTCAGTAATCTGTCTTTTCATATGTGAGTTGTTCTCATAAAGTATATTTGTTTTATTTAAATCTGGCCATAAACTACCAGATTTGGGCCCAATTTTACCCCCATCATGCAGGACCATATAACTCTAATTCAGTCACTGACACCCAAGATGGCAAGCTCCTGTGGGCAACCTTAAAGCCTTCGATCATTACTACTATAGGGCTGCTGAACGTCTCTGCTGCTAGAGTAACATCAATATATAATTACAGCATTTCGACAGTATTTATATTTATTGTTAGGCTTTAGTTCTCCTTTAAAAATGTGTTAGAATACAAATGTGCAAAACCATTTTGTAGTGAAATGATTAAATTACACAGCAAGTTTGGTAACAACAAGACTTTATATCAGATTTAAACCTCCCAGTAAGAAATAAAGCTGCAGTGGGTGCATTTATTCTTATTTTGCATGCTCTGGTGAAAATGATCGGGCACCTTCCCAGGGATAACCTGCTGCTGAGTAACTAGAGGCAATGGCCTTGTAGGTGTATTAAAGCAATAAAAAAAAAGGACCATGTTCATTATTGTTTGTGTGTGTGGCTTTTATTAGGGATTGTCGGAATCATTGTATACAAAACAAGAAGGATGTGACATAGAAATGTGTAATTCACTTTGATACAAACATTATAAGGCTTGAATGGAAAGGAGATATTTCTTTGCAACAGAAATATAGATCTATTTGAGGTTCCCAGAGCTGTTTGTATAAATAAGACAAAACCACAAAAATGACATGAATTAGTTACAGACAGAAGAAATACACATCACTGTTCCAATATTGTTTTTATAAACTCAATAGAATCACAGACTCCTGCTATACATGTGGAAGGTACGGTAGCAAGGCGGGTAATGATACACAGCATCCCATGGGCCCTGGACATCCTGCAGCTGGTCTGCATATATATATATATATATATATATATATATATATATATATATATATATATATATATATATATATATATATATATATATATATATATATATATATATATATATATACCAATTATTCACAGAGCAGCATTCCCTATTTTAAAAGTTCAATTATTTATTGTTACATAGTATCTATGCCCAACGTTTCGGTCTTTTTCAAGGATGATGTAAGTGTATATATATATATATATATATATATATATATATATATGCTTTTATAATCCAATGCCTGTTTGTGTGCTCACATAAGATCGATTGGCCCGAGGCTGCATTGCTGAGCCCTTGGGTGCCCTCAAAGGGATCTTCCAGCTGGGAGCACAAGAAGTTGCTTCCAGCACCACAAAGCTCACTTATTTAGCCCACACATGCCAGACAAGTGCAAAATATAGCACAATTCACCATGTTTTTTTCCCACAATGCAACAGTTTTCTCAGAATTCCTGCAGAATTATGACCAATGCAACAAGGTGGAAAAACATAATTTTGTGCTTGCTTGTTTGTATCTACATTATAATGGACATTACATGGGTGGGCTGTGACACAAAACAATTGAGCATGTTCTGTCCTGTACTAATCCAGGTTTCACAGCACCTCTTTAAACCTAGCACTTATATATAAAATAAGCCCAGTGCTCTTTATTTGTTATTGCAGGTTTAACATTATTTAGAAGGCCTGAAAGCAGAGGGAGTTGGATACTGGTCCCCGTAGAATTTGTTTAATGGGCAAAGAAATACTGTGTAATGCAGCCCCTTGTAAACCCCAATGTGTTAAATGCAACATTAAATAATGTGTGATTGAATAAATGTTTTGATTATTGTTGCATGTTTGTACTAGGAAAAGATTTAGTGAGCTAAATAGTTCAAAAGAAGCTATATACACCCGCAGGTTTGATATACCTGTATTACAAACGAAAATTATTGGAGTAGCTTAAGGTTATTGCTCCCACTAATATAGGGACACACCTGCAGCCTCCTTGCAAACCAGTTCAGGTGAATAGCAAAATCACTTAGGAGTAACAAACTAGTTAAAACCTAGCCTTTAATAAATATTAATAAACCCAAATTACAAAAATATATAGGGCCATGCCCACAGCACACCAAACCAAAAAGTTTACAGACCCACTGCCATTGTTCACTACAAGCAGTGCAGGACAATTGCCTTAAAAACGAATAAATTAAAACTGCATGGGATGGTAAACGAAGGAGTGAAAAAGCCGCAGAATTAGGCGGTCTATTTTAAGTTTAAGGCAGCCAACAATGTTGGCCTTCTACCCTCCCCTCAATTTTCCAATTCCCCTGAGGACAATTCTACCTACGTTGGGAACGGATAGGAGCTTCTCCCCCACTGTCCACCCTATGTACTACTAAAAGATGGTTATATCTAGATTGCAGAAAAGGGTGCACTTTTGGGAGTTTAATACTCTGTTTTTTGTTTATGAGCCTCACTGATATGTATCTACTTCCACACATGGTAGAACACAAATAGTAGTGCTGGGAGTCAGCCCTTTTACCTAGAAATTTGTACAGGTATCGGAAGCTCCAAGCTGCACATCTACCCCCTACATTTGGATAGGAGAATAGGAGATAGGTGCCTTCTCTGGGAACTACCAATTCAACTTCTAGAAACAGTCTAGATTATGTAAGAAGGTAAAACCCCTCTTTTTCCAAAATGCTAATTCATATCAAGCCTTTGCAATCCCTGCCTTGTATCAGGCTGCCCCCTATATCACTTTCAGACTGACGACTTTTTAATGCCAGTATACATACATTATACTGTATATCCCCTCTTTGCATACAAACAATAGACTTGCCTCTTTCCAATCACTTTCATTTATCCTCCCATCACACATTCTTACAACTATTTCCATGCCTGTGTTTAATGAGAAGAAATGAGCTGTACATTTACTTGTACATTTTAAGTTGTTACAGAGACATCCATGGCACAGAGCACCCTGCTCAGAAGTGCACCTAACTGGCCGCACATGGATAGCCAACACATTGCGTTCCAGCATTTTTTTTATTACAAATCCTACTTGATTGTCTGGTCATATTGGTCCCCTTATGCATACGCCCACTCCATCCCCAGCAGTCATAGGGCTATTATCCCTATTGTGTTGCCCTTGTCACAAGCATTGAAAACTATTCAGTTGAGCCTGAGCTTTAACGTTCTCTCTCAGCTTCTTCTTATAGTCTCTGAACCGGTTATATGTCATCAGTATAGCTCTATATTGGTCTTTTCCAGAGCTCTTGTACTTAATTTGCCTGGGGAGTCTATAGGTCAGCCATAGCTGGCTAGCCATACATAAAAGATCAGTGGTTGAAGAAATCTAAATATCCATCAGATGTTTGTGCACGCCAGCTCCTTTATTCTGATAACAGATATTGTTTTTATCAGTTAATGGCAGTGCTCTAACAGTTTATACAGTTCTGCACTGATACATTGCTCTATCTTCTAGCAATTGATAGCACTAGAGATTATAATATTTACCTATATATTGTATTGCATTACACAAAGCATCCAGTGTTCTCTGGGGTTTTACACTATGTACAATATTAAAACATTAGTACAACCCATAAGGAAAATAGTCCATAAAAATGAAAGTGAAAGCCCTAATCTTTAACACAAAGCAAGAGCAATTATAAGGCTAGAGGTATATGGGGTGTGACTACATGAATTATGAGGGTAATGAAGTCTAACAGTAACCTCGTACACCTTATAATAATAACCTCAGAATAGCTAGTCATGGCTTCAAACAGGTTGCTGGTCAGACCTGGTGTAAACTTTGTGGCTTATGTTACCCTAAGCTGTTCCTTCCAGTAACTATATGGTCCTGTAACATTGGCCAGTCTTGGAGGCGCAGTTGTAGAATTGCTGGGCGCACTTACTTGACCTAATCTAATTGTCTGACTTGATCTAATCCACTTCTATGGCTTAGATCCCTATGACTGGTCTTACATGCAAATCATAAATGTCACCAAAAAAATGCTATTAAATGCTAGCTGAACTCACAAGCAAGCATCATGGCTGCCACTCAGGGCCCACATTGATCATCTTAGCTCTGTGTTTAAAATGATAAAGACACTGGAATAAAAAGGCTTATTCATGACTGAAATTAATATCAGCATGGTGAGGGGGCATTTGGGGCAAAAAAGGTGATTATCTGTAATTCTGCAGTTGCCATTGTGTTCCCACAAGAATGTGTATGTACATCAGCACTCTCTTCCTTTATGGCTACTATTCTATATTTGGAAATGTTCTCAGGATGGCTAGATCAATGTCATTTTATCTGGAAGGCTCATCGCGTTCTACTATGGAGAGGAATCATATTTCAGCAGAGAAAACAGGAAGAGGGACTGAGCTTTTAAGATATACAGGAACTGATCACTGCCATTACTAATAATGATATATTATAAATACAAGCATTTAGTAACTGTAACCTGGTGCTGCATTCTCAATTACTCATGCTGTAAAGCTGAACAAGCAAGTAAGTGACCTGATTCACTGCCTTATGAAATAACTGGCTGCCCGCGAGTCTGCACGGGGCCTGACTTTCTATACAGCAGCACAACCGGACTGGACAGATCAATGCAATTTGGCATATACCTCATGTAGTCAGATTATACAACGATGTAAGTGATCAATCAGAAATCCAGAAGGTCAGGGCTATAAATTGTGCAGTGATGTAAATATATGTGAAATGTATATGTGAGAGAATGCTCTGTAGTAATTCTAGCTAGAATCCTGCTCTTAAAGCGGGGAATACAATGCCCTGGGCAAGCAGAAAAGGAACTACTATTCTATCACAAGCAATGAAAGCAGGCCTGTTTATATGAGCACAGTTGGTGTGGTTAAATAGTACAAATAGGATATTTGGAGGACATTGCCTCTTTATGCTTATATACAAAATAAAATGGGGTTAGAAAAGCTGGATAATTATTTGAGGGCACATGCATGTAAAGGGAATTTCAGGTATATCTAAAGACCTTATAGAAACACCTACAAATATGTACAATTTGCCATGGGTACATTTGCTTCACTTAATTTTTTTGGGTTTAGATCCCCATTTAGACTCGTCCATTTGCCCACAACAAGATTTGCCAGTGCTCTGATAAGTGCTTTATTCCAATGTTTAAGTTGTTGAAGGAGAATATGTAGCAAACAACTAAGGAAAAACCTAAATCATAACATTGCCCCTATAATTTATATCAGTCAGGAGATTCATCCATTGCTGCTGAATAAACCTTACAACCATTCATATTGCTGCAAGGGGGTTTTCAGTTACTGGGCTTTGTCATGCAACTCCTAGGGAGCTACTCAAATGATTGTCTTTGTTATACTTGACAAGGGGCATATTGGTCCAGTTCAACCTGATGGCACACTGTCAATAAAAAAAACAAACAAAAATGCAGAATAAACAGTCTTTAGATCTACACCTCCAAAATGTGACTAAAGCTCAACCTCCTGTTATTTGGCTGCTGCAAGTGTCCAGATGTACAGCAGCCCAATGCCAAAACATATTCACTCCTAAAGCAGAAAACTAAAGGGTTCAAGTATGACCTCCATATTCATTAGTAGACATTTGCTGGACTATACAAAATTACTTCTGGTCAAATGTTCTTTGAAATGTGCCCCAACAGCCATAAGTGCCGGACTCCCAACCAAAGTGCATAATAAATCAGGCACACTTCCACATACTAGATGGCTCTGTGATTGTAGGATTCTTTATATCTGGGAACCAAGCCTGTGGAGACTGAACAAATCTTATCAGCTGTAACATGTTGGCAATGTCTAAAATGTATTAGCAAGGCAACGCTATTTCAATACAATAAATTCAGTTATAAATTCATTTCAGGTGGATCATGTTTACAACTCTTTGCAATGAATGCCCTCAATGGTTGCATGTCTAATGCTAAAATATGGCCCAGCCTTGGGCATACTGGGCAGTTTTATAAAAATAAGCACTGGCGGGAAATCCCTAATGCATCGTAAGCATATAACTGATCATTAGGATTAATTGAAGTATAAAAAGAAAGGTGGAGTTGGATTTTTATCACAAATTTCACACTGCATGGATTTTTTCCTTTATTTCCAAATATAAAATATCATCCATTGGGCTAAAATAAAATCCTTAATCCAAATTAAAAACACAACATGATCTAGGACACTGCAAATAAACATTGAGCTCTAGTTGTCACAAAAATCAATGTTCTTCAGTGCTTCAAGGGCAATATCTAATAAATGTCTCACACTGGCAAACCAGATTTCTAATGAAATGATGTTATACCAAGAAGCCTATGGAGGTGTTGGAATGAACTGTAAAATCCATTTGACCCTTCAGCTGGGCACCTCTGTATCAGAGTAACCACATGCTGCAGTGCAATACATACATTCTTTCCCTTCCCGGAATACTCATGCCAAGGATTCATCTCTAAGAAAGTCCCTTCCATTTTATCTCTGTTAGTCATCAGGGGGGACAACACAAAGCTGAATAGGTGACAAGCAGAAAAATACAGTTAGCCTGAGAGTAAAATATATTGAAATTAAGAAAAGCTGACTGGGCTCCAAACTGAGTCAAATACCTTCTGCCACCAGCACTTACATGAGAAGAAGCAGAAGTGCATTATTTTGCATATTGTAATGTTATTTTTTGAACAATCACGATCGCGGCAAAAGAAATTTCAGCCGAATATAAATTCTGTATTCATTTACAGCCTACCTTTGCTGGAGTTTGCATTCATGCCTCTGTCTTTGTATTTATTCTGGACTTATAACCGCACACAGCATGCGAAAAGCCTAAAGTACCACACAGGGAAAAATAATAAATAACAACGATGGTTTAAAACAGGATTAAACTGCTAGATATGTTACCACCTAATTTCAGCTGCCTTTCCTCGTGTAGTTTTTCGTTTTAGTTATAAAAAAGGGAAATGGCGATGCCACTGAAAAAAACAAACACACATGCTCTTTGTGCAATAATCTTTTCAGTCTGTACACGTAAATAAGTTAAGACATATTTATTTGCTACAAATTTACCAAAACATTTGACCACATAAAAACATACGAAAAAAATAAAAACAGCATAACTGTTGCTTGTGTAGGCATTGGTTAACCCCTTTACTGCACAAAGGCCTGCATCAACATTTTTGTGGTTTACATTGTGTCACAGGCCTCTCTGGAAGGAAGGAGTTGAGGTATCGGCCCATGGGGAAACTGGCAGTCTTATGTCACGTCCTAGGGATTTCTTGCTCCAAAGGACCAGGATAAACAAACACCTTCCAATCTCCAACCCATTCAAAGTAAATTGGAAATGCTACAATCGCACCTTATCCTGCTTAATGACAGACACATATCACTTGAAAAAACAGGGCCACACATTTTGGGCAATATGTGCCTTTCACTAAGAAGGACAAGGCACATTTGTCATGCACTTTGAATGTAGGTAGAGACTGCAAGTGTATTTGCCCCCTCCCAAAACAGAAATCTCTCCACGTGCCATAACCTTTAAGGGGTTTTTGAAGTTTATATACAAAGTTATCTACTCAGGGATGTCAAACTTATGGTCCCACACTTGACCTATAAAGAGGGTGAGGACCATACTTTTGACATGCCTCCTGTACATCTTCAAAACTGTCATCATGTTGGGTTACAATTTTATAATATTTGCAGCTAAAAAATATTTATATATACAGAACTGCCCACTATACAGTAAAAAAGCAGTTAACGTAAAAAAAAAATGTACATTGCTCACACGTTTTGGTACTGTGGAGTACTGTTTGATGACCTAGTACCAATAGCTACTCCCCTGGAGGGTTTACCATAGGGTAAGAGTTTGAATATAATCCTCAGTCAGTACATGTACCTATTTAGGTGCTGCCAAATAGATTTAGTGTTGCACTTAATTTGCAGGCTACCCACTTCCTCAAAGGACAGTAGTATTCATTGTGGAACTGCTCAAATTCTGGTGTCAGGCGGATTTCATGTAGGAAAGATATATCAATGTCGGATTCCAGCAGAATAAGGAGGAGAGGGAGGACAACCATTAGCAACCCCAAAGCTGCCAACAGAAGCTTGGAGAAGCTCTTCAGAAAGGCATTGAGCTGCATGTTTCCCAAAACGAAATTGTAGCTCCAGCTTAGCGCTTTCCTGGCCTCTTTCATCTCTTCTTCTTCTGCAATCAGAAATGCATGTTCGTCTGCCTCTAAATCCTCAAAGGATTCAGTATCATCTTTCTCCCGCTCTGCTCTGAGGGGGCTGTTGAATAGCATATCAATGCCTTCATCTACTGGGGTGGGTAACAAGCTTGCGCTTGGGTTATACACCTGCTCTGAAATAATTAGAGGCCCCGCTTTGAAGCTTTCTTCCTCATCATGGCTGAGATCTGCTGTGATCTCTAAGCTTTTGGCAGGGGAATTGCCCAACACTGGGGGAGAACTAGCTTCAGTTTGCTGTGAAAGCAGGATACCTACAGGATACAGACAGAAAAGACAACACATTGTTAGTAACAAATATTACAGATAGACATGCTGAAAATATTTTATAAAACAAATGTTAGACTACTGTAAAAAAAACTGTATTAGAGTAAGAGCTTGGAATGATGTTAACATTTTATAACATTTTCCATTATTCATATTCTTTACTGAAGAAAGTACGTGAATCTATTCTCTGGAAACCCATTATCCAGAAACTCCAAAATACAACAATGCATTTTCCCACAGTGCTCCACTATATTTTTACAAACATTTCTTCACTGTTCCAGGAATTGTATTTCCAAACACAGCTCATTTATTGGGGCATGTATATTTAAGAGTGAACTTAGAGCCTGCCACAGTCAAATTCATAGCAACAGAACAGAACGGGAAGGTCGTATAAACAAAGTCAGGGATTTCAGGTGGAGAATAAATTGTATCGACATGCTAATAATAACCATTCTCATTATTCTTAGCTTTAGAACCATATCCTGCATCCTTTCACACTGAATCGCCTCTAATTATAGATACCAGAACAAGGCAGCGAAGAAAGTCAATGTATTTGTATTGGTTAACAACAATGAAAAACAATAAATACAAGAACAATCTACATAGCTAAAAACAAACTTTTCTCATAAATTATGTATAAAAATGACTTTTCCAGTGAATGACTGCTAGGCTAATCAGTGTATTCATTCATTTTTTTATGTCCCTCTCTGCAATTGCTCCTCAAGTTTGATTCAACACTTGGCATCTGCAATATTGATATGAGGTGCAAGAACTTTAAGAATTGAACAAAAATTGTACAAATTAGTAGGTTTCATGTTCTTAGGTATAAATATATGGAGTGGAAAGAAACATATGACTCACATTTTATAAGTATTGTTGGGTCAGGTGAGCAAGTGTCATAATGCTATCAAGCTAAGCAATAAAAAACTATAGCCAGGGCTGGCACTAGTGCTTCTAAGGCTTTTGTCATGAAACATTTAGGCTCCCAGCTCCCCATTACATACCTGTTTGGGACTTTAATGTTTTAATGCATTTAAATAAAGCTTTACTACTGATTTTACACATTGCTTCTTACATGTATACATGTGAGCTGAATTGTCCCAGATATATACTAGTTACCTAACTTGTATGCCTAGGTTTTGTACTGTAGGCTTTGTCTGTAAAACCATTAACCAAAAAAGATAAGAACTGCAGGAAGGCCGTTTTCCCATAGACTCCATTTCAAGCATATAATGTAATACTTTTGTAAACTGTAATAATAAAACAGCACCTTGTACTTGATCCAAACTAAGATATAATTAATCTTTATTAAGTGCAAAACAATCCTATGTATTTAACGTTTCACAGATTTTTAGCAACCTTAAGGTATGGCTGCTAAAAATAAATATCCCTTATACATTCCAGATAACAGATTCTATACCTGTACTAATATTATTCTCTTCACATACATTGTAGAACTAGCATGATTTTTAGTAATTAGGAAAAAAATACAGACCACCGGATTATTTAGGTTGTCTGTTCACAACAACAGTCAGTATTTGTAACCTGGCAAGGAGCTTACACAGTGGCTCCATTTTCATACCCATCAGTCTACATATAGTAGAAACCTACAGAGAAGCCCACAATGAATAACTCTCAATAGACAACATTTAGCCCCAGATTTGGAGAAGACGTGATAGTCGAATGTGCCGGTGCATGAGGTTGACATCACTCCCACTGACTTCACAACCCACAACTTTAATGCAGACAAGGCCATGTGTATCAGGAAATTTATGTGTAGGAAAGTTGCTATAATGTTTTCATACTTGAATCCATTTTTCCAATGCTCCTCTCATTTCCTTTTATTTTTGATGATAGTGTCTCTTAAGAGAGTATACAATCACTGTCTGATCCCTCCAAGATATGGTGATTTGTTTATGCTTGTTGTTGTGACTGTTTACAGGTCTACCACATGTCTCTGCAACAAGCAAACAATGCTGCAGCTTGCAATTAAAATACATACTGTAAAAAAACTTGGATTCATGCTTTTGCAAGCCTAAAATGTGCAGCATAACATTCACATTCAAGCTACACAGCAGGACCCACAAGCAGGAGAAGACTAAAGGAAGGATATCTTGTAAGCAGGATGCAAAGATGTATAGAGGAATATAGAGGAATAAAACAAAAAGCTTTACAGCAATGCTTCATTTAGAGGCACAGGGCGGTCAGAGAGTAATATATGATATATAAAAATGCCTAAACTCACAAATATTATTTTCTATGCTGGGGTTGGAACTCCTTTGGTCAGCTGCAGGCTATCTGTGGGGCCTCAGAGCCTCAGATACAGCTTTCTGTCCTTATATAGATTAATATTTCTCTAGGTAGTTGCTTTATATTCAGAATCCCTTGATAATAGCCCTTGATAATATCTGAAAGCTACTTGTAGCAATACATGTTCTGTTTTTATTATCCAGTAGCCAAATAACTTACGTTAAGGGGGTTACAAATAAAATAAACAAAACAAATGTAGTTTTTGTGAATTTAATTTTAACCTGGGGGTACCAAAAGGTAGGCACCACAACTGATTATATTTACTTACCTGACCCTGGGCCTGTGCTCCTATCAGCAGAAAACTGCACTGGCCTGAGGTGCTTCCAGCAACCAGCACGGATCAATTATTTTCCTGCTTCTTGCTCTTCCATTGCACGCGCAGTAGAACTAAAATTGTGTTAAAGTTTGGCTATTCGCTCTACTGTGCATGCACAACCGCAAGCTGAAAGAAGAAGCAGGAAGAGGATGGCTCCGTGGTGCTCACTGGAAGAACCCAGGGCCTGTGTAGTTTTCTGCTGATAGGAGCACAGGCCCAGGGTCAGGTAAGTAAATATAATCACTTGGGGTGCCTAACTTTTGGCAACTCCAAGTATAAAATTACTTTCCTTCTCATTTAATCCCTGAGTACCCCATGAAATACACATGCATAAAATAAATGCATAGCAATGGTGAATTATAACAACAGTTAATTTATACATTTACATTTAATATCTACATTTAACACAATTTACATAAGAACAGCTGCCTTTTAACATATTGGCTTGAGCAATATACTTAAAGGAGAAATAAATCTTAGAAACAAATAAGGTTACAAAAATTCCATATTTTATAAAATGAACTGTTATGTCACCAGCCGAAAGTTCCAGCTTTTCAATAGATGATCCGGGACTCCAAAACTTGTCACAGGGGGTCACCATCTTGGAAAGTGTCTGTGACACTCTCATGTTCAGTGGGCTCTGAGCAGCTGTTGAGAAGCTAAGCTTAGGGGTTGTCCCAAATTATTAAGCAGCAAATGAGGTTGGCCTGTAATAGAAGCTAATGCTACAGGGCTGATTATTATATTCTGATGCTAGTTGCAATGGTTTCTGTACTGCCGTGTAGTAATTATCTGTATTAATTACTAATCAGACTTATATTGTGACATTTATATTCTGTGTCTACTGTATATTGTGAGTGGGTCCCTAAGCTCAGTAACTGACATCAGCACAGAGCATGTGCAGTGAATCAGCAGAAAAGAAGATGGGGAGCTACTGGGGCATCTTTGGAATTACAGATCTTTGCGCCTAAAGGGCTGTAGTTGCCTTGGGATGGTACAGAAGCCCAAAACATAATGTACAACATTTCTAGTATGCTTCTTTAGTTAAGATTTAGTTCTCCTTTAAAGGAGTGGTTCACCTTTAAAGGAGAAGGAAAGCCCCAGGGCGCAAAACCCCTCCCCCCCTCCGTTGCCCCCCCTCCCTCCTCCCCCCTGGCCTACCCCTCCCCCTGGGCAAATGCCCCTAACTTGTTACTCACCCCTCTGCGCAGGTCCTGTCCATGGAGTTCACAGTCACCATCTTCTTCCACGCGCGTCTTCTTCCTGCTCTGACCGGCGTCTTCTGGCGCATGCGCAGTAGGAACAGGTACCGGTACAGCTCTACTGCGCATGCGCCGAATGTCACGAAGTGAAATCGGAAAACTTCGTGACATTCGGTGCATGCGCAGTAGAGCTGTACCGATACCTGTTCCTACTGCGCATGCGCCAGAAGACACCGGTCAGAGCAGGAAGAAGACGCGCGTGGAAGAAGATGGTGACTGCGAACTCCATGGACAGGACCTGCGCAGAGGGGTGAGTAACAAGTTAGGGGCATTTGCCCAGGGGGAGGGGTAGGCCAGGGGGGAGGAGGGAGGGGGGGCAACGGAGGGGAGGGGGGAGGGGTTTTGCGCCCTGGGGCTTTCCTTCTCCTTTAAGTTAACTTTTAGTTTGTTATAGAAATCTAAGCAATTTTTCAACTCGTCTACCTCATTATATATTTTATGTATTTTTGAATAATTTGTCTTTTTCTTCTGACTCCAGCAGTCCAAAATTGATTGCTCTGTGAGGCTACAGTGATACTGTTATTGTTAGTTTTTATTACTTATCCTACTTTTCATACTTGCTCCAATTCATAATCCAGTCCATTCAAACAACCCCCTGTTTACTAAGGTAATTTGGACCCCAGCAACTAGATAGCTGCTGAAATTCCAGACTAGAGAGTTGCTGAACAAAAAGCTAAATTAATTAAAAAAAAAAATCACAACTAATAAAAAAATGAAGACCAATTGCAAATTATCGCAGAATATTACTCCATGCGTTATACTAAACGTTAACTCAAACGTGAAAAAGGAATCATCATCAATGAGCTTTTAGGGTGTTATAGATGGCATGGATGGACCTATTCAAAGCAACAATTCAGTTTGAATACATTGTTTTGTACAGTAATTGGCCCTCCTATTCTACCACTTTCCAGAATGCAGCTGAACCCCCCCCCCAGACTTACCATAAACTTTAATTTTATTGTTATTCTTTTCAGTAGGTTCTATTTGTACTGTGTTTGTCAATATTTGTATGGAATCTGTAAGACTGATGAGTACACAGATCTGCACAGTGCTGCAGAATATTTTGGCGGTGTTAATAATTGTTAATAATATTTATCATGACAGTTTAAATTCTAAGCCTGACAAACACACATTTTAAATTCATTGAACTAAAAAAAAATGTAAGACCATTTCCAAAATTGCTTTGAAATACTACTGTCTGTACTTCACCTTTTAGGTGAATTAAAAAAGAAAATTATGGAAACTGCAAACGCGCACAGGACAACTCTGAATAGGTTTATATTAATTCATATACTTTGGTTTAAACTTCATCTTCTGCATTGTTATAATCCGGGTTTTCATCTCAGTAGCCATCTCTCCGGGGTGCTGTGTCGGTGGCCAAAGGCTTAATTGCATATGAGGATGGTGTTTCCAGTGCAATACCAATCTGCCTGTTGCTCTCTGTCCTTTTGGAATTGAAAGCTTTGCTGACAGATATGACAAAGAGACATATCTGCTTGCTCAGCACCGTTTTCAACATGTATTGCTATCTAGATGCACATTCTTTGCTGGCTTAATTCTCCCTTCAATTCTGTGCCAGAAGGGAGTTGGAAATGGGGAGAAAACCTGCAACCTGCTCCCTTATTTGACAGAATCCCAATTTCAAGGCAGACTTTTGCAAATGTGGGAGGGAGTTTGCGGGCAATCCAGCCTTGTAGTGTATTATGAATACTGGGAGGCAAGATGACAAACATTTACCTGATATATAACACACAAGTCATGTATAACCTGAAAAATATTGTGATACCATACACATGATGTCTGTAGAGTTTATAGGCAAGCTGGCCCAGGAAAATGCCTTGGTGGGCACATTTGGAACTACTCCAGTAGGACAGTCCATGGGTGGTTTTATGATGTCTCATGAAATATAAAATCTATTTATAGACCAGTAACATCTAACTATAAAAAAGCGATTGTCATCAGAGTTGTTAAAAAGGGAACTGTACCCAGGTAATCTAGTTAAAAATAGTGTCTGTTATGCATATTTAATGCATAAGCACAAACTACACACCGTTTTTTTTTCAATCTGTGAGAGTAAGAAGGGGTTAATGTACTGCTGTCACCATGGAAACCACTTTTCTTCAATAGATGGAAATCCACACCGCTGATTATAAAAAACGTGGAATATTTATTTGAAACTTTTGTTACATCCATTCAACTGTTGTAATATTTCAGAGCATATTCACAATTGTAAGTCACGCCATCTCTTGCAAAGCATGTACTCTCCAGTTTGTGAACTCCTCACATAGAGTCACAGGAACATCCCGGTCCTAGCAACCTGACGTATGCTATACGTTCCTCTGCCCTACTCCGGGTAGGAATTCCCTTTTCACCTTCTGGTCCTACCAGTCCGGCATATGTCCTATGCCACTCTGGCCTACTCCAGATAGGAATTTTCTTGCCCCTCCTTCAGGAATTTTCTTGCCCCTCCTTCATGTCCGTGTCTCACTAACACTGCTGCCTCACTGGCAAAGCTTGGCTCCTAAGCCACTATCTCCTCGTTGGGGTCTTGGCTACCCATTCTAGTTATCACCTAACTGTCTGAAGTACCTAGTACTTACACTTGTAGCCCTAATACCATCTATTTCCAACTGTGTGCACCAACCAACCCATGGGTGTGCTTCCCCTTTAAATACCTTTCCCAATTAGTCATCACCCTAACATTTACTTTGCATGTGCTGCTCCTACTTCTGTGCATATGCCTTCCCTCTGCTAACCTCATGAAACCTCCTCAATTCTCTTGTTTGACACCACGCCCATCTTGTGGTGATTTTTGCACATTACAGCTTTAAACAACCATTCAGCATTTTCAATCATTTTAACATTTTACACCATTCAAACATGTATTTAACACATACAATTTACACATATTCAGCACACAAACCCAATCAACCTCTTACACATCTGCAATATATTATAACGGGATTTACAAATTTACCTTCATCTATTTGAGTATCTTCTTCCTCCTCTTCATTTGGAGATGGTATTAATGGCTGCAGTGGTTCCATGTTGATAATCAGCTGTTTGTTTAAGGAGTAGGAGCTGCGGCTGTGTGGTATCAGGGACCTAACGACAAAATTATGTCAGGAATGCAGCACAGTATGTGGGAAAATCTATTCAAATTCAGTACTTCCATAACTTTTGGATTTACAAGTAAGACTTCAAATGTTTCCTACAGCTGTTGCAACCCGCTCGATAAAATGTTATATAATAATTTATAAATAATAATAATTTTAAGTTGGAGAAAATGTTGTTACATGAAACTCAGCAAACTGTTGCATGCATTGGAACTGAATACTAATCAGCCATGTAGCATGTATTAGCAATCCTAACAAAGAAGAGGGAAATAAGTGACATGGCAGCATTTAGTTACTGATTGTGACAATGTTTAGGAATGAGAAGCAGCTGTTTGAGGGCAAACATGTTTTGTTTGCTGAATTTCTAAAAATACCATGTAACTGCATTAGCTTGCGGAGTATTTCATAACTGTCAAAACTATTTCATTAAGGTTTTTTTCTTCTGCAAAAATTCAAATCAGAGGCATGGCCTGCTATGTTACAATAGGAAACCCATTTAACATCTTATCCCTTAGCCTCTGGCTTCATAAAGCTAAAAATGTGTGTACATGCCAAGCAACTAAATACTTCAGTTATGGTTCATAGTTAATTACCTATGCACTTCTGGTGGGTCTCGCTGGATGTTTGAACTTGCCTCTACTACTTCTTTTGCAACTTTTCCACTGTATAAAAGGAAGACAAAAGACAGTGTTATTCTAGCACTGCAACAAAAATGCACGTAAACGATTATCAAAGGGTAACAGATTAGTACAAGTATGGGATCTATTATCTGGAATGCTTCAGACCTGGGGTTTTCCACCTGTTATAACACATTTAAAACACTAAGCACTGTATTGCCATCAATGTGGGTCCTCCTTAGCTTACCGTATATACTCGCGTATAAGCCGAGTTTTTCAGCACCCAAAATGTGCTGAAAAACTCAAACTCGGCTTATACGCGGGTCATACCTCCTTCCGCGGCCCCAGCAGGACTGCCTGTGACTGACTGTGTCGCCGCCCGGAGCAGGTCCAGGAGCTCCGGGCGGCGCGTCCTTCCCTGCCGGCGTTCGCTCCCAAAATGGCGGCGGCCATGGGCGCCACGTGGGTAGCGGCGCCGGCCGCTACCCACGTGGCGGCCATGGGCGCCGCCATTTTGGGAGCGAACGCCGGCAGGGAAAGACGCGCCGCCCGGAGCTCCTGGACCTGCTCCGGGCGGCGACACAGTCAGTCACAGGCAGTCCTGCTGGGGCCGCGGAAGGAGGTATGTGACAGAGGGAAGAGCAGCAGACGTGAGGGCCGGGGTGGGGAGAGCGACAGATGGGGAGGGGAGGGCAGGGGGGGGAAGTGGCAGAGGGAAGCAAACATGAAATAGGGGTGGCAGAGGGAAGCAAACATGAAATCCGGGCGGCGACACAGTCAGTCACAGACAGTAACAGGTACCTGCCCAGTGTCCCCCAATTGTTGCGGCCGGGTCACATTCACATTTTGAAAGCTGACATGGGGCCCCTAGGCTTATACACGAGTCTATACATTTTTCCAGTTTTCTTAGGTAAATTAGGTACCTCGGCTTATACACGGGTCGGCTTATACACGAGTATATACGGTAGTTATCATCAAGATCAAGCAACTATTTAATCATTATAGAGAAAAGGCAAATCTGAAAATAAATATTACTTTTTTTAAACGTACTCTTGGAAAATGGCAATACTGTAGTTCAGAGCTTTCTAGAAACAGGTTTTTTTGGATAATAGATAATAAATAAAACCAGCACATAGAGTGGGCAGCCTTGTGTCCACAACAATAGTTAGTTCAAATTGAAGTTAATACTGAGGGTCAAAGAGGGACAGCAATGCCTGTTAATGCCATGGTAAGTAGAATACAAACAGTACCATGTATAATCATAATGGTTAATCAATAATTATGCAATACTTTCCTTTATATGGTAAGGTGGCAAAACTTAATAGTATGGGATCCTTTATCTGGAAACCAGTTATTCAGAAAGCTCTGAACTAACTGAAAGGTAAGAGGGTCTTCAAGCATAGTTTGTTTATCTTTATTTATATTGAATAATATCAATGTATAATCCACCCTCTGGATTCTTATCCCCAAAATTTTATATATACTCTCCAATATCTGACTCCAGTAGCCGTCCAGGGATGGGCATGATACCCAAATATGTGTATGATTCCCCTCCCCTTCTTTACATCTCCAGCATCTGTTTGATGTTTGTGGGAACATTTTTTTAAGTTTACTTGGGTATAGTGCCATTTTGTTATCAATTTATATATGGCTTCTTTCATTTTTGATACCTTGGTCATCTTATTACTATACTTAAATATCTTAACCCACTCCTGGTCTGAAAAATTTATTCCCAATTCCCTCTCCCATTCACGGCTAAAAGAAAAAAATTGTGTTCTTCTCGGGTTGTTAAAATGTTGTAAATTTTAGAGATTGGTTTTGCAATCTCCCCTTCCATCTCCATAACCTGTTCCCATTGAGTTAAGGGTCTTTCCCATTTAATCTTATCTAGCGTACTTATATAATGTGATAGTTGGTTATATCTCCATTGATCTCCAAGATGAGTTCCCCACCTTTCTTGTATCTCTAATAATGGGACCATTTTGCCCAGTGTAATAAATTCTCTCATTCTAGTCAATTTTATGTCTCGTCTACCCCACCTCTCAAAGGCTCCCTTTTCCATGCTAGGAGGAAAGTTCAAATTACCTATAAGTGGTTGTAAAACATATGGCGTTTCTATCAGCTTCATAACCTGTTTATTTTTATGCCATGTTTTAAGGGTGGGGGTAATTAGTATGTGTTGATCTTATTCTTTCTTCTTCTTTACCCCCTTTTCCTCCCAAAGTGCGCATTCTAATGGGTGCTTACCCCATCCCTGTTCTAAGCCACACCAATCTTTTTTTTCACTCTTCCTTACCCAGCATAATCTCCTCACCAAATGTATTGCTACATAGTACATATATGGATCCGGTACTCTCAAACCCCCTTTTTCTTTAGATGCCGTTAATGAGTTATATTTTATCCTCGGGTTCTTACCATTCCATATAAACCTAGAGAACATTGACTTAATTGATATGAAAAAAGAGTTTGGGATTTCCACTGGTAATACCTGGAGCAAGTATAGAGCCATTCGGCATTATCACCATTTTTATTGCTTGTATTCTGCCAAACCAGGATATTTTTATTTTTTTCCAGTTATCTATTGTTTTTTGTAAAGTGGCTAATAAAGGTATATAATTATCTGCATATGCTCTATATAATTCTCCACTCAGAACTAAGGGCAATTTCCCCAATAATCAGTACTAGTACAGTACTGCTGTAAATAAGGTGTAAACATGATGGTATCGACAAATATGCATGTTTTTTTTATCTTTCAAATTCTTTTTCAGCTCTCTTTCTGCCTTTTCTTCTTTTTTTTCTCTCCCATCATTCATCTACAACCAGGACGAGGTATTCCTCCTATCAATAGGTAGGCACTGGGTAAGGCTTCCAACAGGAGCTATCAAGACGATGGAAGTAACAACACCTAGAAGTAACGCATAGAAAGTGAGTATGTTTATTTTTAAATCTACTGACTCATTTTAATGGGAATTAAAATTGTCTCACAAAATGTAAATGGGCTTAATAGCCCACAGAAAAGAACGAAGTTGGCATATTGGAGTAGGAAGCAAAAGGTTGATATACTGCTGTTACAAGAAACGCACTTTACGAGCCAAAAACAGATACAGTTTAATGCCAACTACTTTCCCACGCAATTATTTGCTTCAAATACAGTTAAAAAAAATGGGGTTGCCATTTGGATAAACAAGAGCCTCCCACATCAAATATTATCCCAATTGATGGACCCCTTGGGAAGGTACATCATCATTAAAATCAAAGTACTAGACCAAACCTATACAATTGCAAATATATATAGTCCTAATAAACGACAGGCTAAATTCTATAATATGGTATTTAGGAAAATAGATGAGGAACGAAGGGGGTATCTCGTCATTGGAGGTGACTTCAACGTTCCCTTGCAATATGATCTCGATACGAGCCAGTCGCGGTATGGCAGTAGTCCCCGGGATAGTCTATATCAAGCAAAAATTTTGAAAAAACATATGGCACAGAGAGCTCTTTTTGACGTCTGGAGAGTACAGCACGCAACGGAAAGGGACTATACGTTCTTTTCACATGCACGCGCCAAATACTCGCGAATAGACTATTTCCTAGTGGACAAAATCATTCTCCAAACTATAATTAAATCCGGGATAGGGACTAGTACATGGGCAGATCATGCCCCGATAGATATAGATATTCAGCATAATAGCAATATGAGAGCACAATCGTATTGGCGCCTTAACGAATCCTTATTAAATCATCAAGTAAATAAGGAACAGTGTAAAGTAGCACTAAGGGAATACTTTCAAACAAATAATACCTCCCCTGTTACTCAGGCGACTCTGTGGTGTGCACATAAAGCCGTTATTAGAGGGCACTTAATAAAAATAGCGGCCACCACCAAAAGAAATAATGAAACGAATATGAAAGAACTCACACAACAGCTACTAGAACTGGAGGCCAGGAATAAAGGCCAACCTACACAAGTGAGAACTAAACAGATTCAAGAATTGAGACATCAAATACAACTTTTAGAAAACAAGAAAGTTGAGTGGCAACTTCGGCGTCTTAATTTCAATAGATATACCAAAGGCAACAAAGCTACAAAGTTCATGGCGAGCATTCTCAAAAAAAGACAAATTGCCCATTCCATAGCCCAAATAACCTCAAAGAAGGGCCAAGCAATTACCAACCCAAAGGAAATAGCAAATAGATTCGCAGAATATTACTCCTCTCTATATAACTTAAACGAAGATACTAACACTCCACAACCCACTGAAGAAGGAATACAGAAGTTCCTGAAAGCAGCTAACATTCCTCAACTTCAACCTTCTCAACTGCAGCATCTTAACGCGGATATCACAGCAGGGGAGGTTAGGGTAGCTATAAAATCAGCCCCGTCTGGGAGAGCCCCGGGGCCGGATGGATTTACTAATGGGTACTATAAATGTTTTCAGGATATTCTAATCCCTCATCTGGTCAACCTATTCAACTACATCCTACAGGGAGAGGCTTTCCCGGCAGAAATGCTAGCGGCAACAATATCAGTGATTCCCAAACCCGGGAAAGATCTGGTAGAATGTGCGAATTACAGACCAATATCATTATTGAATGCAGACCTGAAATTATATGCTAAAGTGATAGCCTCCAGAATATCGGCAGTCCTGCCCTCCCTGCTTCATATGGATCAAGTAGGTTTTATGAAAGGTAGACATGGGCCAGACAACACCAGGAAAATTTTAGCACTAATAGAGACCACTAACGTAAGAGGGGATCCTACAATTTTGTGTAGTTTGGATGCCGAAAAGGCATTCGATAGGGTAAACTGGAAATATTTGGAACTCACTCTACAACATTTTGGTTTTAATTAGGGATGCACCGAATCCACTTTTTTGGATTCGGCCGAACCCCCGAATCCTTCATGAAGGATTCGGCCGAATACCGAACCGAATCCGAACCCTAATTTGCATATGCAAATTAGGGATGGGAAGGGGAAAACATTTTTTACTTCCTTGTTTTCTGACAGAAAGTCACGCAATTTCTCTCCCTGCCCCTAATTTGCATATGCAAATTAGGATTCGGATTCGGTTCGGCCGGGCAGAAGGATTCGGCCGAATCCGAATCCTGCTGAAAAAGGCCGAATCCTGGCCGAATCCCGAACCGAATCCTGGATTCGGTGCATCCCTAGTTTTAATGGCCCTATTAAACATGCCATATTGTCTCTTTATTCCAACATCACTGCACAAGTGAACAATATGGGTTTCCTCTCCAACAATTTTAAGATCTCGAATGGCACCAGGCAAGGATACCCCCTGTCCCCTCTTATTTTCAATCTTACATTGGAACCACTGGCCAGAACCATTCGTAAGGAGGATGAGGTTTCGGGCATTCGGGTGAATAAGAGTGACTTCAAGTTAGCGTTGTTTGCAGACGATATCATCCTTACACTAACCAAACCAGAGAAGTCACTACCAGCGGTAATAGGAATTATAAAAAGCTTTAGTGAAGTATCATATTATAAGCTAAATGAGATGAAATCGCAGATCCTCCCATTGGGCCTGGCCCAAGAGGCTATAGCATTCTTAAAGGCAGAGTACAAGTTTCAGTGGCAAACACAAACAATTACATACTTGGGAGTTGAACTGGGTAGCTCGGTTACTAAGACCTATACAGCCAACTACCCCAAATTACTTGCCACTACACAGGATTTGCTGAGAAAATGGACACCGCTATATACATCATGGCTGGGTAGAATGGCTACCATTAAAATGATGATTTTACCTAAATTCTTGTATATATTTCGAACATTACCAATAACAGTTCCAAGTTCCTTCTTTCGTAAAGCACAACAAATGATTCAAAAGTATATCTGGGCGAATCACAAACCAAGAATTCAGCAGAAGTATTTGCAAAGAGCAACGGGAGAAGGTGGCTTCGGGGTGCCCAACTTAGAAACATATTATCAGGCTACAATCCTGGATCAAATGAGAGCGTGGAACCTTCCTAAGGAAAACCTGCACTGGCTTCAGCTGGAACAAAACTTTATTAAACCATCCACACTTAGAGGGCTAAGGTGGGTGCACCCTCAGGTTCTCATAACCCATCGCTCTATAGCCAATCACACCACAAATACTGCAATAAACCTATGGACTAAAATTAATGGAAGAATCTCCTTGATAGAATTTCCATCATTAAGTGTGAATTTGGAGATGTTGGAAATGGCTATTCCCCACCTCAATTTATTAAATTGGCGAAAAAATCAAGTGATAACTCTAAATCAACTTTATGAAAACTCACTTTTGAAACCCTTTGAGAAACTGAGGAGTGAATACAATATTCCAAAGCAACACTTCTATAAATACTTACAAATAAAACATTTTTTGAGTAGAATAAGAGATTTTTCACAGGCTCAAACCTCTAGATACGAGAAACTAGTTACCCAGAATCCACGGAGCAAGAAAGGAATAACTTTAATATATAAGCTATTGATGGAAGAAGCTATAATAGAAAAACCTCCACATTTACGGAAGTGGGAACAGGAGCTAAACATGGAACTGGACATACAACAGTGGACAAAAATGGCCAATATGGCATATAAATATTCAAAATGCACAAATCACATTGAAAATGCCAGGAAAACTTTTTACAGATGGTACAAAACTCCGAGTCTTCTACACAAATACTACCCAGAGACCTCTGACCAATGCTGGAGAGACTGTAAAAATATTGGTAATCTATCTCATATTTGGTGGCATTGCCCAAAAATTTCAACACTATGGAAAACCACAGAGACGATTCTGAAACAGGCCACCCAAATCCAGGTAATATTAACTCCACCACTAGCAATATTGAACTATGGGCTGGATACCTTCCCAAAAATAGTACAGCATCTCATATTTCACATTCTGACAGCAGTCAGATTATTAATACCAAAGTATTGGAAGAGGGCTCAAGTCCCACAAAAACAGGAATTGATCTCACTAATCGACTTAAATTTAGTGTACGAGCAAATGTCGGTTGGTGAGCGTCGGGTAAAGAAGGAGTGTGTACACTCAAAATATTTGTGGGAGGAGTGGAAGAAAAGATACTACCTACACGTGGAGGAACATATATAGAGGTCAAGATTAGTGTGTAAAGATGGGAGACCTAATTTCATAACCTTACCTTTTTTAACTCCTCTAACTCTTTTCTCTCCCTTTTTTATTCTTCTTTCTTTGGTTTTTTTTCTTTTTTTTTTCTACTTAGTATATATATATATATTATTTTTTTTCTTTTTTTTTTTTTTTTTTTTCCTTTTTTCCTCATGAGAAGCACGGATAGTAATAATCTCGAGACTGTGGTATGGCTAAGGGTAAGGTAGGGGGAAGTTCACGGGGGAATTGATGTACACTTATTCACTATAATGCACTGTTAATAAAACAAAATAATATCACACCTGTCCCTCTTATCCTGTACGGATAAGGGTTATTCATGATAACACTGGCAAGGTCTCGTACTAAGACAATAGCACTGGTTTTTATACTATTAAGGGCACTTACACCATATAAATAAAACAGGAAGTTGCTTTCCCTTTTTTTTTTTTTTCTCACATCGACATCAGTCCCTTAATATGATAAAAAAATTTTTTCTTTATATAAGCACTAAGGTTTTTTCTATTTACCTACTTATTCATTTTAATTTTTATCACTGGAAGGGTATCACTTCGGACCATTGGTACTAGTTATAGGCCAACATGGACACGTAACAAATTTTTTTTTATTCTTTTTTTTTTTTTTTTTTTTATTACTTTAACACTAGTAGAAACACTGACACCCAGTGGACGGCGATCCGTCCTTTATAATAGTAACACTAGCATAAGTTAACCCACATTCTCATGATGGATGAATATTTTTTTTTTCTTTCTCTCTTTGTTTTTTCTACTGATTGATATTTGTAAAGTGTCTAATGGTAAATTGTAAAATTTGTAAAAGCAATAACAATTTAAAAGTAAAAAAAAAAAAATAATTCTCCACTCAGATTAACTCCCAAGTATTTAATTGTTGATCTAGCCCACTTAAATGGGAAATTTTGTTCAATCTTTTGTATTGTTTTTTCATCTAAGTTGATCTTGAGTATCTCTGATTTAGTATAATTTATCTTGAAATTTGAGAATTCCCCAAATATTTTCAATAATTTCATCAAGTTTGGGAGTGTAATTAAAGGGTTTGTTTAAAATATCGTCAGCAAAAGCTGCACATTTATATTCATTGCCCTTTATTTTTATCCCATTTATATCCGGGTTATTTCTTATGTGTGAAAGTAATATTTCCATAACTAACAGGAATAGCGTTGGGGACAAGTCTAAGTTTTTTTTAAAGAGACAGTACTTCGATTATCGAATGGTCGAATGGTCGAATAGTCGAACGATTTTTACTTGAATCGTTCTAATCATTCGATAATTCATCGAATTTGACCAATTCGATGTTCGAAGTACCCCAAAAATTACTTCGAAATTTGAATATTTTTTTATTCGAATTATTCACTCGAGCTTAGTAAATCTGCCCCCAAAAAATCATTGGGACTTTTCCCATCAACTTATATGCAACCTCGACAGGTCTGAGATGCAAGATTTTCTAATTCTGACTTTTCCATTCTCAGAGTTTAATAAATTCTGAAAATTTAGCTTTTTTCCTCAGGGGAAAAATCCTTCTTGACCCCAATATCGGACCAGTCCCTGGATTAAATTAGTACTGTAAGCTATTATTAGTTGATCATATGGTCCCCTTTTATATATATATATATATATATATATATATATATATATATATATATGTGAACCGGTAACTGGAACACAGTGTGAAGGGAGATATATTTCCCCTAGGTTCATGTCTTACTCCCATATGTACAGCAGTTCTGAGTTGGTTAATTCCCCTAGAAAGTCTCACCTGGGGAATAATTAGCAGGGTTGGGGCTCAGAGCGAAAGATTGAGACACACACTGAGGAGAGCTAGAAGCTGAGTGTGGCCATTGGAAGCGGCTGTTTATGTTTCCCCAATGGGAAAGGACTTTTGCAAAGGTACTGTGACTCTGGGGAGTTGTACTGTTTGTGTTTGACCGGAAATCCCACTAGGGGACCGGTAGTAGAGAGGGAAACTACTCTGTGTATTAGTTAGATTACTAGATTAATTTTGCGCATGCGCAGTCAAGAGCGCCCAGAGCCGGCGCCATGGCCCGCCAGGTTGCCTAGGGTGCCTGGCCGGGTTGGCCCGGCTCTGGTTAGAGCCCAAGTGGGGCAAGGCTTTTGTTTTATTTTGTTTTATGCTGCTTTGCTCACAGAATCTTTATATGTGAACAATTAATGGACTTTACCCTGTTCAAGACCCGTCTGTTCGTATGATCCTGCTCACAATATATATACACAAAAGCCATGAATATCCTTATAAACGGTGAGTTCTGATGTCATTTCTGTCACATGACTCACTGAAACTTGTGTATTATAATAAATAATGTACCCCCAGTTGTAAAATATGAGCATATTAGAAGTTACCTCGGAGTTCCATGACCTGTATAAAGACACTCGGCCTTAGGCCATGTGTTTTTATATGGTCATGAAACTTCTCGGTTACTTATAATATCCTCATATTTTACAAGAGGGGGTACTTTATTCACTATATATTTATGTATAGTTATTATAGCTCTTCTTAAGTGCCTCTTCTCCAGTGTAAACCCACATTATCATTACTTGCTCCAAACTAGCATTCTCTTCTATTTGCAACAGGAGGTGAGCCTCTTCCACTTTCACCTACACTAACTTGAGGGGGTCTATAGCATACCCCTACAATTATTTGCTTGACTCTTTACAATCTGTAAAAAGCTACACTTGTAAGACTTTCAGTTTCCTCATTTCCCAATTTTATAAAAAAAGAATCAAAAATGTTTTGACATTTTTGCATTCTGGGTTTAGTAAATAACCTCCTTCATGTTTAAATATTTTTTTAGTATATATAAAGTACAGAGATCCATATTATGGAGAGATCCCTTATCTGGAACCCCCAGGTCCTAAGCATTCTGGATAACAGGTCCTATACCTGTACAGCTCTTGGTACAAGGAAATTCAGTAGGTTTTATTCCTGCACTGAAGAGATGGGCAAATGTATCATTTGACTGCTTTTTAGTCTCCCTACAAATCATGATTCACTGTACCTTTATTCAATGTTATAATAAAGAAATAATAATAATACATTTTAATTTGGGAAGAGCGTGTGAGCAAAATATCAGTCCCCTTTATGTATAGAAGACACAATTTGAAAAAAGAAGAGTACTTTGTTTGTTTAGAGCCTTCTATTAGAGATTGATTTTTCATACAGTAAGTGAAAACAAAAATGCATACACAGATATACTTACCAATATCGAAATCGGCTTCCTTTAAAAAAAATATTGCTGCTCGTTACTGTTTTTACTTGACTTGATTTTGCATACCTAAATGAAGACAAATCGACAAGAGGCTTTATTAGCTCATTGCTTTAACAATGGCTAATAAGAAATGAAGATGTTATCTGGCCTGTGAGTTAAAGGAACATGCAATCGATAGCAAAGATTTTCAGAGCTTTAATACCAGGTGTAGAAGTCTGACTTACTTATAAGTAATCGAGTTGGGTTTTTCTCATTATTCAATGTAAGACACCAAAACAGTGTAAAAGCATATGGTTTAATTGTAAATCGTTTTTAAAAATAGCATGATTTCCATAAATGCCCTTTTATTGTGGCTGTTCTAGAACAGAATTGAAATCAACATTTGCTGAATTCTTGGGAGATAGCCAGATATCAATAAATAAGGGCTGTGTATTTATAAAATGCTTAAAGAAGTCACTAGTGGCTCTGAAGCACAATGTATAAAAAATGAAAACTATATAAATGCACATTAAATGGAGTCCTTGCTAAAGCAGCTACTAGTATACATTTCAGATTTCTCATTTACCATTTCCTAGGGGACAACACCGGGAAACGCTACACCTTTTAGCTGGCCGTAAGCTTTATGACGCAAGATAGTTGACCTTGAGGGATGTGAACATCTGAGCAAATCGATTACTACACCAAGATGAAAGTATTTAGATTATAGCAAGTTATCCTTCCTTCATTTCCTTATAAGGACTGTGACTGCTGCAAAGTAATAATACTTTCCTGCTGATATGCTAATACAGACTAGATACATGACAAAAATATTGTACTATAGGAGGGATGATGAACAAAAACAACTGATAAAGAAGTGAATATAGCATAAAATAATGCAATAATCCCATGAGCATCACCTTGGGGAATGCTATAGGTTAAGCATATCCCTGCTATATCACAAGTGGAAGTTGTTGCTTACATGGACACTGATGAGTTGGTTCATTAAGTATAATACATTCAGGGGTAAGGTTTGACTTCTTTCCTTTATTTCTATCTACTAAAGATAAAAAACGGTATTCAGCATTATTCGAGCGTTAAGTTAGCCACAGTCCTATATTCCAAAGTACCAATCAGTAGTTTGATTTAAATATAATATATTATATTTATATTAAATGAATATTATTTTGACTAGCTATACACAAGGGTAATAAAAGGTACTTCTTAAATATTCTGTCAACCAACCTTTTTTTAACCATGAGCCACATTCAATTGTAAAAAAAGTTGGGGAGCAACAGAAGCATGAAAAAAGTTCCTGGGGTACCAAATAAGGGCTGTGATTGCCTATTTGGTAGCCCCTATGTGGACTTGCAGTCTAAAGGAAGTGATGCATCTGTTTTTTATGCAATCAAAACTTGCCTCCAAGCCTGGTAATGAAAAATAAGCAGCTGCTTTGAGGCCACTGAGAGCAACATCCAAGGGGTTGGCGAGAAACATGTTACTCATGAGCCACTGGTTTGGAATCACTCCTTTAGGGATTTGCTGCTCTTATATGTATGGATGATATTTCCTTTTAGTTTGGCAGAGGAAGCAGGGGTTATTGTGGATACAAATATGGAGATAAGTAAGCAAAGCTGTGTTGAACAACCCATGCCCTAATGTTTGCTGCTAGAAACATGAAAGAAACAGAACATTTTGGCATGTTATACAGCATTGTATATTCTTCTCTTTTGTTATTATGAATGTACTCAATCTGGATAACAAATTGTACTATGTTTATGGAAAAAAAAGAAACAGAAAATGAGAACTTAGTTTAACACATACAGTTAACTTACTTTAAAGGTTATCAACCAATATTAATGCTAAGATAAACTACTAACTTACTTGTAAAAGGCCTGATTTTCAACCCCACATTTCCATAGATGCTTACAGGCTGCTGGTGTCGAGGTATGGTACGTCAGAATATTTTTTTTCTGGTGGATCAAGAGAAAACAGATTAAAGTAATATAAAGTAGGTGCTCTAATCATCTTCATATTGAAGCCTTTTCAAACGAGTGGGGACACTTTCACTTTTCACTTTTAATAAATCTGTTATAAATATATATATATATATATATATATATATATATATATATATATATGGCAGGAACAATGAAAAACGATCAACATGAGCTATAGGTAACTTTTAAAGTACATTATTATTTTGCAGAATAATTTTTTAGTGTCAGTATCACTTTAATGAACTCACTGAAGAAATGAGAAACGAAGCATAAGAGGCAATGGAAATATATTTGGAAAAACCAATATTTATTGGCATGTGTTCATAAAATATTCAGGAGAAATGAAGAGCTTACTACACTTTTCGGCCTACATTACTATACAAGTGATCAATATTATGCAATTCTGCCTTTTTCTTCGCTTTACATCATTTTTAGGTGACTGATTTATAATAACTGGATTGTAATCTCTTGTGGCTTGCTATACCCATAGACATACGTGCATTTTAGTTTTGTCAATTAAAGGTTCAAAACATTGATTTATAATGATGTCAGAGCTATTAGTATGTAGCAGTTGATTAATAAGCAATGGTCCCACAAGGATTTTGTTGCAGCAATAAATTGTAATCTAAAGTCTAATCGCACAGAATGTAAATCACTTTAGCCTAGGTTCATATTTCCCATGCTAACTGTCACCACTTTGGCCATATTTGTAAAGTTTTGTAAAAATAAAAAAAGTGGCATTGGAATAGAGTTTACAGAATCCCAAACATTGAACAAGTTGTGTAATGATTGTGTCGCTGATTTAAAAATTCTGCTATTTAAATGGCACTATTAAATATAAATAGTTTCCCTTTCTGGAGGTGTGGCCCCACACTCTGGTTGGAGGATATGTGTGATATACATCCAGTGGGTAAAACAATTTTAATGTGATAGGTGCCCTATAAAATGCATTTTTGCTAAAAGAAAAGCTGCATTTTTACAAATTCTCTATCTGTAAATGTGTCCCATTGGCTTAAATGCATTATGCTAGATGTAGGTACAAGGTATATAATGGCAACATTTTATCAAAAAGTTATAAAAACAATAATAAAATTCTGCAATGGATTATTGTGACTGATTTTCACGGCGTGTATTTAATGGTAAACAATTTGAAAACAACTCAACTGAAAAAGGTGAACAGCCCCTTTAATGAATGACCTCAGCAATCTAAGTAAACAAAATATTGAGCAATTTATACCAAACTGGACAGAATGCAATTTACAATGAGTTAGTGCAATCCAGCTCTCAATCCCCTTTCATTGATTACAACTTGTTGCATCAAGCACTGTCATAGCTGTTCTTATTATCACTAAACCCTGCTGAGAACATTCAGGACACATATGTCCTTGTTTATTTCTTACCCTGTTCTAGTGATTTAATTCTACATTCCTTCAATTACTTTAATCAAAATACTTTAACCAAACAATACTGTACCCATAATCCAAATTGCTATATACCTTACACTTTGCCCCCTGTCTTGCGCATAGTAAATGACCCCTATAGAAATGTAGTGCTATGGTGAATATAGCTCATTGTCAACCTAGTGAATGGAGATAAGTTACAAACATGATGCGAATTGCACAAATGCAATAGCTCATAGCAACTGGGCAGCAATTAGATTCAATTGATCTAGTACATCTATAATAATGAAAGGTACTTTTTGATTCGTTGTTATGAGTTATTACATTGGAATACAATTTAATATTTAATTCTGAAATCTGACATGGGGCTAGACATGTCAGTTTTCCAGGTGTCCTCAGGCATGTGACCTGTGCTCAGATAAACTTCACTCTTTACTGCTGCACTGCAAGTTGAAGTGATATCAACCCCCTCCCTATTCCCCCTAGCAGGCTATCAGCAGAACAATGGGAAGGTAACAAGATAACACTTCCCTGACAATAGTTAACAGCGACCTGGTAGTTATAAGAACAGCACTCAATAGTAAAAATCCATGTCCACTGCGACTCCTCCAGTTACATTGAGTCATTGTGTAAAATAAACAATAGCTTATCTGAAAGCAGTTCTATTGTGAAGTGCTGGCTCTTTCTGAAAGCACATGACCAGGCAAAATGACCTGAGATGGCTGCCTACACACCAATATTACTACTAATAAAAATACACTTGTTGGTTCAGGAATGAAATGTTATATGGTACAGTGAATTATTTGCAGTGTAAACAGTATAATTTAGAAGTAAAAACTACACCATAAAAATCATGACAGAATCTCTTTAAATTTGTACATTTTGCAGGACTGTTTCACAGTTTTGTTTTTCATGGAGCATTACTACACTACATTATCCTTATTAAACTGAAGGGACATAAGCTTGTGCTGACAAGTATGTATAAGAGCAGTTTAATTACAACAAAATAAATGAGCCATTAATCTAAGCTATAGCCAAAAAATGATGAGATCTCCATAAATAACACACCTACCTCCTTCTGCATTGTAACAACGTGAAAAGTCTTTCCATCGAACTTCAGTTTGCATATATCTGGCCTACAGAAAAACAAAATGCAAGTATAATAACCAGTTGTGCTAATATACATTGAGGAATGATTTTTATAGAAAAGGGGAAAGTTGATCTTACCACTAAACTAAATTATTAAGTAGGGTTGCAATGAGGGTGTGACCACAAAATTCATACAAACAAAGACAAGAAATCTGCGTTCACCCATGTGAAATATGTATGTTACAACAGTAGAATGTTTTATAAACCATATAACAGTGATTGTATGGGATCCAGGGATGACTTTAATGTAGCCGACCAGCCTGAATATATTGAAATATATAGATAATTTCATGCTTTGCTTTTTGCTTGTCTTGTCTGTAGATTTAAATCAGTTTAGATTGTAGCATTTTGGGTATATATCAGAGTCTATAGCTGTTTACAAAATTGATTTGTATTGTTTTCAACTGTATTTTCAATATAATAAATGGGAAGTACAGTAACACTCCTTACCATTTTATCAGGTGTATTCTTTTATTAACCTGGAAAACGACAAAGCCTGCAGCAGTGTATCCAAGAAATGTAGTGGTCCCTGTAGAATCCTTAAAAGAAACCAATATAAAGCAATGAAAGTAAGAAGTTGGGTAGACTGGTAGATTAAGAAAACTGAATACTTTTTACACCAATACAGATTTCTTTTTTTGATGCTTCTGCATAAAGTGAACAGCATATACAGAGTATAATGTAACAAAAGCCAAACATTTTGAAACTGCTCCAGCAATCCACAGCAACCACTAAGTGATAGCATTTACTGGTCACCTATCACCTGTTTGAAACATTTCATTCGTTGCTACAGGTTACTAGACCAGGTGCTAGGCTAGCTTAGAAATCACTGCTGTCCTCATTGAAGTGTCCCACCTAAATTTTCTTCGCTGCCAATCTCTGCTTAGCTCTGAGATTGTGTAGGTGCAAACATTAATCGTTGATATAATGAGAATGATCAATTTTCGTTTCATAATTATATTTATTATTACCATTTGTCTTTAGATAGTAGTGGTATAATTCAGCCAATAAGTCTGACATCCCTAATACAGAGGAAGGAATTCAAATAAAGATATACTTATATATTGATATCTGTTTATGATACCAAATACTCCTTTATATCAATACATCAAACATATTACGATATATATAAACATATTAAAGTATAATGATAACGCATAAATGCCTCATCTTTAACATGAAGGGAGATCAGTTTTATAGGATATATCTTAGAAAAAGCTGTTACCTTGCAGGGATGAGGGTCAACCCCATACGTCTCCAAGGTATGTGCTTTCAGCAGCAAATTCATTTCAGAAACGGCTGGACTCTGACCTCTGTAACATAAGGAAGGGAGGTGTAAAAAGTCACTGGTGTGTTTACATATGACTCAAAGTAATTCAAAGGAATAACATTCTCTTTGTTGCTCTAATTATCTACAAATCACCAAAGTACCGCATTTTCATACTAATTTACAGTATTGTTTTCCTTTAAATTGTAATGCCATTAAATCTTTTCTAGTTTTTTAAAGTATACATACCCATATGTAAGATAGATACTGTAGATAGGGTAGATAAATGTCTATGTGCTTCTTGCAGAGAAAATAGAGAGTAAATGTGCCCCTCATGGAATGCCTCTAGCTAAATACCAGGCATTAACTGCAGCCAAAGGTGCTGGGAGCCAGGTAGGGTCTCAATGAGGAAGAGGCAAAGACATTAACAAAAGCTAGCTAGTGGTAGTCTAGGCCATACAATTATTTTACTCAAGGAATGAGAAAGCATAATAGCCGCGACTCAAACTATTTCGTAGAAAAGTCTGCAGCTCCATCAAGAGTAGAGGATACATACATTGCACACAAGTATACAAACAAGTCTAAGTGCATAGTGTCAGGGTACAGCAGGATATTTTTGTTTTGGGGGGTCCCTAGCCTTTTTTACCCATGAGCCACATTCATATGTAAAAAAAGAGTTGGGCAGCAACACAAGCATTAAACACGTTCCAGGGTGGTGCTGTGATTGGCTATTTGGTAGCCCTATGTGGACTGGCAGCCTAGAGGTGGCTTTGTTTGGCATTGCCCCTAGTTTCTATGCAACCATAACATGTTGCTCACAAGCCACTGGTTGGGGATCATTGCTCTATACTAAAACAAGGGCCCATCTGAGTGCCCTGTGTAAACTGTGCTCTGCTTGATTTAATTAGGGGCAGCTAAAATAGATTTCCATCACAGGCTCTATCACTAAAATAGTCCTTTATCTTTTCAGTTGCTGCGACCCATTTTACCATTGCTATAAGAGTATCTTTTTCCAGTTGGTTGCGGTGGCTTTGAGTCTTTAAAATGTGGATTTTTAGAGCTAAGAGGAATAAATTAGCTGTAACCCTGCAGTAAAAAATTCAAGACTTCTGTCACCATTTCAAAGCCTACTGACTGGTCCGCCAAGTATGGATGAATACAGTATACCTCACTTTATGGAATGGAAAGCACTGAAGAATTTTTTTATAAGGAGATATAAGAATTACACCTGCCTAAACTGCCTGCATTGCATTTTCCGTTCCTATATAGTTCCCCAAGGCAATCACTAAAGCAATTAATGAATGAAATAAATGAAACAATATAAGGAAGTGATAAGCATGTCACTTGAGCAAGTCAACATGGGATTCTACTCAGTGGCACTTTCCTGTTGCTGGTTATATGTAAGGAAAGAAGCACAACAATCACATATAACCTGGATGGTATATTTGGTCTGCAAATGGTCTGGAAGGAGAACGCAACCAGACAGAGAGACGTGATTCTGTCTGCTTTGTCAGTTGTAAAACTATACAAGGAGCCAATCATAATGGTCCTTTCATCTCTTGCATCAACTCCCTTCCTTCTAGAATGTCCTCTTTCTTTTTTAAGAACGGTTTTACAAAAAATAAACAAAAATACCACACAAGTAATGCATAAAATTGAGCTTTTATGTGCCTTGATTTTGTTCTGCACAATTAAAATAACCAAAACTAAAAAGTAATGAGTTTTTTTTGCCTGAAAACCCCGAAATTTTTTGATTGTTGCATGCAGATCAAAAAATCTTTTGGTACTTCTCCCACTGATGAGATGCTGGATTTTCGGATTCCGACTTTTTCCATCCTCGGGGTACAATAAATCCAAAAAAAATTGTGTTTTTTTTTAGCCACTAAAAATTCAGATTTTATAAAAAAAAAGAAATATACAGGGCAGTTATGCACAAGGCAAGTTGGCCCCACTGAGTTTTTTATTGATAAATTGTCAGTTACTATGAAGCTTTAAATAACTAAATCCAGGCCGGATTTGTGGAAGTTGGCAGGATTTTAGGGGGCAGCATGCTGCCCAACTACACCCAAATTGGTTAAAAAACACTGGGGATGCACAGTAGATACAATCATTTTTTTAATTTCCCTTGCGGGGGGGGGGTGAGACAGGGGTGACGAACGGCATTGGACCTAGGAGTGCCCTGTATGTAAATCCTGACTACCGGTAAATCATTTGAGGAGCTTTAGAACATTAGGCATTACAGCATATAAAAAGACACAGATAAATAATCACCTGAGCTCATTTTTATGAATTTCCACAATTTTTCTCTCCAACTTCTGTGACTGCTTAGGAAATATCTTGAAGTCGCAGATGTAATTGTCAGGATGCTCATCAGGATCGTATTCTCCAATCTCAGCTGCAGTGCAAAATATTTGAAGAATGTTTGCGCAAACTGTTTATTAAACATTTTATCTGTATGATCATTAAGAGCAATGAGGTAAATCTTCCACACAGTATGCAGTTATTAATCTGGATCCTTAAAGGGGTAGTTCACATAGAAGTTAGCTTTTAGTTTGTTATCGAATGCCTTATTCTTAGCAACTTTGCAGTCGGTATTTTACAGGTTTATTTGCCTTCATCACTGACTATGCAATATGTAGTAATTTAGTATTCATAGCTGGGTATAATGCTGCTGAATATTGTAAAGAATAGGCAGCCAACTGAAAGCCAGATGAGCTGTAGCTCCTAGCACTTACAAGCATGTGTAAGCTTTAAATTGTATCAGAACTGAGATCTACTGGCCCCTGCATTGTTCACACCTCAGATTTAGATTGTAAAAGCTCTGCACTGTTCACACCTGTATGGCTCTGTATTATTCACACCGAAGACCCTGCATTGATCACACTTTAGACTGTCAGTGCCCACATTGTTCACCTGTTCACACACAGACTGTAGGAGCAGCACTGGCATTGTGTCAGAGTACAAAGTACAATACAGTGAAGTGGTCCTCATAGGTCTCCTACCCAGCTCTGTGTGTGCCATACTCTGCTTGCCCAACCTGTGTGCCCTCCTCTGCCTGTGTATACCAAACTCTATCTGTGTGTGCCATAATCTGCCTGCTCGACTCACTGTGTGCCATACTCTGCCTGTGTGTGCTATACTCTTCTTGCCCTACTGTGCTTGTGTGTGCCCTACTCTGTCTGTGTGCCATACTCTGCCTGCCCAATTCTGCCTGTGTGTGCCATACTTGGCTTGGCCTGTTCTGCCTATGTGTACCATATTCTGTCTGCGTGTGCTATACTCTGCCTGCCCTACTATGTCTGTGTGTGCCATACTCTGCCCTCCCTACTATGCCTGTGTGTGCCATACTCTGCCTGCCCAACTCTGCCCGTGTTCGTGCCATACTCTGCTTGGCCTGTTCTGCCTATGTGTACCATATTCTATCTGTGGGTGCTATACTCTGTCTGCTCTACTATGACTGTGTGTGCCATATTCTGACTGCCCTAATATGCCTGTGTGTGGCATACTCTGCCTGACCTGCTCTGCCTGTGTGTACCATCTGTGTGTGCCAAACTCTGCATTCCCCACTCTTCCTGTATGTGAGTGGCCAAGTTGGGGTTGTCCATGTTCGAGAAGAGGCATTTAAGGGGTGATATGATAACTATGTATAAAAATATAAGGGGATCATATAATAAAAATCGCTAACGGAAAAACTATTTGCAATGCGAAAAGTTATGCCTCTGCGCGAACAAATTTTGCTTTGTGCGAATTTAATATAGCTTTTGCGAGCCCGGAAACTGTTTAGTGACCACTTCCGACAGTGAAAGACCGTTTGCGCCAATGCGCAGTCAATGTAATAAAACTTCTTACTGAAAAAGTCGTTATGTTTGCTCCAAAAGATTACGACACCTTCAAGCACTTCTTATGAGTGCGCAATTAAAATTCGCAATGCGCAATTAAAATTTGCAATGCAATAACAATTTAAGGAACAATATTACATTGCGAGATGTGGATTTTTAGTCTTATTGGTGCGAATTGTTTTGCTCTTTGCGACTTTTATTACATTCCTCTGTTAATGTTTTATTTACCAGATGGTCCTTCCAGCTGACACAAGGTCACCCATTCTGATTAGAAGAGGAGGTTGTGACTAAATTTTCAGAAGGTTTTTTTTACAGCAAGAGCTGTGAAGATGTGGAATTTTCTCCCTGAATCAGTTGGGTTGGATGGCTTTTTTGCAAGTGGGGAATACAGGGTTATGGAAGACAGCTCGTAGTACAAGTTGATCCAGGCACTGGTCCGATTGTCATCTTGGAGTCAGGAAGAAATTCTCTCCCCCCCCCCCCCCCGAAGCAAATTGGAGAGGCTTCAAATGTTTTTTTAGGCTTCCTCTGGATCAACTAGCAGTTAGGCAGGGTATATGCAGAATTAAAAGGTTGAACTTGATAGATGTGGGTCTTTTTTAAGTGTAACTTACTATGTTACTATGTGATATACTACTGCTCTGACTTTTCTAGTTGGCATGAGTGCTAAAATATCCAGGTCTCATATATATGGTTTAATCTCCCTTTGTAACATAATGGTTATTTAGCAGAGAGTACAAAGCTGTTGAATTAATGTAACTCTCTGACAGTTCACAGTACATTTTAAATCTTTTTTTAGAACTGGAAGGATGGAAAACATGTGCATAAATTAAATATAAAAGCCAATTATTCAAGCAACTCCCTTTGTATCACATTTGCTAGTTGCAAACTGTCTGCACTAAATACAGATCATGGGGCACTGGAATTTTTTACCATGAACAGAAGTCTCGCTTCTCCCATCAAGATTTAAATGGATAGTAATCACAGAAAACATTTAATATTACATAAATCAATATACAGTGCCATGCCATTCAGTGATTTAGTAACTGTACCGAAACCAAAACAACAATTATATATTTGCAGCACGCCAGCAAAAACCACAATGACTGATAGTTTTTAATTAAAACTTAAAATGTGTTATTTTCAGAAATAACACCAAGGCATGATGACTTGTGGGGAAGCTCAGTTAACAACAGTTAATCAGTGTCTTAGGAGATTGTGTGCTACAAGAGGGATGGGGCGACTTTATCAAGATATATTTCAAATTAATTTTTTTTTTTACAGCTGTAAGACTTCTGGGGATAAATCTAAAGCAACTGTACACATCTAAGCATGACAGTAAACTTTCTCATTCACACAATTGTTAAAGATTTGTCAGACATCTATGGATTACAGCTGTTTCAGTTTACACTACACATATTTGACAGGGTAGAGTTCAAACTGAGTTAAAGCCATTTATCATTGATCAGAATCTTTGCATGCAAATTCAATTAAGAGCAGTGATTGTCAGCTCAACCCCCACTTGGTGGTGCAACCGCTGGCCAGGGCCCTGCCCCTTGAAGGTTCAACTTTTTGATAAGGACTATGAAATGGATACAGGTATAGGAAATAACAATATTGCAATTATTTAGATATAGCACAGCAAATACGTATTCACCAAATATTTCACCCAAACTGATCCTGAAGTTGGTGTTTCCAATTTATCTAGGGCAGCAAATTGTCATTTTCTCAAGTTTTCCCCCTAGCTGGCCTCAAATTTGAGCCCCTCCTGACACTGCTCCATGCTCTCTAGGGCAGTAAGCATCACAGTTTGGGAACCACTGACCCTACGCAAGAACTAGAGTAAGGCAGAATAGCCCAGTGCCTAGAATGCAATGATAGGGGTGTGCTCGGGTTGCCACTTATTTGGTTTTGACCTGGACAGCCCGGGATTCAGGAAGGGTGTCCGATTAAAAACTGCCTGCCGGGTTTTCCAAATTAGGAAAACTGGGAAGGATTCCCTGATGGTGATGCGGTGATCGTCCAATTGCTGGTCATCTTATCATACATACTTCACATTCACTCTACCCGTCAATTTCATTGGCCCACCCCTGCTGATGTCACCAATCTGCCCCTTTTCGTCACCAATCCGCCCACGACAACATCACCCCCCCAGCACCTGGAGTTAGCGGCAGGGAAAGGTGGCAAGCCTAGGGGGTGCTAGGCATGTACCCCATCTACCTGCCCTCAGTTTCACTATCTATCATCTCATCCCCTGCCTCTGGCTGATGGAGCATCAAGGTAATATACTTCACCATCAGGCATTACCGCTTGTTATTCCCCCCTCAATCCCCACTCCTCAAACTCACAACCCTCGTCAAGACATCACGATCCCCCTACTCCCAAATTGGAGAGACGATAGAGGGTGGGGGCTTGCCTTGGGTGCCCCCAAATGCGGTGTTATAGTGGTGGTGCATATAATGATTTGGAAACAACAGCATCAGAAATGAAAGGATTTAAATCCATAGTTTTATTATGCATTCACGTCATACTTACCTTGCACAATACAAGCACCTAGAAAAGCAGCATCAGCAAAACAGCAAAGTAGCCGACCGTGAAAAATGTCTCGTTTGATTTGTAAATACAAAAGATACCTGAAAATAAATACATCAATCATTATTAATAATTTAAGCATCTTGTGTTAAATTTGTGAACACAACTTACAGGGAAACAAAACTAAAAAAAATTATGAAGTTCCCTGGTTTCAGATATCTCTTGTTTTAAATGTCTCGTTTTTAAATGCTTTGCTATTATTTTCAATATTTCAAACATGACTTGATTCTATGGATGCCACCTTTGCCAGTGGCTAAATCCAGACAAAGGGGGAGGGGTAGATAGCATTGGGGGTGGGGCAGTGATGTTGGGGTGGGCATGATGACATCAGAGGAAGGCGCAATGATGTTGGTGGAGTCATGACGTCATGTTGGGATTATTGCATCACTTAGACGCAAATGGCGTCATTTATGTTCAGTTTTCTGAATGTTTTAAATCAGCCCTTTGAAAAACTTAGATGTTCAGTTCAAAACCACAGGGATGGTTATCCTATCTCTATCCATATTCTGCCTGATTAGTAAGTCCAAACCCCTAATTACACGTATGGGATCGATAATACAGAAATCAGATATCAAGAAAGTTCTGAAATACAGATGTGCTAATTTAGAAAAACAATTTCTTATTTTTGATTGATTGGACAGTGGTCTTTTTTCAACGCAACTTAACTATGTAACTATGATTTGTCTTGTTTTTTTGTTTCTGTAATGATAAGAAATGAACTGCACCTGCTAATAACTCTAATTACTAAGTCATCTTAAGGTAAATACTAAGGTATCTGAGTATTTAAATGTCTTTATTTATTGGCCAGATTATTGTTTGGGTTCACAAATCTGAAAACCAAACAGAAATTATGCGAATGGCTGTTTTGTAGACCTTATATGGACTGGCAGCCTACAAGAGGCTCTGTTTGGCAGTACATGTGGTGCTTATGCAACTAATACTTGCGCCAAGCCAAGAATTCAAAAATAAGTACCTGCTTTGGGGCCACAGAGAGCAACATTCAAGAGTTTGGTGAACAACATGTTGCTCACAAGCCACTGGCAGTGGCATAGCGGGGGAGCAGGGGGTGCATTTGGGCCAGCACCCCCTCAGGGCCCCCCCCGGCAGCTCGCCCCACTGTTCTAATGCAGCCGTTTCTGGCTGTACGGAGGGGGGCGGGGGCCCACCCCCCTCTAGTTACGTCGCTGGCCACTGGTTGGGGATCACTGCATTAAGGGAAGGCATAAACGTAGGTGAGAAATAAACAGGAGTGGAAAGATTGTGGGGCCTAATATAATAACACTCAAAACAGAAGGGTCTCAGAAGCATATTCATATACTGAGGCATCTGCTTGTATCACTGCATAGATAATGTTTTACTATTGCCCATTGTTGTTCTTTTCAAATAAATGTACAGCAACCCTTTTCCTTCCTTAGGGTAATAGAACATGGGTAGATTTGTCTCCAACAATTAAATCCGTACCATGGATTCAGGTTTTCAATAGCAGCAATGATCCAGGACTTCAAACTCACAGGGGGTCACCATCTTGGAAAGTGTCTGCTACACTCACATGCTCAGTGGGCTCTGAGCAGCTGTTGAGAAGCTAAGCTTAGGGGTTGTCACAAATTATAAAGCAGAAAATGAGATTGGCCTGTAATATAAACTGATGCTAAAGGGCTGATTATTAAATTCTTATGCTAGTTGCACTGGTTTCTGTGCTGCCATGTAGTAATTATCTGTATGTATTACTAATCAGCCTTATATTGTGACATTTCTATTCTATGTGTACTGTATATTGGCAGTGGGTCCCTAAGCTCAGTAAGTGACAGCAGCACAGAACATGTGCAGTGAATCTGCAGAAAAGAAGATGCGGAGCTACTGGGGCATCTTTGGAGACACATATCTTTACTGCTAAAGGGCTGTGGTTGTCTAGGGCTGGTACAGAAGCTCAAAACATAATGTACAATAGTTCTAGTCTTCTTCTTTATTTGAAAACATGGCTAAACCATGATTGTCATTGCATTTATTAAATTTTCTGATTATAACAATGATGAACAAGAAAAAGCGCTGAATGATCTGAAAAAAAAACAGTAGAATACCTGGAAAACCTCAAAAAAATTTATTTTCTGACAATTTGAAGTAAAAATCTCAAATTCTGATCAGTGCTCCTCCCATTGATTTCTATAGCACCTAGACAACTTTTGCTTGGCAAGTTTTGTCTTAGTGTTTTTTGTGGTTTTTACACTTGATAAATATACATTTTTTAGAACTTTTTAGAAATTTAAAAAAACAAATTTTTTGAGATTCATGAAAAAATGAAATTTAATTCTTAGTAAATGTTTGCTATGGATAGTCTTTACTGGGAGATTTAATCACAGGTGACAAATCTCCCCATGTGTCATACCCCTTAATGGTGTTACAATAACTGGTCCCAATAAAAGTATGGGATCAGTTATCCAGAATGCCTAGGAACTGGGGTTTTCTGGCTAACGGATCTTTCCATAATTTGGATCTTCATACGTTAAGTCTGCTAAAAAATCACAGAAACATTAAATAAACCCAACAGGTTCTGCTTCTAGTAATGATTAGTAATATCTTAGTTCGGATCAAGTACAAGGCTCTGTTTTATTAGGAAAAAGGAAATTCTTTTAAAAATCTGGATTATTTGGATAAAATTGAGTTTATGGGAGATGACCTTTCCGTAATTCAGAGCTTTCTGGAAAACGGGTTTCTGGATACTGGATCCCATACCAGTATTATTTTTGTTTTAGGAGGTTTGACATCTTCAAGCCTCCATGGGTGTATTTTGCCATAAATTGGGAATAGTTGCACAGTAATTTCAAAAAGTAATTTGTGGTGTACCATATTTACATATTTACATTAAGCATAAAACTATCACATGAATGGACGTGCTGTTGGTCCTTAATATGGCACCAGTTAGTGAACACTATTACTGCAAAACATTTCTACATATTCTATACAGGCACAGATCAAATAAACCTTATGAATAAAATATAGCCTTTACTTTACATAAACTTTGCCTAGGTTTTTTCTGCAGCCTATAGCCATGCTATGAAAAGAGTTATTTGCATTTATGATCCCTACACTTTTATTTTGACCTATTTCACCTAATAAATATTATGGGGCAGATTTATCAAGGTTCGAAGTGAATTCGAGGGAATTTTCAAAGTAAAAAAATTCAAAATTCAAAGTAATTTTTTGGATATTTCGACCATCGAATAGGCTACTACGACTTCGACTCAAAGTAAAATAGTTAGAATATTACCATTCGATATTCGAAGTACTGTCTCTTTAAAAAAACTTTGACTTCAATACTTCGCAAAATTAAACCTGCCAAAGTGCTATGTTAGCCTATGGGGACCTTCTACAGCATTTTTCTACGTTTTTTGAAGTTGAAGTAAAATCGTTCGAGCATACGATAAAAACGAATCGTTCGATTAGAAGAATTTAATCGTTCAATCGAACAATTTTACTTCGACCGCAGAATACCCAAATTCGATAAAAAAAGATTGAATTCGATATTTGAAGTTGAAGTATTTCAATTCGATGGTCAAATTTTGAAGTACTTTTTACTTCGAAATTCGACCCTTGATAAATCTGCCCCTATGTGTGACATACATCATTGTACACTCTTAACAAGTACAAGTTAGTACTCAGGAAAATTGATAGTGCTATGTAATGTACCAAACAATGACACAGGGTTCACTGTAAACCTGTGGAACTGTCAGAACACAAAGTCTGGATCAAATGTGACAGCAGCCATGGCCACATGTCAAAATACACTATATTATTTATGTCAATAAGTTACTCAAAGTGCCGGCATTCAGGATAATACAATTTTATGTGTCTGGGTGCACAAACACAAAACTAACGTTTCTCAAAGTGCTCAATTCACAATGAATGTGTCATAAATACCCTTACTGGTGGGAAATAGCTGTGACGTGTGATGATCATCGAACATATGTGACTGATGTTTAAACCTTATATATATATATATATATATATATATATATATATATATATATATATATATATATATATATATGTATATATATATATATATATGTATATATATATATATATATATATATATAGTCCAGTGAAGTACAGCACTCAACAGGTCTTGTGCAAACAAAAAAAAAGTTTTTTTTAATTTAATTTGAAACTGGGAAATTTAATTTACAAGAGGTGGCTTTTTGCTGCTTGGCTTGCTGCCACCTGATGCAGGGTTCTCACCTTGCCTCATAGCAGAAGCTACGTATATATCCGTTATCCAGAAACCCCCAGGTTCCAAGCATTCTTGGTAGCAGGTGCCATAACTGTATATATTTTATTTTTACACTATATTGCAGTCAAATAAATGAAAAGTTTAACTATCCTAAATGTAAAATTTTACCAGCAACAAGTGTTGTGCAACTAGTGTGCATCACTTTTCATTTTTGCAAATGTGGCAAGGTGGAAGGGATAAAGTTGAGGTGCAAGGTCATAACAATCCCACACTGAGATCAACAGTATATTATGTAATAAAAAACTGTAAAAAAAAATTATTTTTAGTAGCATTACATGTTAGTAAGGCTGAGGCTAGCAAAAGCAAAGTAATTCTGAGGCTATTTTAAGAAAGCATGGCAAAACAATATATTTATCTCTGAACCCATTACAGGTATGGGATCTATTATCCAGAATTTTTGGGTTTTCTGGAGAAGAGATTTTTCCTTAATTTGGGTCAACATACCTTAAGTCTACTAAAAATGATTAAACCATTAAATAACCCAATAGGATTCTTTTCCACCAATTGTGCACCTTAGATAGGATCAAGCACAAGGCACTGTGTCATTATTACAGAGAAAATACAAATTAGAATTATATGCTTAAATTTCCCTTCATTCCGAAGTTTCTGGGTAAGGGGTACCATTTCTGTACTCCCATAATCCTGTAATTTACTGAAAGGCAATACATGGAGTCCTCGAGTTACATATACCCCACAACTCTTACAAACGGGGGCTATCACAGTAACATGATATGGTTTGCCTTTATTAGCATTTAGCTTTAATAAACCACCTGCCCCAATCCCCTCTGGTGTGTGTTACCTACTGCAGAGCACAGAAAGGTAAAAATAAATACTATGTAATAGACAAACATCTGTTTTGTTACATTTGATAAGTAAAGTATATGTTTCAACTTACATGCAAATTTAACTTAAGAACAAACATAAAGACCCTATCTCGTATATAACCTGGGGACTGTAAAGTATAATGTTATAATCTTGGAAAACCAGAACTAGAACATTAAACTTGAGAAAGGATTTGACCGCTTCAGAAAAGATGATAACAAGAGACAAAAACAGGAATAAAATGCATTGTTAACACTATATAAAGACAGTAAAGTAAAGCTTTCTTGGAAGAAATCCTATTTTGCCTGCGAGCAAGAAATGTAAAACATAATAATGCCAATTATGTATGCTCTGTTTCAAATGATAAAAATAGCTCGTGTGAAAAGCCCTACAGGGGTGTAAACAACGAAAATAAGACAAAACGACAATACAACACTGAAAGAACAGGAATAACATGGAGATCATTTAGAAGTGTTTCACTATGTATCATTTTAGTGCTACTTTAAAAGTAGTCAACGTACAAAACTATTATAAAAATGTATGAGGAATCACTTGGATAATATATATACAGTGAAGTGTGAAAAAGCTTGAAATGCATAGGGCCTAATGTTGCAAACAGCCAGCAGTAGAAATAAAGCTGGTTTGAACATTCTTTTATTCATAGTCAAAAAAAAAACTTTAAGTAGCACAATAAAATTCATACAGTACAGCTATGGGACCTGTTATCCAGAATGCTCAGGGGCTGGGGTTTTCCAGATCTTTCTATAATTTGGATCTTCATACCTTAAGGGGCCGATTCACTATGGGTCGAATATCGAGGGTTAATTAACCCTCGATATTCGACTAGGAACTAAAATCGTTCGACTTCGAATATCGAAGTCGAACGATTTAGCGCAAATCCTGCGATCGATCGATCGAAGGATTTTTCATTCGATCGAACGATTAAATCCTTCGTATCGAACGATTCGAAGGATTTTAATCAAACGATCGAAGGGAAATCCTTCGATCAAAAAATCCCAGGCAAGCCTATGGCTGCCGAAGTAGGGGGTCGAAGTTTTTCTTAAAGAGACAGTACTTCGACTATCGAATGGTCGAATAGTCGAACGATTTGTAGTTCGAATCGTTCGATTTTCGTAGTTGAAGGTCGAAGTAGCCCATTCGATGGTCGAAGTAGCCCAAAAAAACTTCGAAATTCAAAGTTTTTTTAATTCGAACCCTTCACTCGAATTTAGTGAATCGGCCCCCAAGTCTGCTAGAAAATCGTGTAAACATTAAAACAACCAAATAGGCAGTTTTTGCTTTAAATTAGAATTAATTACAGTATATCTTAGTTGGGATAAAGTACAAGGTACTGTTTTATTATTACAGGTATGGGAACCCATTATCTAAAAAGCTCCAAATGACTGAAAGACTGTCTCTCATAGACTCCATTTTATCCAAATAATCCAAATTTTTAAAAATGATTTCCTTTTTCTCTGCCATAATAAAACTGTACCTTTTATTTGTTCCAAACCAATATATAATTAATCCTTATTTGGAGCAAAACCAGTCTATTGGGTTTATTCAATATTTACATGATTTTCTAGTAGACATAAGGCATAAAGATCAAAATTACAGAATGATCCCTTATCCCGAAACCCCAGGTCCCGAGTATTCTGGATAAGAGGCCCCATACCTATACAGGAAAGGAAATAATTTCATTTTTTTTGGATTGTTTGGATAAAATGGAGTCTATGGTTGATAATGTTCTGGATAATGGATTTACAAATAACGGATCCCAGACCTGTTGAGATTCTGATGCCATAAGGGTCAATGGGAAGTATACGTTCAGAATTTGGCAAGTAGAAATTGCAAAACTTTTTTCTGATTATGCAATTTCAGTCTTTTTGAAGAGGCGATTCACAGCATTCTCAAGGACAAGGTCTTTTTTGGTGTTTTGTAACAATGACAAAAGACGGGAGGCAAATCCCACGGAGTGACATTGCCTATAGGGGCCCATTTATCAAGAATTGCACAACCGTGCAAAAAATCATGCATAATTATGACTGACCTATATTGTTACTTTTCCAAAAATCACATGAGTTAAACATGATCACAGAAAAAAAAGCTTGGAAAAACATTCTTCAATTTCACCTGGGCTATAATTCTGGAGGTACACTTCCCATTAACTTCTATTGCATCTGGTTTTAGCTATTTTTGATTAAAGTTCACTTTTTGTCCTTGAAGTCAACTTTTAATCAATTGTTCACTAAGAATGTTCAGTTTAGGATAACCTACTGTATTTGATGCAAATGAATGTATTTATAATAAAAGCATTAACTTATATTACAAAGCATTGGCTACCACCATGGCTACTGTTACTACAGCCATACATGTCGGTTTGGTTATTGCCATGCCAACAGGCACAAGAGCAATGGTTTCCATGTTAACAGAACTAAGGGTGGCGTGGTTTCCACCTTGATTACCATGTCTCTTTGGTCTCTATGTCACTTGCTCTATAGTCACCATGGTCTCATGGCATTGATTTGTTGTTGTTACTACGGTTTCTGTGCCAACAATCATGACCGCCATAGCAAGAATGGGTTCCAAGTTATATGTCAGGTCTACAAAGCCTCCGTAAATAGCAGCTTTACATGTTGTTAGCTATTTGTTCTCTGAGTTCTTATGTAGACAAGAAAAGTTGATCACAATTGCCCTAACTAGGAAAATTATTCAATTAAAAGGTATTATTCAGATGGAATATAATTAATAAGTGAGCCAGCTGCCTCTAACATGGTCACATAGGGTTCCATTTGTTGAAATTGTGTTCAATTTCAAAGCTGCACAGACTTATTCTCTCTGTGTGAGGAATAATGCTGTTATGATACAAACAAAATTAAATGCCTGCCAAAATGTCTTATATGGGTGTGATTGGAAAAATAAGGTTTCCAGTTTCAATTAGTTATGCAATAAGTCACACAGTGCACACAAACTGGGCTGGTCCAATTGTTGGCCCAGAGAATGATCTATATGAGAAGACGGTGGGACTCATAAATGAACACAGCACAGCACCAAATTTTGTGCACACACATTTGCGTTACATTCCCGTAAAAGATTATTTTTGCAAAAGTTTTATTAATGCGCATGCTGCAAATATTGGCAATTATGTTGCAAGTAATGACATCTTTCTTGGAGGTGTGGTTGTGGGTCGTGGCTACAGTGGGCAAGTATTGCGGGAGTTAGGCAATTTGCCCAGATATGTGTGCGCCTACACAGCGGCACTGATATTTTTATGACTGGTAGTTTGTACCGTACTTCTAACTTCTAGTGCCAGTAGCAGTAGCTTTAGTATGTGCGAATCATTTATAACAAGTCTTGTGATAGAAAATGCGCAGTTTCCGGTGAGCACATCTCAGCATCCAAAGTAGCACATTAATTGCAATTTAAAACACTTGTGCACTACATTTTTAAATATATGCATGCGCTAAGCAAACATTTTCAGAGTAACCTTTTCAGAGCTCCACTTGTTTTGCTCTATTCACTGTCCACCTGAGAACAGAGAAGAAAACTGTACTGAGTAAAACCATCCTATGAGTCAAAAGCCTGGTCTCTCATTTCAAAATGCTTCAAGCAATCCACACTTTTCCAACAACAATAAAATCCTACTCCCTTGTGTCTAACTACACCTGTACCTTATCACTGCTGCAACACAGAAAGTCTCATTGCTTTCCCATGTGGCTCACAGCTCAGAAAAACACCCTTCCCGCAATTCTCCTGAGCATGAAATCTTTCCTTCCTTAATCACAACCTGTTTATTAGATACATCTCTTTCTGTAAGACTCTTCCCCACTGTCTCAGCATTTCTCATCATTTCAATGCTTGCTCACAAATTGATTCAAGTGCCTAAATATCATCAGACAGGTTGTTGTAATGCTCCTTGTTTAGTTTATATGTGCTTCTTCCAAATTATTATGATAATCTTACACCTGCCATTTTTTTTTCGTATTACGACTTTTCTTGGAAAACTGTTGATAACAAAACCTTGGAGGACTCTTACAAAAAATGGAAATTAGGGGAATCAGGGAACACAAAGTATGATTATCATGCTTTATAATTGATTTTACCATGCCTAATTCCATTTATTTATTGAATGTGCCCAGTATTATTCTGAATCAATATGAGGGCCATTACTAAACAATTTGCTTCTGCTAGAGGGCAAACCAACAGGTGGAGTAGGCTGAGCAACTCTAATATGGTCCATTTTCAAATTCTTTTATTTCAATCCTTATTCCAGTAGCTCCTGTTCATCCATATACTGCAGCTATTTCACTGTGTTGCCACTATTTTATAATATTGTCACACTACCAAAGAAAAGACTTTCCTGCAGTCAGGAAAATTAAACTTCAATTTTGGAAAAAATGGTGAAACAAGGAAAGCAAGTAAAAAAAATCTTTATTTCTGGAGAACAATCCAAAAACAACTGAACTGAGAAAGTGTTTGAATGTGAACAACCCCTTTAATTCTTTGTTACCATTATCCCTGTCTTTTTTGCTCTATAACTAAACCTCAGCCTACAAAACTCTACTTTAAAGTGATACTGACACTGAAAAAAATATTTTCAAAATATTAATCTACATGAAAAGTTACCTATAGGTCATGTTGATCATTTTTCGCTGATAGTTCTGAAGTTCCTAAACTTGAAGTTCCTGCTACTTGAGGTTTTGTAAACCTGACTGTCTCTTCTCAGCCTGTCAGTTATAGTTTCTAATTCTAATGGACTCTTGCTGCACAAATATGGCAGCCGCCTCCTAGAGGTACACAGGACAAGAAATGTAATGTAAAAGCATCACACAAATACTTTTATGGCAAAATTATAAATAGCATTCAAAAACAATGTTATGAAAAATACAAAAAAAGGTTATTTGTCTGGTGTCAGTATCTCTTTAAGGCAGGTAGTAAGGAAAGGACTGGCAAATCTCTAAAATTCATGGTTTTTCTATATTCCTTTATAACTCTAAAAATGTAAGATTTACAACTCTAATACAAAAATTCAACAGGTTACCGAGGTCCTATAAAAGTCAGTGGGAATTGCACTTATCCTATTGAAACTATTTTTAATGGTTTCCTGATTTTTGCTAGAAATGGTCTGAAAAACTAAAATTTATAGGTTTTAGAAATATTTGTATTTTTTTTTATTTTTCAGCTTTTTTTCATTCATGCTTTTTAAATTCTGATCATTTAATACATTTCATGGCATTGGTGGCTTTAGAGAAAGTGAGTTTATTTGTGGTTTCATAAACCTCTATATAATAAAATGAGATGGCGCTCTAAGGGGTCTATTCACCAACATTCAATTATTTTACACAAATCTTTCAAAATGAGTGTGTTTTCTATATTTCTTTAAAATTAGAGATTTAGTAGGTGGAAAAACCATGAAAACCTCTAATTACAATATTCATCAGGTAAAAGCTGTGGAGGTCCCATAGAAGTCAATGGGAGTTGCACTGATCTTATTGGGCCATTTTTAATCAATTCAGGCTTTCTGATTTTTTTTTTTGCTAGGAATTGTCCAAAAAACTTGATTGGTATTCTATTTTTTATTTTTTTTGTGATTGTTACGCACTTTTTTTTATTGGTGCTTACATTTCAGCAGCAATAAACATTTTAATATTTATCTCACTAAATATCTATTCTGATGTGACGTGTTTATCTTTCAATAATGTCAATTTAATTAGAGTAGTTCATTGTATAAAATGCATGTGCTGTGCATATAACCATACTATGCATATTTTTGAAATAAAAAAGCATAAAGAAAGTATAAATTGGTAGTAAAGATAAAGCCAACCAAACAGAAAGGAGCGATATCTGAAAGGGAAAAATATACTCTTTGATATGAATTAATTCAGTTGGGCTTATGTAGAAAAGAGATATTAATCCTTTAAAATATACAAGTTTCAGTGATTTGTGACATAGCTAAGCACCAATTCGGAGTGATGATATAATTTAAGCTAAATTTATAAGAGTATGTGTGGACTGTAATTCATGGCACTTTTAAAAAAAATGTAAATATTGTTACAGGTAGAGGACTTATTATTAGAGGTAAAAGATTTATCTTGGGACCGGATAAGGGATCTTTCTATAATTTGGATAAACATAAACTGTCTACTAAAAATAATAAATTAAATAAATCCAATAGGATTGTTTTGCCACCAATATACATTCATAAATCTTAGTTAGGATGAAGTACAAGGTACTGTTTTATAATTACAATTTTAGATAACAGATCCCATACCTGTATTATGTAATCATATGCAGCATAAAAAAAAACGTTGTGGGTTTGATTGACAGAACCAGGGTTATGTTTTTTTTCATAGTACTGAAGTACCAAGTGTCTTTGATGTAACATACATACAAATAGCAAATACCTGGTGAGCTCTTCTTTAATCTTCAATGGTTCATGTGGGTAGAATTTCACTCTAAAGCACATGGTGTATGGTGGATGAGCTGAAACGTTATAAAAAATATAAAAATACAAAAAAAGCATGAGAACAGCAGCAAAGAACAGTCGCTCAATGAAAGTGCAGGGGAGTTTTTTTTATTAGTCAGTGAAATGGTTAGAACCCCGGTCTCTGGAAGTGCAGTAACTAAATAAAAGCATGGCAAAGATGCCCATGAACATATACTCATAGTATTTCAGTCAGGGTGCAATGGTAGAAGCAGCTATGATAATGACTTTATGTTATGTATAGACCAAAGTTTTAATTACTATATACATAAATTACAGGAAAATAAACAATAAGCATAGGTCATGTTCACAAAGCACTTACCTGTTTCTCGTACAATTTAAAAAAATGTATAATAATAAGGAAACGGTTCCTAAAATGAAGGGCTGACTTAAGGCATAATCCCTTCCATGTAGAAATTTTTTAAATTTGCTGTCAAAGATCTTGATGCACGCTGTTACAGGAGAAAGGCAAACAATACACTACCAGTAGTAGAAATTCGACAGTGTGTGAAATCAGATCATGTCAGGCAGTGATTTCATTATACTCAAGGTACGTGTGTTCACATGGTGAAACCCTGAGCCATCATTTTAGGACTGTAATGGCTAAGCAAAAACATTTATAAAAATATGACATATATAAATATAAGAGTTAGCTAGTACTTCCTCAATGACAACATTAATTCACTTATAGTAAAAATATAAAGAAGCCGGAGATAATAAGTTATAATAAGAGCAGGTGGATAGTTTATAGCTTATAATACTAATGCCCCCTGTTGACAATCTTGCCTGACATTTACCAACTGTGTTGAGGTGAAGCATGTTTTTTTTTAAAAAGTTTTTATTTAACAATTTTTTATTTAACAAGACAAACATTTGCAATGTCTCACATCAGTACAATCACATTGGGTCAGTAAGTGCATAATTATAGACAAGTAATGAACTACAAACATCTCATAGCTGCAGAAAGGGGGAATCAGGTATCACCCACACTCACACTCATGGAACTGCTGTATCCGGCAAGTCAATCCATTCACCCCATATTGCCCGAAACTTACCAGGGCAACCTCTAGCTAGATACACTGCTTTTTGCAGTGGCAAGACATCATTAATCAGAGATTTCCACCTGGCCAAAGTGGGGGGATTGGTGTCTTTCCACGTGAGTAGAATAGCCTTTTTAGCAAAATATAGCATTTGCAGATAAAACTGCCTATGGAACGGGGAAGAGTGAGAGGTTCAATAAGTCCCATGAGACAAAGTTCCGGTGAGAGGATATTAGGAAGCGCAAAACTGTTCTGAATAAAACCCAAGACCTTCCCCCAATATCTCTGCATGTGAGTGCACTCCCAAAAGACATGGTACAAAGTTCCTGCTTCTGTCCCACATTTATAGCAGGTGTCAGGGGTTCCCGGATATATCCTAGCTAGTCTATGAGGCGTCAGATACGTCCTATGAAAGAATTTAATCTGAATGAGCCTGTCCCTATTTGAGATATTGACTATTGGAATTTGCTCCAAGACCTCATTCCATGCCTCCTCATGTATTCCTGGAATGTCAGCCTGCCATTTTAGACGCACCCTCTCTAAGTGGGAGTCCAAGGGTTTTAATAAAATAGTGTATATCCAGGAAACCACTTTTTGCAGATCAGGTCTCCTCAGGTATCGTTCGAGGGAGCACTGTGTAATATTGAGGGGTCTAACCTGAAACTGCGTTTGAAACGCATACCTCAATTGTATATATTGGAAAATCATTCTAGCTGGTAGTTGGTACTCCTCTTTGAGGAACGGGAAGGATTTAAGCTGCCCACCCTCTACAATTTGTACCAGATACTTAATACCCAAGGAGGCCCAGAGTCCTGCATCAGTGAGCTGTTCAAAGTGCGGAAGTTTTGGATTCTCCCAGAGGGGGGTGCCTGGAGACCATGTTTCTGGGCGCGGGTATAACTTCTTCATATACATATCATAGATCTTCATGACTGGAGTCATGGAAGCGGTGTACGGGAAGGCAGAGTGCGAACCCCTATATAGGTGATTGGCCAGTGCCTCCATCGAGGAGGCACTCGCCGCCTCAACCATCAGGGCTGGATTATTCAGGTCCGGCACTAGCCACCAGTGGGCATATACCAGCTGAGAGGCATGATAATAAAGCAAAAAATTTGGCAGTGCCAAACCTCCCTTCGATGTTGGGGATTGAAGAGCTGTTAAACTAATGCGGGGAGCCTTATCCGCCCAAATAAAAGAGCTGGTAACTTTGTCTATTTGTTTGAACCATCTTTGGGGTAAATAAATCGGGGCATTATGTAATTTATAGAGGAATTTCGGCAAGAAAATCATTTTGACAATGTTGGCTCTCCCCACTAAAGAGAGAGGCAAATTGACCCAAGAGGTAGTTTTCCTGCGATATTCCTGGAGAACCGGTTCCAGGTTATCGCGTATATAGTTAGCAGGGTCTCTGGAGACAATTACACCCAAGTATTTAAACGAGGTGGTCCATTTCAATTGAGAAGGAGTTTGGTCCTGAATGGCAATTTCATCAATCGGGAAGATAGTGGATTTCTCCCAATTTACTCTGAGCCCCGAGTAAGTCCCATATTCGTTTACCACTTGAAGCAGGGTGGACAAGGAAGCCTCAGGATCAGCCAAATACACCAACATGTCATCGGCATACAGGGATGTCTTTTCCTCTAGCTGGCCCTTTAGCAAGCCTACAATCTCCCTATTATTACAGATCTGAATAGCCAGGGGCTCTATAGCTAGCGCAAACAAAAAAGGAGACAGAGGGCATCCCTGCCTCGTACCTCTATGTAGCTCGAAGATCTGTGAGAGATATGTGTTAACTCTGACTTGGCTCACTGGTGATTTGTAAATCGCCTTCACCCACCTAATAAATCCATCACCGATACCAAAGCGGGCCAGCACCTCCCAAAGGTAAGCCCACACAACTGTGTCAAATGCTTTGGCTGTATCAAGGGAGACTACGACTCTGGAACCTTTATTATCATGATGTGTTTGCATATTTGAATATAAGCGCCTAATATTAACATCAGTAGCTCTCCCCGGCATAAAGCCAGTTTGGTCTGGGTGGATAAGATTTTCAATAACCAATTTAAGTAGGGAAGCAAGAACTTTGGTGAAGATCTTGACGTCTGCATTGAGCAATGAGATGGGGCGGTAGGAGTCACAGCACTGATCAGGTCTGCCTTGCTTTAATAAAACCGTTATCACCGCCTGGGCACAAGAGTATGGAATTTCACCCGTCTTTGAGGTGGCGTTCCAGAGAGAGGCGAGAATTGGAGCAAGAGATTTTGTGTTTGCCTTATACCACTCAATTGGTATTCCATCAGGGCCAGGGGACTTGTTGTTAGGGAAACTAGCTATCGCGTCTGCAATTTCTTCCTTAGCTATGGGGGCATTGAGGGTTATCGCTTGTTCCAAAGTCAGTTTAGGGAATTGTATGGGAGCTAGATACTCCGGTATTCCTGAGCTAGAATCCATTCTAGAGCCATATAATCCCTTATAGTACTCCCCAAAAGCATTCGCTATGGCCTGCGGGTCCTGTATCTCTTCCCCCAAGGGCAGGACTAACCTAGGGACGGCAGTCACTCCTTGTGGCTCCTTGACTAACATTGCTAATAACTTCCCACTCTTATCCCCCCTGTCATACCAAGCTGCCCGTCTGTTTATTTCGAATTGAGAAAATGTATCAGTGAGCAGGAGGTCAATGTTTCTTTGCGCAAACGTCATAGCCTTTCTGTGTGATAAACTGTCCTCCCGACTTAGGTTTCCCTCAGCTGTTTGGAGATCAGATTTGGCTCTGTCAAGTCCCACCTCTATCATATTACGTTCCCTTTTTATGAGGGAGACATAAGTTCCCCTGGTCCAAGCCTTACAAGTATCCCATACCACTGTGTCCCTAGCTGTATCAGTGTTGGTATCCCAAAATTCTGTGAGCAAAGGCTGGAAACTGTCCTGAATGTACCCAGTTATGGGCCAACCTCCAACTGCGCGCCTGCCCAGGCCCTGGAAATGCAAGAGTTAATTGAAGGGGCGCATGGTCTGAGCAAACCCGGGGCAGGTATTCAGCCGAAAGCGTGAGACGAAGAGCCTCCTTGTTCACTAGCGCTAAGTCTATACGGGATAAGGCCGATGTTGCTATGGTGAAACAGGAATACTGCCTAGCAGTGGGATGCTTAGATCTCCAGACATCGAATAACCCAGCACCCCCTATCCAATTGGGGAAAATCGAGGTGTCATGAGGCAAGGTCCTAAGCCTGTCTATAGAAGGGTCTGGAACCGCATTAAAATCCCCTAGCCACATAGTTGGGTGCGACCCCATATCAGCTATGCGAGTCAGGATTTCATCCAAAAGTGTCACGGAAAAAGGAGGAGGGATATACACATTAACGATTATAAAACAATAGCTAAATAATTGACATTTAACGGCTATGTACCGACCCTTTGGGTCTGTGTGCAAGTCCGCCACCCCAAGGCCCATTCCTTTTCTAGTGAGAATTGCTACCCCCCTCGAGTGGGAAGAGTACTCTGCATGGTAGAGGCTGCCCACCCAGGCCCTTCTTAATGCTAACACTCTCTGTCCCGTTAGATGTGTTTCTTGGAGCAGGCATATGTCCGCACCGGATTTCTTCAGATAATCCAAAACTATTGACCGTTTAATGCGGTCATTGAGCCCCCGAGTGTTCCATGATACCACTTGTATCTTGCGTTGCTGGTTTGCCATGGGTATTCTCAAGTTTGGTAAACTAGTCTGGTAACCAGGGGGCAGGGACCTGATGAATAGATTCTCCCCCTGCAGCCACGAGCATACACATGAACCCTCAGTGTATTAACAAAACAGATTAGCAGAAAAGACATTGCAAAAACACACATCCCATTTCCAAAGCGGAAATTTCCACCCTCCCGGTATCCACCCTTAACTCGGGGATACATTCGTCCCACAACTCTTAACCTTCCCTTGGAGATTCTTGGCCAGTGGCCAACACTTAGTGAAATAAGTCTCTGTAGCAATAAAGTTACTGCGCGAGGGGCTCCTTCTATTAGTCTCGTGCTATTGTAGCTACCCACTTACACCCCAGTATTATGGCCATAATCCAGGGATACTGATCAAAATAAAAAATAAAAAACAAAAAAACAGCCCACCCCCAGCCTTTGTAAGAAGAGTCACAGAACAATGGTTAAGTCAGAATAATATGGCCAGTCCTGAAGAAGAGGCCCCAACGTTCGATCGGCTTTCATAACTAGAGTCAGGGGGTGAAAGCTGACAGGATAACTGGGCATTAGCGGAAGAACAAAAAACAATACGACCTGAGTGGATGACCCCAATGAGTTAGGTGCTGGACCATCAAGAAGGGGGAGGCCGGTGTTCTAGCCATTGGATAATCTCTTTCGGGTTGTCGAAAAAAAGAGCCTTTTTCCCATCCAGAATCCTCATCTTAGCTGGATAGAGCATAGCATACTTGATCCCTTTATCACGTAGTCTGTGGCGTGCTTCCACGAAGGTTCCTCTCTTCTTCTGGATCGCAAGAGAGTAGTCCGGGTACAAGGATACTCTTGCATTTTGATAGAGAATTTCACCTTTTTCCCTGGCCACTCTGAGCGCCGCATCCCTATCCCTGTAGTTGAGCAGCTTCATAATCAGTGTTCTTGGTGGTGCACCAGGGGGTGGCTTCCTGGTGGGAATGCGGTGTGCTCTTTCCGCTACAAAATGCTGAGAGAAAGCATCAGCTCCCAGTGTCTCTTTGAGCCATCCCTCCACAAAGCACAAAGTCTTCCACCTTCGCCCCTTCACAGCCTTCCGGCAGGCCCACTATTCTAAGGTTGGATCTGCGGTTACGATTCTCCAGATCATCTATCCTGGAAGCCAAGTCAGCAGACTCTCGTAATTGTTACAGACTCTGTGGAAGGGGTCTCACCTCATCTTCCAGGTCTCCCACCCTGCGCTCCATCTCGGTAGTGCGATCTCGGACAGACTGCAAATCCTGTCGCAGGAGGGAGAGATCGATGTGCACTTCCTCTATTTTGGAGGTGAGCGTAGCGCTAGTGTTTGCCAGCGTGGTGGTAAGAGTATTTTTAGATTCCGCTATCGCCTGTAGCAGGAGTTGGGTAGAATGCGGCATCAGGTCTGCATCGGATGGTGCGGCCAGGTGCAGAGTAGGATCCGCGGGCTCCATGCTTTGGGATGCGCCGCCATTTTGAGTAGGCCCTCGTGGCGAGGTGGCCGGTTTTGTGTAACCGTCAATGCGTTTCTGAGCCGCCTTTCGCATTTCCTGGCTCGGCAGGTGTCTCCACACACAGGATATCCACGTTAGATCCACCAAAAAGCGTGGGATCAAGCAGGTAGCAAGCAGGATCGGGTCAGGATCACGGAGCTATCACGGAGCACGTCTCCCTAGTTTGGCATCACAGCCACGCCCCTAGGTGAAGCATGTTTAGTACATATCAGTCCACAGTTGACTGCCATTACAAACAAGAAGACTGCCTATTATTAACACCAAGCTAAAAAATCCTCGCATTTGTAAGAATGTTGACATCATTACAAGATTAAAAAACCTCTATAAAACCTCAAAGCAACAAAAGATTTTACAATTGGAGAAGGACAGCAACCAAACATGACCTCACCAGCTTTTAGATGACAAAGTGCTATATTAGAGATTTTAACATTATCAAGCATTAAATAAGTCTGCAGCTGTTCTAAATTGATACGTTTGTGTCAATCCATTTGTAATCTTTGTCCCTGCTGAGCAGAGTCCATGAGTTTCATTAAAGGCGGCTCTTAGAATTGATACAATAGTTGGTAATATTCCACAGACACTGCTGAGAAATGTACTAGCTAATGCAGCAAATTGTAACAGTTCAGATTCTGCACCTCAATTACTGAGCTGGTCCAGAGACCAATGGAGCATTAAGGGGGATATTTACTAAAATCCAAAAATTTCTCCTAACTTTCTTTTAGGGACAGTAACACCAAAAATGAAAGCGGTTTAATGGTATGTTATTCTGCACAGATAGGCCGGGTGTGTTTGCTTAAAGTCTACTACGGTTTATATAAATAAGCTGCTGTGTAGCCATGGGGGCAGTTCAACCCCTTTAATACTGTCCAATATTATTTTTCTGTCTTAATTCATAAACGTGCTACTTTTAATTAAACACGAATACTTTATCTTAACCAACAAAAGCCTTGTGTTACATCAGTAATCACCACATGGACCAAGCACCAGAAGACAAAAATAACATGACTCTTGAAAGCAGCAATTCACTCTTGTAATCACAGTTCATAGTGTATGTGGTGTTTGTTTGGAATAATTACAGACATTTTGACGTTTCCCTCAGATATTTAAGGCAGCTGGTTGCTGAGTGTGTAGTTAATACACATTTAGATTCTGCCTCGACCTCTACCATTTAATTTCAAATGATTCAGTTAGCAAAAAAAATAGTACAAATATAAGTAGGCGACAGCAAATCACATCTGATATTCTTTTATTTCTCTGTATTTGGCACTGTTACACGGCCCTCTAATGAATGATTGGTGAAAGTGTTGTGCTAATGTTTAAAAAAAATAAATTCGCCTGAATCATTTAATTCAAATGAAATGAATACACTGCTATTATTTTGTTTACACAGATTCCAAATCTGACTTGTGCTCAAGAGGGTTTTTTTTAAAGTAACTGGGTTCTTAAAGTTAATATGACCCCTTTATCTAGTGACTGCTGTATCTTATCATAGTACTTCTCTAGCCTGGAACTTGGGAAATGACTTCTAAGAAAAAACTATTTTCCTTTTGCTGAAAGTTTCCAAGTTTTGACATTTTGCACTTTAGTAAATAACCCCATTATGTCCAAGGTAAATGGCATTTGTGATCAGGAGCTTCTTCCTAATATGGGAGTCAGGGAATAAGACATATATAAACATTCTGCTGCAATGCACGGTATCCTATCTACTTTTCCCCACTATTTATTTTCATGCTTCCTCCATAGTGTGCAGATAAGATGTCATGGGCAACCTCGAGCCACTCAGCTTCTGAAGCATGATTAATAATGCATATTCCCCATTTTAATCAGACTGTTACTCTGTGTTTCTTTTTATTTTAGCTAGTCATTCCTTGCCCTACCTCCCACATCCCTCAACAATTTTTTCCCACATCCTACAGATAGAATGATATTGTATTTTTTAAAAAGTGTTCCCAGTAAGCACATATGGGGGCAGATTCACTAACAGCGACTTTTCGGTAGTATCAGCCTCCCACCCATCGCACCACTTTGCGGGGACAAATGCAGCATGAATACGTTAAAATGCGACGTTTCGTCCCGGGCATCGAACACTGGTGACTTTTTGCTAGAGTTACTTCGGCTGTGAGAGCATTTCATAGAGAAGATGTGCTAACATTAATTTGTGCCTAGCGAAACTTCGCTAGTGATCTTGCGCTTAGGTTAATTTGCATAGGGTGGGAAATTTAAAGTTGTATGTATGTCTTTATTATAAATGTTGCTGCCAGATTGAAAAGTCGCCTGGCTATATGAACGATAGTGACAGTCCCGTTCAGTAGCGAATGGCGCCTGCGTGTGTTAGTGAGCTGGCGATGTCCCTGTGTGTGGCAACGCTGGTGAAAAGTCGCTAGCGCTAGCCACTTTGCTCTTTAGTAAATCTGCCCCATGGTGTCTTAACTAATGAACTAATGAATGATAACACTGAACACATAGGGGCACATTTACTAAGCCCGGGTGAAGGATTAGAATGAAAAATACTCCGAATTTCGAAGTATTTTTTGGCTATTTTGACCATTGAATTGGCTACTTCGACCTTTGACTTTGAATCGAACGATTCGAACTAAAAATCGTTTGAATATTCGAAGTACTGTCTCTTAAAAAAAACTACGACCACCTACTTCGCCGCCTAAAACCTACCGAGCACCAATGCCATAGGCTTTCTAGGCAATTTCTGATTGAAGGAAAATCATTTGATCGATGGATTAAAATCCTTTGAATCCTTTTATTTCGTGCTTTGGCCTTTGGCCAAAGAGACAAGCTTCATCTTGATGTAATGGTCAGTACTTTCTGACTTGAAGACTCTGTGCAGTGACGTAAAAGCCTTCATCAGCTCGGAAGCTAAAATGGCATGCTATTTCAGATAGTAAAGCTTTCAAAGATCTCAAGATTTATACCCAAATGTTAAAGGTGGATCGTAAATTTCACTTTTCTACTAAGAAAGAGCAAGATGAGCTAACGGTCACACAATGGCTTTAAACCGTCAACATTTTTTGTTTGTTTTTAGCGTCGCCCCCCCCCCCCCTAAATTCAAATACCTACTTCTCATCAAGATATTTAATTTCTTATAAATTTGACAAGGGATGGGGGTTGTCTTTTCTTTAAAAAAAAAACTGAAACAATCAAACAAAAGATTGCAGAGAAAAGCTGAAATCAAGAAAAAAAAACACCTTTTTTGTCACAGCAAAACTCAAGCCACAGACAGAAAGCCAACAGCACAATAAGTACAAGAATAGTAGGGCAACCACGCTCAAAACAAAAATGCATGAGTAAAGAAAATTCTATGACCAAATCAGATATTTGCTCTCATGTATCATTAGTTGAATTGCTATTAGTTAATTTCTAATTTAATTTCTATTATGTTACTTTGAGACCAACATTTAAAGGGGGTCACATTGGGCAGTAACCCATGTCAACCAATCAAATTGTTGTATTCATTGTTCAGCCTGCTACTGGCTGACATAAGCAAATCACTATGGATATCTGCACATGGGCAAATATACCCTGTGTTGATAAATTAGTCCCATTGTGTTAAAACACTGAGCAGTGACGAAAGCACAAGCGGGCATTATTGGAAAATTAACAAGACTGCAAACTGCTTCTGCTAACATATATTAAACAAGGGTATATTTGCACAGTAGGTTCTGAATACTTACATTTCATCTGTTTGGCAATAGGCTTGCTGGGATCGAGCCAGTGCTGTAAAAAGGAAGCAAAGGATGGTTGGTAAAGGAGTGGGTCACGGTTGTGGAACAGCATTCTATTATCAAAACATACACCACTGATTCATACCATCCAAACAGAAATTATGTTGTTATTGTTTTTATTGTTATCCTTTATTAATATAGTGCTGACATATTCTGCTATGCCTTACACATTATTTGCCTCAGTCCCTGAACAAGTGGATGTTTCATGAAATAGATGTTCAGTGACAAATTTGCTAGAATCCCAGTGTCATTCAGTTCAAATATTTAGATTCATTGGCATTGATAATGTTTGTCTTGTAACCCCTTGTTTAATTATCCCCTTGAGACAAAAGACATAGCTTTTTTAATGTACACCCATAAAATTATATTTATTGGGTTTTTTTACTTTAAGGGGCAGATTTATCAAAGGCCAAGGTAAATTTTTGAATGAAAAAAAAGTGAATTTAGAGCTATTTTTTGTGTACATCAACTAGGGAATAGTCCAAGAACCTAGAACCTATTTTGGCTAATTAGTGGACTTTAAAAATCAAAGTTTTTTTTGGGAAAAACTTTGAATCGAATTCGATCGAATGCGCTATTCCTTCGCTTCAAATGATTAGAATTTGGCTGAAAACGGATCTATTCGATCGAAAACGGACCTATTCGACCCAAAAAAAACTTAGACTTAATTTCGATTGGTCTTTTTGAATTCGAATTTTAAGTTTTTTCAATTCGAAATTCGACCCTTGATAAATACGCCCCTAAGAGTATACCTTATACAACATTTTCTGACAATGCTCCTTTTCTTCGACCAACTTGCTCTCTGGGTGGTCTTCTCTAATTTGGTACTGCTGGCAGCAAACCATCAAGGTGAATTTTCGAATGTAAAAAATGTGAATTTAGAGCTATTTTTTGTGTACATCAACTAGGGAATAGTCCAAATTCGATAGTCCAAAATTTGAATATTGAAATTTATCATGTACTGTTTGACTTCGACCATTTGCCATCTAAAACCTGCCGAATTGCTGTTTTGGCCTATGGGGGACCTCCTAGAACCTATTTGGAGTCAATTGGTGGACTTTTAAAAATCAAAGTTTTTTTGGGGAAAAACTTTGAATCGAATTCGATCGAATGCACTATTCCTTCGCTTCAAACGATTCGAATTTGGCTGAAAACTGACCTATTCGACCCAAAAACAACTTAGACTTAATTTCGGTTGGTCTTTTTGAATTCGAATTTCAAAGTTTTTTCAATTCGAAATTCGACCCTTGATAAATACGCCCCTAAGAGTATACCTTATACAACATTTTCTGACAATGCTCCTTTTCTTCGACCAACTTGCTCTCTGGGTGGTCTTCTCTAATTTGGTACTGCTGGCAGCAAACCATCTAAAAACTGATAGCACAGTCTTCCTTTCAGCACATGATGTGAGGATGGCATTTATAGATTTAAAGGAAAACTAAATCCTAACAATGTATATGGCTAAAAATGCCATATTGTATATACTGAACTTATTGCACCAGCCTAAAGTTATAGCTTGTCAATAGCAGCAATGATCCAGGACTTCAAACTTGTCACAGAGGGGTCACCATCTTGGAAAGTGTCTGTGACACTCATGATCAGTGGGCTCTGAACAGCTGTTGAGAAGCTTAGCTTAGGGGTCGTCACAAATTATCAAGCAGAAAATTAGGTTTGCTGATTATTACATTCTGATGCTAGTTCCACTGGTTTCTGTGCTGCCACGCAGTCATTATCTGTATTAATTACTAATCAGCCTTATATTGTGACATTTATATTCTATGCGGGGAATGTAATTAAAGTCACAAAAAGCAAACAAAGATAACTTTCTAAGTAAGAAATTTTATTACATTCACTACGCACTGTGTCAAACTATAACATTTGCAAACCTTATTCCACTTTGCAAGTGGTCGCTGAACTGTTTCCGGGTTCACAAAAGCTATATTAAATTTGTCCAAAGGAAAATTTGTTCTCAAAGAGGCATAACTTTTCGCATTGCGAATATTTTTTCTTTTACCGATTTTTATTACAGTCCCCCAAATGCGTACTGTATATTTTGGTACTGTATATTTTGACTTGGTCCCTATGCTCAGTTAGTGATCTCAGCCCAGAGCATAACTGCTAAATGGCTGTGGTTGCCTTGGTCTGATACAGAAACCCAAAACATAATGTACATTTCTAGCCTACTTCTTTAGTTAAACTTTAGTTTTCCTTTAGGTACTGCTGAGCTATAAGACCTTATCAGGTATTTTCAGACACTTTCCTGGATTGCTCCATGGTTTGAATATGCCAGGGGCATAACAAAAAAAAATACCAAAAAATCACCTTTTTTGAACAAAAATTTTAATTCTGCTTCCCACAGAAACTGTCCAGTGATGTATTTGTTCTGATGACTGATTTCTTGCAGTTTGGACTTTTCTCAGCAGAACTGGTGAGCTGTTATATTTTGTAGGAAAGGAATTGCTTCTTCTTTAGATTACTCGTCTATTCTAAGATTTGTTCCTCTGTATACTGTACATTATATCTAATGGCCTTATTCTGTATGGATGAGTATCACATATGCACTTGCTGGGGTTGAAATGTGCCATTATTTGTCACTTGTAACTACAGACAATCCAATTTGTACACAAAGGGAAACACATTCAAGGATAAAGATTACAATGCAATTATGCTTTCACTGTAAAAATATAATCAGTTTTCTATTTAAAGATATACAGTAAGTAGCAAAAGATAATCTAGGCAGAATGCAGCATGCAAAACAATTAGCACAATGCTTACAAGAACAGTTATCCAAATAAATCAAACAGTTAGAGAAAACAACTGAAGATGTTGAAGAGAACAGATCTTATTGGATGTAACTTGAAATAACTACACTGCTGCAATGTAGCAGCTGTGCTAGTATATGAGTCTCTATGGGCTATGTCACGAGTGGCATTTGCTTGGCTGGCGCAGTAAATAACATGAATGGCATGTGCCTGGAAGTTAATAGGGCCACAAAACGCTTGTGTGCATTTGGTGGAATTTTTTTTTTCTGCTTCTATCATTTTTTTTCCCAAGACAAAATATTTTCAATGTCCTTTGTTTTTGATGGTATTTTTGATGTACAAGCAGTGTTAATTTAACCATCTCTAAATTAAAGATGGTTAAATTAACACTGTGCCACTGTAGTATGGACTATATTCTATTCATTCTAGAAGTTGAGAAAAGTAAAAAGGCTGCTCAAGCATAACTTAAAGGGGTTGTTCACCTTTGAATTACATTCAATATGCTATAGGTAGTGATATTCTGAGACAATTTGCAATTGGATTAAATTTTTTATTATTTGTGGGTTTTGAGTTATTTAGCTTTTTATACAGTGGCTCGCCAGTTTGCAATTTCAGCAATCCAGTTGCAAGGTTCCAAATGACCCTAGCAACCATGCATTGGGCACTACAAAGGTGTTTGAGTAGTATCCCTTGAAGCGCTCTCTGTGAGGAACTGAAGTAATCACCTCTGCTTGAAGTAAACTGGAGATAACGGATTGGAATGCTGTGTGCTCTGCTAGCTCCTGGGGGAGCCTGGACATGAAGAATCGATGAGGGGGACTTGAGGAAAACTCTATGTGGTAACCTTGAGTGATAATTTAGTGAATCCATGAATCCTGAGTGGGTACGAACCACTCGTCGGCATTGTGTCTGGAGGGACAGCGTCATGCTGAGGTATTTTTGCACGCCATCTTGGAAGTGTGCTTTCAACCCTGCCAGATTGTTCTTTGTTTATCGCCAAAGTGTCCTCGTGTTGGAAAGGACTGTCTTGGGGGAGAAGATCATGTGCTCTTGGTTTGGGAGCCATGAAAAAACGTACCCCTGCTGAAGGAGGAGCGTGATTTGGGTTGTGGCAGCAAGGTACTCTTGCCCCCTGTGGCTTGACTAATGATTTTGTCCAAGTCGGGGCCAAAAAGTAGCTTTCCTTTAAAGGGGATGGATGTCAAGGATTTCTTAGAAGAAAGGTCTGCTGACCATAGTTTCATCCAGAGAGATCTTCGGGCCGCCACTGAGAGTGCTGATGATCTGCTGATCACTTGTGCTGTGTCTAGCGAAGCCTCACAGAGGTAATCATTTGCTTCCTTGATCTGGGATGCCAACTGAGAAAGTTCAAGGCGAGGTGCTCCCGAAGCGATAGCGTTGAGGAGGGAGTCGGACCAGGATTGGACTGACCTGCTGACCCATGCCATGGATATAACTGGGTGAAGAGAGGTGCCCGAGGCTAAGAACACAAAGCGTAACAGGCTCTAAAGCTTCTTTTCCATGGAGTCTTTGAAGGAGGAGGCGTCTGGAACTGGCAGGACTCTGAGGATAGTTTGGGAGATTCCTGCCCTTCGTGGTCTGAGGCAGAGGATAGTTCACCTTTAGAATGGTCGTAATCATTCCCAGAATCTAAGAGGGGTGAAGAGGAGTGTCTGGGAGGAGTATCGCTTTCCTCCTCAGAAGGAGATGGTGCTCTGCGCTTGGATGCCGTTGCCTTGGGGTTGTCCAGACGGGACAGAAGCTTGTCCAATGAAAGTGCTAGTTTTGGAATTCCTGTGGCTAGTTGTGATGCCCACTGTGGAATAGGGAGGTCACTGGGTGGCTGGTTGTCAGTATTAGAAACTGATGGCTCGCCCTGAGCAGGCTGACTCACCAGAGGTGGAGTAGGTTCTGAGGGTTCTGAGCCCTGAACTGGCTGTTTACACCTTACACAAAGGGGGTCTTTGTGCCCTGAGGGCAGCCGTTTGCGGCATTCGGCACAGGCTAAGAACCTTACTGTAGCAGGTGCACCCCTTGAAAAAAGGCTGTCACTGTTCCCCTCAGACATGGTGGGTAGAAGAAAAAACCACTTGAGTGTATTAGGGTAATCCCTAATGGTATGCAGCTAAGTAAAACTGCTGCCTGCTTGGAGTAGGGTCAGTAGAAACAAACACACCAGTGGAGTAACTACATATCACGGGGCCCCACAGCAAATTATTTGTGAGCCGAACCGCTTCTGAACAGTAGAAGGGATTTTGTCTTGCCGAGTTGTGCACCTATGTAGAGAAGAAACTCTCCCCGTGTCTTCTGGCAGCCAGCTTTCCTCCTGAAAGGGGAGGAGATGTAATTCAACTGTTGGTCTGTGATAAACACCATAAGCCCCTGGAGACAGAGTCCAACGTTGGAAAATGCCCAATAACGATCTTCTACACAGTGTAGAAGTCCTGAGCATCCTCTGTTGTCAGACAACTGACAAGTAAAAGATCACATCCTCACCTACTGAGGACACAACTAAAACTGAGCTAAGCTCCACCTGCTGGGGTATAGCCAGTAGGGGAGGGGCCAGTTTTCTTTACTTGTCCTGCCTCCTAATGGTACTAGCTATACCTCAGTGTCCCTGTGTCCCCCAAGATGACTAGGAGAAATGTTAATAAGCAAACAGAAGCTTTGCATATAAACAAGGCACCAGTATTGATATGGCGATGTAACATTAACAGTAAAACTAACAATGGGATGTGATTTTTGTTTGGGATTCAAAGTTTTATGGGTTGAACCATCAAAACGGGTGGCCAAATAGCACAATTCTCTTTCTGTTGCCCATTAGCCTGAATGAGGGGATCTAAACAATCATGACAAGGCATCAGCAGATTAAATTATTAGTCTGGCCAGACATACTGAGCTCAGATAGGGTTCAAGACAATGTACATAACTGCCCCTCATATTTATGACTATGAAGATTTTCATTTATCCAGGTCATGGTATATCTAGTATAGGTAAATCTAAAAACAACTGGACTTGCTGAGTAATCAATGAAGATGTTTCACTACTCATCCGAGCAGCTTCTTCAGTTCAACTGACTGGTGTGAAATCATGTTGTAACAATAAATACCATGGGGTCACACTTTGTCTATAATGAAATGCTGTGGGTGCCACACAGTCATGAAATTCAGGCTCTAAAGTGTGCAATTAAAGGGGACTTGTCACCCTAAGAAATAATTCCAAATTATTTTCTATGATGTTAGTTGTGCAAAATAATCTTTACCTACACGTTATTTATTATTTAAATTTTGTTTCCTTCAGTCTTGGAAGCAAGCTGGCAGGAGCTATTTTGTAGACACTGTTATTAAGACAAATTGTGTAGCACCCCAAAATCTTGTGTTTGCACAAAAATGGGGGGTCTAATGTCCATGCACAGTGCCCTACATAATTATAGAGCCTGAGGAGGGAAGGGGAAATGTTAGTAGGGCAGTGACATGTAGGAATTGCCTAATGTAAAGTGTAAGTAATTGACTGCCCACCTCTATGCCTCAGGCATAGGGGTGGGGCAGGTAATATTTGATTGACAGCTCAGATATTTAAACACCATTATAACAGGTATTGATATTCTAATGAAAAAAACTATTTGTGTTCCATGTTTAATTTGCAAAGGACTTTCATTATGCATCTTTTTATGTGTAGGTGACAGGTCCTCTTTAAATTCTTTGGGCTAGTCTGTGCCATAAAAAGCCTGGGCACAGGAAAACAAAACTGGCATATAGAACTGAACAATGTAAATATACAGTGTGTTTAATTGTCTGTAGTTTCTTTTTACAATAAAGCACACGGGTTTACTCCCATTGTTCAGTTCAGTGCGCCAGTTCTGTTTCCCTATGAGCTTGGATGGTGGTTCATCACCCCTGATAGAGGTCTTGGAGGCAGGGCCAAAACTAGTGGTAGGCAGAAGAGACATGCAAAGGTGGGGCGCCAGGCACTTACTGTAACTTTTCTGCCACCTTCCCCTAGTACGGACGCTTGTGTCCCCCACTTTGACAGCCCTTCACAATCCTTTAAAACTGTTGGCACGTGTAAGCGATCTTCTGTGCATGCACATGCTCGTTCACGTGGGGGGAGGCGTCATTATAGGCAGAGTTGCCTAGGGTGCCCAGCCAGCTTGGCCTGGCACTGCTTGGAAGGCCTGTGATACTTGTATGCATGAAATGCTGGAGACCTCAGTATGTCTTTTATAGAATTCACCTAGTGCTTCTTTAATCCTTATGCTGCCATTTCAACCGTGCAAGAAAGGGGGGGTTAACTGGGTGTGTGGTAGAGTATTTGTGGTCATGGTGACAAAACCCTCTTTAAATTTTTCAAGCAGTAAGTTTATGTAAATTACTGCTATGCATATAATGTGACAAAGAATGCTATTTTCAATTTAACTTTTTTTACAACAGAACACATTTTAAATAAAGACCCTGTTTATTTGTTTAACTCTAAATATAGGTTTATAAAAGACTGTATTTTGTGTACCTGTACCTGGAAGGTTACCTGGTGGTCTAGGGAGGCAGCAACAGGGACGCCTGGTTCTGTCATAGTGGGGACACCCACAGTCTTCTTGCAAATGACATAATACTAGCCCGTGTATGTGCGCAAGTCAAATGTCCGCTAGTTGTACCGCAAATAGGCGTTGGCACGCGTCGGCGAGCGGGTGAAGTCACCTTGGCGTTGAAACATGCTTGCTTAAATCTGTCCCTAGCTGCACTCCAATGACGTTTTAGGTCTATATTCCACAATACATGGGTGCGTTCTTCTTGTGTTTTTGCCTGGAATTTGAACTGTGCCTGTCTGCTTGAACAAATCAGTAGCACTTCCATTGTATTTAAAATCATATTTACATAGCCTTGGAGTGCACCCACAACCCTCCTATTTTGTATCTTGCTTGAACTTGCTTGCCTGAATTGACCCTTACCTATCTGACCTTGCTTAAAATCTGCCTGGACTGAATATTGCCTGTAGGTGACCACGAGTTATCCTATTTCAAAGCCCATCACACAGGGTCAGACTGGAGCCTTCTGGGCCCACCTGGGCTGCAAATGAAGGGCCTTACTCGCAGGCCCCTCCTGACCTTTGATTCCCTGGTCTGGACACAGCGCAATGCGCACGCACTCTGCATGCCTGCGTGAACCTGACGCGCTCTGTGCACAGGGTTATTTTTTCATGCGGCAGCTGGGGGAAGCAGGTCTGGGCTGGAAGGGGCCCACGAGGGCCGGGGCCCACCGGGTTTTTTCCCGGTGTCCGGTCGGCCCAGTCCAACAATGCCTCCACACTTCTTTGACTGTTTCAAAGCAATTATTTGGTTTATAATTTAGAAATGCTATTAAAGCTCTTCCTGATTCAGAACAAAAATCCATTATTTATCACTAACTCACAACACAGATATTTAAAGTGCTAACAGGTGAGATTGCTGCTACCCTAAAGGGTGCTAATTTGCATCCTATGCTTGCATTTATTCACATCAGTAGCCTAAATGAAGGGTTGTATATAAGTCAACAGGAGAAGTCCTGAAGATATTCTGATCTGCACTGGGTTTCATGCAATAATCTGAAGATTTGTGGTTTTCGGGCAAAAATGCAAAAAAAATCAAAAAAATTGACTTGATTCAAATTTTTTCACGTTTTTTTTTTTTAGTTTTTTCCCACACAGGAAATTTTAAGGACCGTCAAGTCTCTGACTAAGCCTCACTTACAAAATATACAGAAAACTATTAGTGTATAACAAATTGTTGTCATTATGCTGCATGTCTCACAATGGCTCATACAACTTTTACTATATAAGCAACTACTGTAGTTTTATTATTATTATCAAACATGCTCAGAAGAGCTCAGAGAATGCAAATATTATCACTTTATGAGACATACTATAAAAATGCATGCTGCTGTACTAAACCTGACGTAAAGAAAACGCCAGTGTTCTTTCAAATTAAATATTTTTATCATTGCAAAGAAGAAAAGGTTAATGTGGTGCTGAATGATACCTTGATAGACTGACATTCCTCCACCTCAGGACCTTGGCAGTTAAACTATGCAAGCAAGTAAGCTTGAAGCAGAATAATGAGGATATATGTCAGCAGTTTAAGTTTTTTTGTGAGATGATATCACACCTAGGTTATCCTCTGACAAGCATTCAACAAACTGAAGCATCTAACATCCCTAACAGCCAGAAGAAAAATAGCAATTTATACAGACCGTTCTGTTGCTTTAATACAACATAAACCCTTGAAATTGAATAATTTCTTTTGATCTAATTTCCAATGTATTTCCTCCTTCCTTCCTACATTGTGAATGTAATTAAAGATTTTAGAGTGTTGCTTTCTGAAGCTGACACATTATTTAACTGAATATGCTAGATGCTTCTTAAGTGGGAAACTGGGAATTCAGTCTTCATAGAGTCACTGACCAAATATTTTAAAGGGGATGTAAACTCAAAAAATCAATTGCTATACACATAATTTTGCGATATACCTTCATTTTCTATGTATCATTTTGAGAAATTATTATTAAACCACAATTGCCAGGCTTTTGGCTCAAATGGCACAGGTTACATAGCAGATAACATATAACTTTGAAAACATTATGCTATTCAACAAATTTTGGGGCATGTTTACTAACATTGGAGATAAATATCTGGAGAGATTTCTGGAGATGTTGCCCATAGCAACCAATCAGATCTTTGCTTTTGTTTTCTAACTTGGCTGTGGCTGTTTAAATCTAATTGCTGATTGGTTGCCATGGGCAATATCTCCAGAAATCTCTCCAGATATTTATCTCCAATGTTAGTAAACATGCCCCCTTGTCTATTATTTGCCATGCAACCTGTACCCTTTCATCTTTTCTCTAACTTGAAAGTCTGTGACCCCAGATATGGACCGAAACACATTTTTCTTTGGCACACCACTTACTTTCTTTCCATAGGATGCATTCAACTCCTCAGGCTACTTCCAAGCCAAATTCTCATACAAGAATTCCCATAGGGAGGAAGCACACCAGACACTTGGCTTTGCCTTTTAGAACATTTATTCCAGCAGAGTTGGCACAAGCTTTTGGGGTCAACCCCTTCCTCAGGTGCAATAAAAATCAAGTGAACACAATTGCATTAAATACCTTTAACACCATGGCTCAATCTCAAGTCATTAACACCATCCTATACAACTATCAGATGACTTGGAAAATGTGCTTGGATCAATGGTGGCTGCTTTATCCATATAATATAAAGACTAGAAAACCAATCTGCACAATTCAAATACAACTCTTAGGTGGCCCACCCAGCAAATTTTAAGGATATAAATTAACATATTAAAACAAGTTATTTTTCATCTCACTATGACAGCTGCCCTTTACTTTACTTTACTTTACTTTAGTGGTGGTAGAAGAATGCATGTGATTAAGGTGACAAGGTATTTGTTTTTTCCAAGTTACAAAAATTATCAGTGGAATACACCCAAAATATTGATACATACCCTCTGTTTCTCTGGGTCAACAAAGCGAATGCCAAAGTAATCCTTCTCCAGAAGATTGTAATGGTTGCAAATGTGGTCTAGAAGAAACTTTCCCTTGGTTTCTCTCTGCAAAATAGAATGTAATAATTGCTAAAGAAGCAGCAGCTACAAATATCTGCGGTCAAATAAAATATGTGTTACATGATTCTTAATGAGCCAGCACAAGTGAATTGCTTCTTTATATACTGTACATTGTACAGCAATGTACAATGTCTGCATAGGCTCCTTAGCCTACACTATGAAGTAACCAGAAATGAATCTAAATTTCACAGAAGAGCATTATAGTATGCAGGGCTATACAGTCTCAGGAAACAAAGCCACCCTATAATACTATCCTAAACAAACTTTTAAAGCTGGTGGATTTGTGCATTCACTTATAAAAGGATCCCATGCCTTCTGGTACTCCATGATCACTAACTGCAAACTTGGTTTTCAAGCTATTTACATTAACATGAATAAGATCATATGGAGGTTTAACACTATGGCTGCCAAAATAGTATCTACATAGCTGACACTCAAGTTACAGATTACCAGGCTCTAAATTACCTGGTTCTATACTACACTTAGGGAATCATGTGTTGAACCAAAACATCAGGATGAGCCATCAGTCAAAACCCCACAGTTTGAAGCCAATAGCCTCACAAACTAATCAAACTAATCAATAAATATAAATTGCGTAATACCCATAAACAGACAGACAACAGAATGTACAGAGTGACGTATTTGTTCATTATTCATCAAAGCCAGTAACATTTCATTTCCTTTAATATCTGACCCTATCTACTATTTTTCAGTCATGTGATTCTAGCTCTACCTTACTTGAAAGAGTCCATTAGTATAATGATCAGACATGGAAGTGAAACAATCAGACTGGAGTATCTATGATGGGGAACCAGGGGTATTCCCGTAAAAGTCTTAGAGGCCCATTTATCAAAGGTCGAATTTCAAATTCATGTAATAATAGGGTTTCACTAACTTTCTTTATTTAATTGTCTCCTAAAACTACAGTACACACAAGGATAAAATTGAATTGTTTAAAAAGGAGAAGAGACAAAGAACCTTGTTTGTGACTGTAAATTGCCTTCAATGGTTAGATTTAACCCTCACTTCTATGGACAGTGTATCAATTAGCTTAATGACCAACTTCTTCCACTTAGTTCATTTAGCAATCAGTTCACACCTATATATGTAATTCACACCTTGTGACAATAAATATAAGGTGCTTGTGTCACGGCCGGCACCCGATACCAGAACAAATGCCAAGCACCCTGGTCTCGGCTCGGCTTCACCAGTAGTGTGACCACCGTTGGGCTTCGGGAGGAGCCCTCAGCTTACTTGGGTGCCACCTGGACTTAGCGAGGGGTGCAAGGCGAGATGTTCTGGCTGGCAAAGGGGCACGGCTGTTTAGCAAAGTTTTTAGGCCGAAGGTCACGGTACAAAAGGACAAGGCAAGCGGATGGTCAGACAGGCTGGATCGAGGCAGGCGGATAACAGAATCGTCAGGAAGGCAAAGGGTCAAAACCAGGTGATCAATCAGATGGGTTGAGGCAGAATCGGAGTCAAATAACAGGCAGAGGTCAAACCGGAACGTCAAACAGGAGGATTAAGCAGAGTCAAGGTCGGTTTCAGGCAAGGGTCAGGTTCCAGAGATCAGAATAGTCAAACAGGCAGGCAAAGGGTCAAAACAGATAATCAGGAACAGATTCACACAGAATAGCAACAGCTAAAGCACCAGGAACAAATCCTATCACGGGCAATGACAACTGTGGGAATGCCCCTTTAATACTTTTGAATTTGGCGCCTTTCCGGGCTGACGTCATTACGTCAGCGCGCATGCGCCCTTAAATCAGAAGTGCGCATGCGCGCGCGAGCACTAGAGAGCCGGCACAGGAAGAACAGCACGGCGCGACGGGCGTCCCTGCAGGCGTCCCTGCCCTCCCCCCACTAGACCACTAGGACGAGTTATTTTTATTACAGCTTGTGCTTAAATTAATACAACCAATAAAATATTGATTGTCACTACACCGGCTCAGTGTATTTTTTATCAATTGATAATTCTACTATAAAACCAATAACCAATAATTTATACAAATTCTTAGTATTGTGTCAATTGGTTAATGAATTATGATTGATCAATTTAAATTATAAAGTGCCTGTGCTGCAGTGATTAATTAAAAAAAAACTCTTAGTTCATATTTATCATAATAATTGAGGTAATGAATATAAAAAGTGACCAGTGCTGATAGTATTTTTTTAACTTAATTATTTTTTTAAAAAAAAATACTATCAGCACTGGTCACTTTTTATATTCATTACCTTAATTATTATGATAAATATGAACTAAGAGGTTTTTACCAGCAGTTTGTGTACAGAAAGCAAAGAACAGAAACCTTTACGACTCAGTAACTGTAGTTAAATCCAACGGGAAAGAAGTACCAGAGAAAGTACATCACAAACACTTGAATGTCAAATGGACCATTAGGTTTCACAGCATTTTCAATGGAAAGTGGTGAACTCTCCAGTTTTCTTGTTGATGCAGCATTTTCTTACTGACTGCCTTAATTACCTAATTCAATATCTATTTAGTAAGCAGTTTTTTCTAATAACATATAGTTGATCTTGAAAGCAAATAAGGTGGAATAGCAGACCTTTTAGATGTATATTTACATGTCTAAGCAAATGAGCTGTATTTCATCCTTTATCAAATGTAAAAATACTGTAAACTATGTATGCTGATATGATAAATGTCTATCTTGCATCAAAGATCAGTCTTAGTTGAGTTCCTTACGCCTGTTTGATGAAGTGGCCTTAATGCTCCACACATGGTAGAAGACTCAAGCACCCAAAACCCTTATTATATATTTCTTTGCAACATTTTCAATTGAAATCCAAGAAGATAAGAGGTGAAAGAGTTAAGTATCCAAGACACTTCTTCCACTAAAAGATCATAGAAGGATTATAATTTAATTTAATTCTTTCACCCGTGAGTCAAAAAATATTTGGAGTGCAACGCAAGCATGACAAATGTCCCTAAGGGATACCAAAAAGGGCTATGATTGGCTATTTGGTAGCTCCTATGCAGACTGGCAGCCTACAGGAGGCTCTACTTGACAGTACACCTAGCTTTTATACAATTAAAACCTGACTCTGAGACAGGAATTCAAAAATAAGCACCTGCTTTGAGGCCACTGGGAGCAAAATCCAAGGGGTTGTTGAGCAACATGTTACTTGCAAGCCACTGGTTGGGAATCACTACTCTAATTCATTATGTTCCAGTGTTCGTTGTGTTGATTTTCACCCAGAAGGAATGTGGGGGAACTAGCCACTGAATACATTGCTGGGTAATGATAGGTGCTTAAAGGGTCACTCACAACCAAGAGTCACGAAGGCTAGCCACACACAGATAATATTTGCAATGTAAAAATCAGCTGTGGGCCAAAATGCTGTACGTTAAGCAATCTAGTCCACTGGATAGATGGCTGAATTATCCTGAACCAACTCAGTGCAGTGTACAGATTCATGGCTGATTTAAACTAGCAATGGGCCTAGGACAAATATCTCATTGCTGGGCCCCTGGAGCCACCCTAAGGTATTTTGGCAGTATTTCCCTCAAGCAGAAAACCTTCAATGTAATAAGCCAGGCAATAAAGTAATCAACCAAGATATTGACACAGTTTGTGCATTTTATGAAAATTCACAGCCACCACTACATAAGATACCGCGAAAAAAGAATTCAAAAGATCCATTAGGGATATTTGTTAGAAAAGGAAATTACAGTAAAAAAAATAATTAAAGTTGAAGGCCTTGGCCTAAATACCCCTTTTGTCAAATGTGTAAAATACTCTTTATAAACTAAACTCACTGCATATCATGGGGGAATCAATATTTCTGTTGTGTGCAATCACATGATAGAAATGTAATGTTTCGAACTCTTGTTTATCTCACTTGTATGGCTAAAATACTTCAATGTGTGGCTGGGTCTATACTGTTCCCAGACACACATTAGGATCCAAGGTACATAGAAAATGATATCTATAATGGCTGTATGCATTAGAAACAGTCATTCCCACAATCTAGGGAGCTCTGGGTTTCATACCTTTGGTCTTACAATCTAGAGGTCTTGTATTAACTGTTTGGGTCTACTCACCTGAATGTATAGTGTTTACTTCTATTTATGGAACCACTTTATTGCAGTATGGATGCCACCTTTGAAGGCAACTGAGAAGACCAAAAGCCCTCTCATTTGAACTACCAGCCTGCCTTACTTCTAGTTTCTGGTATATCAGGCAAGAGTGACATTAGGCAATAGTGGCTCCTGTGCTACAAGAATGACACTAGTGAATGTAAATAGGCATAGTGGAAAAGCAGCAAACAAAAGGGGATTAGAAGGCTCATTCTAAAGTGACAAAGAGCCACTCTGATTTGAAATAAGCACAATTATTAAAGCATTAAAGGCAACCATTTTAAGAAAACAGATGCACAGAGGATAAAAGGGTCATTTATGACCTCAAAGGCAGTTTGCAAAGTGAACTTTCCTTCTTACAGAGATAGCGCAGGTCTTTGTTTCTAAGGGAAATACATGTGGCTAATCCCAACAATACAGTGATGCCTGGGTGAGGCAGAGTTGTAATTGTGAGGGGTGGGAGGAGGGAGGCACATAAGTACTACTCCTTCTGCCCCCTAAACACATACAGGGCAGCCAATCGGTGAGGCAAATGTGTTCTGTGGATGAGCACAAAGAGGCATGCCCTTGCTCTTCTTCTAGCAAAAAAAAACAAAAAAAAAAAACAGTGGTGAGTTACAATGGGAAAACATCAATCTGTAACTTATCATAAAGAGAAAAATATATAATCGTAGCCATATTGTCCAATGCAGTTTCTGATCTGATTGTTCTGCCCAAAATTATTGGGTACACCACTGTACCATATGTTAGATTCTCAGAACCATTTTTTTTTTTTTTTTAATAAATTTATTACAAAAATGTCTCACATTGCACTGTACACAAGAGCTCAGTATCTAGTTCTGATTTATTTTCTCTTGTGTTGGCAAGTTGTGTAATACAAAAGAGGTATTCATGTTTCTTGTGTCGTCTGGCTGAATTCTTTTTGCAATTGTTCACTGCCCTTTGCTTTTCAATATACTTGCATGGATGTTTGCGGAGTAGGGGGAAGGCTGGGAAAGCCCTCCATGAGATCCAAGCATAGTACGTCACCACAAGATGAAGACGATCTCAAGCGTGCATTTGTATTCTGCACACAAAGCTCAGTGTCCTGAGTTCTGAGTGCTTGTGCACTAATCCTACATGCATACCAGCAGCTGCCTCTATGGTGTGCTCTCAACATACAGATAAAAAATTATATTATCTGGATTCATCTGATGCAAAATGATTCAGTCACCCACAGGCTGGCATGCCTGGTACACAGACCCAACAAAGTTATTTATTGCTGCCAGCCAAGGGAGTCTAACTTGTTATTTTCAAGTAATGGAAAATAAATGCAATGGTCATTTTAACTGGCAGATAAAGTTCAAGAGTCCTATGAAGCAATAACTTTTCAATGGAGGCATGTGCATGCAGAATGTGCATATTATTACACTTTTTACTAAATGAGCCCTACAGCCTACTAAATTGATGATATAAGTTAGTAGAACCTTCCCCATAATTGTCTTGTGTCAGTGTGCTATACTATGCGCTTGCACTTGTCTAGAACCATGCTTTATAATGTATGTGTTTATAATGTGTGCAAGTATTAAGGAAAGCTCAAATTGTGGATTAGTGTTCTACCATGGTGCTTTCTAATAAATAAAGCTACACATGGTCCATGGTTTTCAGCATAATATTTTAAACCTATGAGTTACTGGTATTTTCTTTTTGACATAGTCAGTTTTTAGACAGAAATAATCAGTGGAAACTTAAATAGGCCACAGTAGAGGAGAAACAAGGATCTTTGTTGAACAAATTTGCTAGTGTGAACAAAGCAGTCTTGTAGATAATTACTTCTGTACTTCTGTTGAGACATATATAATGCCAACACTGTAGAATATGGAAAAAGAAAGCCTGCTGCTGAGTAGAAAGCGTGTTTTGATAAAGAACTGGGAAAACAAAAACGTGGATGCATTCAATACGTCACTTGTCCAAGCTGTAAATGTATTAAAGGAGTGCTTTCTGAACAGATTACCTGTGTTACTATGCTTTATCAATCAGTCATTGAAAAAAATAAATCCTACTTAGAAAAAAAAGTCAATTTTACTCATAGAAGTCAAATTATCTATGGCATACCCCCCCCCCCCCCAAATAATACCCATTTATTCAAGATTCAGACCAGGCAATGTAATTTGTTTTTCAAAAGTAAAGAAAAAATTCTAATACAGTACATAACAATATTAAAAACCAGCCATTCTCACCTTCCCTATTTATGCATAGAATATACAGACACTGTGTAGAAATAATTCCTTACATAAAAATAAAGGGTATTAGAAAGCTATCCAGTATATCAGTTACTTTATAAAAGGATGATACACACATCAGAAGAAATACAGAAAAGGCACAAACCCAGACTAATACATACAATGTAGGTATGGTTCCTGCAATTCAACACAGCATGCATCATACAGCCAAAGGGTAACTGTAAGGGTCTGGACACACAAGCAGATTAAGGAGATTAGTCGCCCTAGCGACAAATCTCCTCTTCTTTGGGGGTGACAATCTCCCGAACTGCCTTCCCCCTGCCCTCCGCCAGCTAAAATGAAAATCACTTACGGCAATTCACATGTGGCGCTTCGTTTTCCAAAGTCACCCAAAGTGCAGGTGACTAAAATTAAAATCACGACTAATCTCCCCGAATCTGCTCGTGCAACTTTGGGGCGACTTCGGAAAACAAAGTGCCGCGTGTGACTTGCCGCAGGCGTTTTTCATTTTAGCCGGCAGAGGGCAGGGGGAAGGCAGTTCAGGGAGAGTGTCGCCCTGAAGAAGAGGAGATTTGTCGCTGGGGCGAATAATCTCCCCAAATCTGTTCCTGTGGCCTGACCCTTATCCAGCTATAGCAGAATCTGTAAAGGTAAATAAGAAGCCAACGCTTCAGTAGCATGGAAAAACAGCACTGTGAACATTTCACGCTACAGAGCACTTAAGTCTATAACATTTCCATTGCAGCTTGATAAATTCAACTGTAAAAGACCAGTAAACACTATAAATGTCATTCAAAGTTTGTACCTGATTGTAATCTGATTGTTTGGCTGTAGGGTTAAACTATCAGATTAGCCCAATATCACCCACCTTTATCACCCACCAGTCTGCCTCGTCAATACAGAAACAACTCCCAATCAGATAGGGAACCCAGGAAAGGTATTTGTATTTAAAAAGTTGGCCTATGCAAGGTGATTAAGAATAATACCACTTGTTTTACTCACTCTCTCTTTCTATTACTGTTAATACATTTTCAGAAAATGAACTTTGTCCGACATGTCTTGATGCACATTTCAAACACATAACACTATAATGTACAATTTGGAATGAGACTTTTGAGTGATGCTTTACTGAAGTGATATATAGGTCTGCCATGTAATTTAGACCAGGGGTCCCCAACCACCAGGCCGAGGACCAGTAGCGGGTAGTGGGCTGTGCAGAACCAGGCCACCTGGGGCTCATTTATCAACACTGGGCAAATTTGCCCATGGGCAGTTACCCATAAAGACCAATCAGTGATTAGCTTTTTAAAGCCAACTGCAAGTAGAACAATGAATGCAACAATCTTATTGGTTTCCACGGGTTATTGCCCATGGGCAAATTTGCCCAGTGTTGATAAATGACCCCCACTAGTCTATAACAGCAGCAAAAACAACAAAAATAAACACTGAGAACCTGCAATCCCAGATCCCTGAGGTGCTATCTCTATGACAATAGCAATGCAAAGCCCAGAAAGATCATCATGACAAGGAGCAAAATACTCTTTGTTGTTTCTGGTAAGCCTGAAATGCACCCACGAACCTTTCCACCCTACTAGTCCGCGGTAAAATTGTCTTGTTTGAAACTGGTCAGTGGTGCAAAAGTACACTCTGGCACAGATATTTGTCCACAAAAATACACTCTGGCGCATTAAGTGACACTGGCTGCTCTCCTGCTATAAGCCATTATTAGAAATACTGAACATATTTAACCTAAAAAAAACCAAGATTCTTAAAATAACCTACATTTCTTTAGAACAATATTTCATAAAGGCTTTACTTTGTTTGTCCTTTTTTTTTTATAAAATGAATTATCTTCAATAAATTCATCTTAATAGAAGATTATGGTGTATAGTTGAATTATTCATTCAAATTTACGCTTCAAAGAATACCACAGTGCTGAACTGTATTGGGCTCAGGAAATATTCAGCTGCTTGTGTTTTCAATTGCCTTCTTTTATTCACTAACACATTAACTTAACAGAAAATACCATACAAGTGAGTAAAGGTTTTCATCATAAAGATTTCAAATATGTAATAAAATATCACGTGGGCTATGAACACTTTGTATATAATACATTTCCGATTGTGTGCAGAAAACATTTTTCCTCTGCATAAAATTTCTATAAGACAGTAATAAATCAGGATTTGTTTCACAGCACTCTATAAAGGTACAGCCTTCACTGAATACAAAGCATATTCCTTCTCTTCATATTTGTGCAGGTATTTATACATGAAATGGTGGTCACCTTTCCAGATGTATGCAAGAGAAAAGTCTTCTGGATAATGAGATATTCTTTACTGTGAAAGCTGGAGCAATAGGAAGGGAGGGGTTGTTTATACAGAGGGCAAACCACAAAGCACATAATTACACAAAAAAATTGTTTCTTAATAAAACCAACAGACATGTCAGACATGCAGCGGAGATTACGATTCGCTAGGCAACATGTTTTTTTCATAGCCATTAATGGAAGTCAGGGTCCATCATCCATTTACATAGCTTTTATCCCAGACAGCAATGGGAAACGTTAAATACACCACTACAATAATCAGACTTTTCAACCAGAGTTAAATAGTTGTTGTTTAACAGTAGCGCCAGAAAGCCTGCAGATCTGTGGTGCCAACAGCAGTAATTCTGATTGATTTTTTTTTATTTATCCCTTGAATGGCTAATTTAATCTCTGAATACCCTGCTGCAGTCCCTGCAGTGATCAGAACGATAAGAGCCTTTAGCATGTCAGTTCCATGGCAGGAACAAAAGGGCAAATAAAATATAAACAGACTGCTGAATTGTTATATGGAAGGTGCAGTATTGTAAATCACAAATTCATCATTATTAGAGATATTAGAGGTATTAGAAGTACTCTGTGTAATTGTATATCTAAAGGTTTTAGAGAAAAATACACACATATATATATATATATATATATATATATATATATATATATAGTGAATAAAGTACCCCTTCTTCTAAATTATAAGGATATTATAAGTTACCGAGGAGTTTCATGACCAAATAAAAGTACGAGGCCAAAGGCCGAGTGTTTTTATACAGGTCATGGAACTCCGAGGTAACTTCTAATATCCTCATATTTTGCAACTGGGGGTACTTTATTTATTATAATACACAAGTTTCAGTGAGTCATGTGACAGAAATGAAATCAGAACTCACTGTTTATAACTGATGACATTAGAACTCACCGTTTATAAGGATATAATTTACAAATTATTCATGGCTTTTGTGTATTATATATATATATATATTACAGTTAGGTCCATAAGTATTTGGACAGACAACTTTCTTTTCTAATTTTGGTTCTGTACATTACCACAATGAATTTTAAATGAAACAACTCAGATGCAGTTGAACTGCAGACTTTCAGCTTTAATTCAGTGGGTTGAACAAAAAGATTGCATAAAAATGTGAGGAACTAAGGCCTTTTTTAACACAATCACTTCATTTCATGGGCTCAAAAGTAATTGAACAAATTAAAAAACTGAAAATAAAATGTCCATTTCTAATACTTGGTTGAAAACCCTTTGCTGCCAATGACAGCCTGAAGTCTTGAACTCATGGACAACACCAGATTCTGGGTTTCCTCCTTTTCAATGCTCTGCCAGGCCTTAACTGTAGTGGCTTTCAGTTGCTGTTTGTTTGTGGGCCTTTCTGTCCGAGGTTTAGTCTTCAACAAGTGAAACGCATGCTCAATTGGCTTCAGATCAGGTGACTGACTTGGCCATTGAAGATATAGTTGGTGAAACAGTCCAAGGTAAACGCAGAACTTTGCTGCAAAAAATCTTTATTCACACAACATGTTTCGAGCAGAATTGCCCTTTGTCAAGTGTACTGACTTGGCCATTCTTTGCTTTAATAAACTCCTGGGTTGCTTTGGCTGTAAGTTTTGGGTCATTGTCCATGGCATTGTCCATGCCCCATGTATTATGAAATGCCTCCCAATCAATTTGACTGCATTTAGCTGGATTTGAGACAGTCAGTATGTCTCTGAACACCTCAGAATTCATTCAGCTGCTTCTGTCCTGTGTCACTTCACGGAGAAACACTAGTGTCCCAGTGCCACTGGCAGCCATGCACACCCAAGCCATCACACTGCCTCCGCCATGTTTTATAGATGAAGTGATATGCTTTGGATCATGAGCTGTTCCACACCTTCTCCATACTTTTTTCTTGCCCTCATTCTGGTAGAGGTTGATCTTGGTTTCATCTGTCCAAAGAATGTTTTTCCAGAACTGTGCTGGTTTTTTCAGATTTTTTTTTAGCAAAGTCCAATTTAGCCTTTCTCTTTTTGATGCTTATGAGTGGCTTGCATCTTGCAGTGCACCCTCTGTATTTACTTTCATACAGTCTTCTCTTTATGTAGACTTGGATATCGATACACCTACTGTACCTCCTGGAGAGTGTTGTTCACTTGTTTGGCTGTTGTGAAGGGGTTTCTCTTCACCATGGAAATGATTCGGTGATCATCCACCACTGTTGTCTTCCGTGGACTGAGTTCACCAGTGCTTTCTGTCTCAGGATGTACCAAACTGTAGATTTTGCCACTCCTAATATTGTAGCAATTTCTCTGATGGCTTTTAATCTGTTTTTGCAGCTTAAGGATGGCTTGTTTCACCTGCATGGAGAGCTCCTTTGACTGCATGTTGTCTGTTCACAGCAAACTCCTCCACATACAAGCACCCCCCCCCCCAAAATCAACTTCAGGGCTTTTATCTGCTTCATTGATAATGACATAACGAAGGAATTGCCCACACCTGCCCATGAAATAGCCTTTGAGTCAATGGTCCAATGGTCCAATTACCTTTGAGCCCCTGAAATGAAGTGATTGTGTTAAAAAAGGCTTTAGTTCCTCACATGTTCATACAATCTATTTGTATATATACAGATAGTCAGGTGATGCCACTGGTGTCTAATAAATGGGCAACCAAGTTTGGGAGTTTTACTTTGAAAGCAGCTAGTAAGTTGCAGGTAAAACTTAATCCCTTTGTAAAATGTATAAAGAAGCAATAGAATTCTTAATGAATCAGACTGGCCAGATATGGGATGACTTTGACGTAGTTGGCCAGCTTAAATATATTGCAATATATGGACAAACAATCCCTGTTTTGTTTAAAGGCATTTTTAGTAGCTGTATACACAAAATCTCTCAATGTCTTAAATATATTGGGGTTGAGTGCAGAGGACCTCTTGTATTTGTCTATATATATATATGCATCTGTCAGAACACTAGGACCCTCTATCCCAGTGGGCCCCTATGAGTCAATAGAACTACTGGCCCTGTTGGTATGCCCCTGTCTACAAAAAAGTCTCAATATCAAAAGTGCTACCTTTTCCCCTCTATATAATGTACATCCCCAAAGCTAACTGGAAAGGAATGTCCTGAAAAATATCTTTTTTTTTATTTATGTGTTCACTTTTCCTTTAAAAGTCATTTGGAAATAGAGAGTAACCATATATTGCATTACTTTTAAAATAATTAAGATTAAAGTGCACCTGTTATTTAAATTTGTGAGCCATCAATTTCTCTTGGGACAGGTACAAGACTGTGCAAGTAAATAATGCTAGCACAAAATATACAAAACAACATGTCCCTTATAAGTAAAATTATAATATGTAGCGATTTAGATGTCCTTGCCCATAATTAACCTAACTGGGCTGAAATCTATCACAATCACAGTTGTATATATCACTGCAGTTCATCTCTGCACTCACAGCATTTTACAGTATTTTAGTTTTCAAGATAATAAAGGAATCACATATTTACAAGAAGCTGTTATGGTAAATCGGTGTAACACTAATTCAGTTTAAAATAATGGTTACTATACTTACTAAATATTGTTTAAATGTAAGACATGAATAATATATTAAATTAGGAAAAACAGTCTTGATGTCCTTTACATGAAAACCTCATTGATCTTAGTAGCTACTTTATGGCTCTATACTCACATCATATACCCTCTAGCAGGCCTGTTTTTCATTCGATTTTCCCACCACGCAAAAAGGAACTGACCTCCTAACATTACGGGGGTTATTTATTAAAGTCAGATTTTTTTCTGGTCGAACTTTTAAAGGGGAAAAAAAAAACGTTAATTTTTCGAGATTTATTAAACCCAGATGGTGTTAAAAGTCCAACCCAGACCTGTCGAGTTCATAGAGAAGTCAACGGCAGAAGTCCTGTTTACATTTTGAAGATATCCCAATCTGAGTTGGGTTGAATTTCCAGTCTTTTCCAGCACAATAAATTTTCTTGAAAATGTAATGATAAATAGGGGGGGGGAAGTCTGTGCGGATTGGGTAGGAGTGGTTTTAGAAAATAGTGAGAACATTTCGGATTTTTATAAATAACCCCCTAAAAGTGAAAAGTTTTAGTTTTCATAAAATACAATTTACTGTTACAGTATGCTGCACTGTGATTTTACTTTAGAAGCTGTGATATAGTATACATTATAAATAAGCTACTATGTGGGCATGGGGGAAGCAAATCAAATTCAAATGTGTCTGTAATTTGCATTACATAAAACTGATCAGCAATTTAGAACAAATTAGTTTGGGTACAAAACAGGGATTTATAGTTAACAGGTAAATAAAACAGGATGAGGCCTATATGGTATGAGAACATGACCAATTATCCTGATTTTTTAATTCATATGCTAAGAGGTAGAGCTTGTGTTGGTCCAGTTCCACTACCAAACCCTTCCCAAAGCACTGATTTGCAGGTATTTTACAGGTACCCGTCCTGATGAAAGACTTTACTAGGAGGTGAGACACATATTAAAGCACTGCGTATCTTGACAGCGCTATATAAATAAATGATGATGATAAATATATGATGATTATTTATATTATTATTATTATTATTATTTATTATATTAGAAAACATAATTGTTTTGAAAAAAAAGTTAAGTTAGAAATAACTTGTTGCATTTTATGTGGCTATTCCTACAGTGAAACCTCAATTTTACATAACCTGATTTTTAGGGGGTTATTTACTAAAACTCGACTTTATCTACCTTTATTAAAAAAAAAAATTCAACCAAACTCCCAAACTCCCAAACTCGAATTGACGATCCAAAAACTCAACTTCTTTGAATTCTTTGAATTTTCACTCAAACTCCAATTTTTTGAGTTTTCACTCAAACTCAAATTTATTGGATTATTGAATGAAAACCACTGCAAACAGCCAGTAAATACCAAGAAACCTAAAGGTAAAAACATATTCCAATTGTTAAAGTAGCCATCTGCCACTGACTTCTACACGATTTCCATTAGTTTTAGCTGGAGTATTTTCAGATTCTATTTTTAGCAGCTTTAGAACATAATATATTATGTAGTGCATTTCCTGGATTTTACATTTTCCCTGATTTTACCCTGTTTTTTTTCTGGTCCCCTGTTTTAGCCAAACAACATAAACCTTGTCTTGCTTCCTGCAGGGATTCTAGATATAACCTCAAAATTAGAGCCACTGTCCCACAAAGCAAGGCAAGATTAAATACCCTTCACAATGAAAGTTCATTACCATTTACATACTGCAGCATGGAATGCCTGTAGCTGATATTACAAAGAGAGAAAAACAGATAGGGAGGCTTAACTTAAGATGGCCACCGACGCAAAGATCCGATCGTACGAATCAATGTACGATCTGACTTCCCCATCTCCCGACCTGCCACTAACCATTCAAATCAAAGTCTTACCATTCCGACCAAATAAAGTAGTAAAGAACAGATGAGCCGATATTCTGCCTCTGACAGCAATCATACGATAGACAAAGCTAGTGACAGTCTCCCACTGAAAATCGTACGATCGGCAATACACGCAGAGATATTATCGGCAGCCGACAGAAATTTTCTAACCTGTCCGATCGACCAAACGACCGATCTCCACCGGACGAAAAATGTCGGGACTTTCCACACACGTTCTGAAAATCGTACGAAATCGAGCATTCATACGATGAGATCTTTGCGTCTATGGCCAGCTTAAAGGGCACCAATCAACACTAAAATCATTCACTAAGTAAATACACTATGTTCAAGAAATCCGATTTTTAAAACAGTTAGAATTGTTTGTATAATGTAATTCATCAGCTCACTATACCTTCTGCAAGATCTCCCCTATCTCCACTACAGTTCTAGCTGAGGCAGGCATCTTGGATTTCACTGGCTCCTCCTACCTACTGTATATCTTCCCAGCGAATTGTAGCTCTGAAATCTCGCACATGCTCAGTTGAAATTTCTTGGTTGCTTATCAACCCGTCAAACCTCTGTGTTAGCTGCTGTTCAGTAGTGCTGCTACCTTCTGGAAGTTAGTGTGTGCCCTTCATTTGCATAATAACATCACCAGCAGAGGACAAGATAGGGAAATCTTGTGATACTTCTAGTGGAGGCGTTTACTAAAACAAGGCATTCTGGGTAGACTACTCAAGGCAGTGCTACAATCTGAGCATGCTCCTGAAATTTACACGTTATAGTCTCTGTTATAGTCTCGGTATGGACTCCCTCAGTGAAAGAACTCATTTGACAAAGTAAGGGATTTTTTTAAAACGTGCAGTTTTTTCAAAAAACGATATATGTAGTTTGATTAAACGTGTTTAGCTTGTACTGGTCAGATTGTTAATATGTGTTTGATTTTGGCTGTGATAGGTGCCCTTTAAGGCACAGAAAACAGAAACATTACATTTATAAACTATACATACATACATACATATGAAAACTGAAAATCTAGGAGGTTATTTACTAAAGTCGGAGATTTAAAGGGGAAACCCCAATTTTTATATGGAAAGATAAAAATCTAATTTTTAAAGATTTATTATACCCTGAGGCTGCAAGAATCAGAAAATCATAATAACAGAATCATATTAAATGATGCGGTAAAATATAAACATACTTTAATAACAATGCATCCAATTGATAGTATAAACACAGTATATCAAAAGGCACATTTGGCTTTTAATATGCCCATATAGCAGAAGTGGCACAGGGCAAACTTCCGAACCCATGGGGATTCTGAATCAAGCTGCTTGCTAAAGAGCCACACTGGATTCTATACATTGCCCTGTTCTCAACACAGCACTACAGACATTTTAATTTATATTTAAGGGTTGTAGTAATATGTATACTAAATGGCATAAAATAACGCTAAAACATATAAATGTACAAAAGGTCAAATGATAAAAATCCTTTTTCGGATAGGCTCCTTTATAGCCAAAAAGGATATTCTGAAGGAAACAATCTTCTTGCTAATATAAGCATGGTTTTTATTTTGGCTCAGTGGCCATGCACTCATACCAGGGGCATTTACAGAGACAGCAGATGCATGAAAATGATTAAGAAGTCGTTTCGGAAATGCAAAATACTTTACGTAGCAACATTTGCAGGCTGACTGTATTCTGCTTTGCCAGATGGTTGGCAGTTAAAGAAAGAGATGATCTTAGCTGACCATCTGGACTACTTCAGCAACTAGTGTCTGCTCCATAATAAACATCACTGTGAACACATGATGGATCAAAAAATGTGTAGGAAAGGACAGAGAAATACAGCTATGAAACATCAATCAGTGTCTTATACATCCATAATAGCATTCGTATATGAACTTCGGGAAGATCATTGCTGATATTTCTGAAAATAATCTCTACTTTTTTAAAAACAATTTATAATTTTCTATAATAATAGGAAGTAAAATGCTACTAAAGTACAGAGCATGACTGTAGTACTATTTGATTTAAAAAAATGGCAATTAACGTAATTTTCTCCTGTTTATGAGGCAGTGTGCATTGAATTGTGGCGCACGATATGGTTTACAGACATTTTGGTGGTAGTGAACAGGTTAAATTTCCTTTTCGATTGGGTATTTAGGTGGCAGCTGAGAGCAAAGCTGCAAATGCAGATAAAATGGGTATGTTCCTACAGCTGGGGGCTCTTCCTTGAGTGAGAAGGCATGGCTTTTCCCTGTATGTGAGAGAGAGAGACACTGCTGCCTGCATTGGGAACATGAGGTTCTCTGTGTGTGGAATCTGCCCATGTGGCCTGTCTAACTGAGAAAGGGAGAAATGTATTTGCCTGCCAAAAAAAAAATTATTTATACAGAAAAAAATCGAATATCATATGCTACTTTGCCTTCTGGGCAAAAAGTTTCTCTTTTGAATCAGCACTGTGTGCACAGAGTGGTATGGGTATCCAAGAAGCTGCAAAATACAGCACATTGCACTAACTCTTAGGGGTGGATTTATTATGCTGTGTAAAAGGAAATTCACAGAAAAAACAATGTAAAAAGCTGTGTGTAAAATAAATGGCGAAGATATATGGAATTTTATGCCACGCAAATGCTTGATTTGACGCCATTATTTTACATTTTCACTCTAAGAAAAAGCATGTAAACATTTTGCACAATTTTTTACACTGCAAAGTGCATAATACATATGCCCCTTCATGTGCTGAGGGGAATTTTTGCACATGAAAATGTTCTTCTGTTCTGGAATTACAAAGCTAACCCCTGAAGCAACTGTAATCATATCACATTTTGGCCTCTTAACAGCTGAGGATGTCTCTTGGTCATTGATAAACTACTTTAGCTGCCTTGTGCACTACTTGACTGTCTCATAAGATCAGCTGGAGTTGTGCTTTCATAAGAGCTTACTGTATATCCAATATGCTAATACTCTTAAATAAACCTGCTTCAGTTGTTCTGTTGATAAACCACTGGAATTATGCATGTTGCTTTCTCTGAATGAGGTTGTTATTATGTAATTACATACTGTACATATATACCTACACAGGTTCCACGTGTATCTCAGTGCAGGTTTATTAGAGAACCATAAGCTAATGCTCTGATGAAAATATTAGCACATATACATTGGGGCTCATTTATCAACACTGAGCAAATTTGCCCATGGGCAGTTACCCATAGCAACAAATCAGTGATTAGCTTTTTTAAAGCCAGCTGCAAGTAAAAAAATGAATGCAACAATCTGATTGGTTGCCATGGGTTATTGCCCAAGGGAAAATTTGCCCAGTGTTGATAAATGACATCCTGTGTCTTTGGGAACTGCACTTGGGCGGAAACCTTGCTCTCTAAGTTAAAACATAATAGCATTTGGTACTTGAATAATGATGTTATCATTAGTTGTCAGTGTCGGACTGGGATCCCAGGGGCCCACTTTCCAAACTACTGTACCTAGTGTCCTCACTCAACCTCTATATTCTCCTAGTCTCTTTTCTCTACATACTATACTATATTCTTCCATTATTTAGCCTCTTTGTTTCCATAAAGAAATAGGGAATAACCATGAAATAGACCAAAATGGTTATGCAAGAGGTGCACTGACCCCTGGGCCCACCGGGAGTTTTTCTGGTATCCCGGTGGGCCAGTCCGACACTGTTAGTTGTAATTTGTGGCTCACAGGTGGTGTGATCATTTTAGTTCAAATGCAATACAGTATGTATGATTAGACATAAAAGATTGAATGACCAAAGAGTGTTGATCCAGTTGGTTCAACTGAATGATCATCATGTCAACCCAAAAAATATTTTTTGCCTCATACAGATATAGGATCTGTTATCTGGAAACCCATTATCCAGAAAGCTCTGAATTAAGGAAGGCCTGTCTCTCATAGACTCCATTTTATACAAATAATCCAAATTTTTTAAAATGATTTTCTTTTACTCTGTAATAATAAAATAGTGCCATGTACTTGATCCAAACTAAGATATAATTAATCCTTATTCAAAGCAAAACCAGCCTATTGGGTTTATTTAATGTGTACATGATTTTCAAGTAGACTTAAGGTATGAAGATCCAAATTACAGAAAGATCCATTATCCGGAAACCCCCAGGTCCCGAGCATTCTAGATAACAGGTCCCATACTTGTAATAGAAAACATAATTCTACGCAACATTAATAAATATATATTGGAAAGTTGCTTAGAATTGTTTTCTTTAATTAGGTGGGGTTGACTTGCCCTTTAATGGAAAATTAAGGCAATTGTAATCCTTCTTGTCATAGCTGTCATATGACTTTCTCCCACAATCTCCAAATTCACCAACACAATTTTCAGTATATGGTGACTGAGTGTGATATAACGGTACTGGATGTTTACTATAAAGATTATCAATCAAACTACAGACACCGGGCAGTACTTTTAATCTGCAAACAATAATACTGTTGTGGCCAGAAAACAACAACACATGATTTGACCATTTTCAAGTGAAACCAAACCTTGGTGTTCCTGTGCCTCAATCTGGACTGTTGGTTCTGCATGCCAGGACAGTCATACAATTAGCACAATGGAGCTAAGTTTTTGCATTCGCACCAGTACCTGCCACAAGATTGTGTTGTGCCATCCACTGTGGGCCCCATGGAGATCCAGGCCCTGGTGCACTTGCATACCCTGCCCCCCGTTGTTATGCCACTATAAGTTGGGAAAGCAACTTACTCTGTATCTTTACTGTGCTAGACAGTATGCCTTATGCAAAGAAAATAACATTATTACTGTTTCCGTTGAGTTTTTTTTATATAAAAGAAATAGTTAATATCAGTTGAATTTCCATGCACATGGTCATGTCTCATTGGTTACACATTTGTAGCGTGTTGCCATGGAAACAAGCAGTTGTTTTTTTTTACCAACAACCAATGCAAGTCTGTTGATCAGCACTTTTTTATACTGCAGTCCTAAATGCCACTTAGAAACAACATTCTGAGTATTATCTGGGCAGGTATTTTTCACAATAAAGCAGTATAACTATGTTTTGTTAAACGATTACACAATTATCTGGAATTTAAATAGCTTGCCCCTTTTTTAAAAGCGGGATCATTTCTGCTGGTAGTACAGGGAGTTTCTGCAGCCTCCAACACTAACTGATATCTCTTAGTGAGACATGCTTGTGCTTTGGCATACAGTAAAACGGAGGGTCCCATTAATAGGAGTTGATAAATCATAGATTTCCTACTAATTGCCCTCCAACAATATGTTCTTTGTGATTGTATCTATGTTCTGGGCATCAAATCCGAAAAAATCGCACCATTCAGATTTTTTTCACAATTTCATAGAGTCTTTTCCCACACCAGAATTTTTCAAATTCATTATACAGGTATGGGATCCATTATCTTGAAATTGATTAGGCTGTCTCCCGTAAACTCCATTATATCCAAATAATCCAATTTTTTTCTCTGTAATAATAAAACAGTATCTTGTACTTAATACAAACAAAGATATAATTAATCCCTATTAGAAGCAAAACCAGCCTGTTGGGTTTATTCTATATTTAATATATTTTCTTGTAGACTTAAGGTATGAAGATCCAAATTACGGAAAGATCTGTTTGCCTGTACTATATCTAGTTGAAAATCATTAGTAGCTAAAAACAATGAAAGCCAATTATCAACTGTATTACAATGTCATTCTGTATTATTCTTTAATTTACACTGCAGTAATTTTAGTCACATTCCTTAATATTCATTTTCCGCATTGTAGGTTTAATGGCATCAGAAACACTTGCCAGAAGATACAGAAGAATGTATCATTCCTCCACCTGCTATGATGTATCAAAATGTGGTGACCTAAATTCCTCTTAAGCTTTTCTCTCCCTGTAAAACATCATCTTTTGAAAATAATACAGTAGAACCCCCATTTTTTACATTTTTCAGGGGACCAGAAAAAAAAATGGTGTACAGTCAAGGAAAATGTAAAATCAGGGAAATGTATTATGCACAGTATATAGGTGGGACCACAAAACAACAATGTAAAATAAGGGGAAACTGAAAATCAGGGGGTGTAAAATTTAGGTTCCACTGTAGTAATCTCTGAAGCCAAAACTATGCTTCAGATGGTTTTATATTAAATACTAAATAAATGAAGTCTAATATTTCTAGCGTTACTCATGCCCCCTGAAGCAGATGCAAGAGTACTAAGAAGCATTAAATCACACCCTTTAGTGCTCACTCACTATTAGCATAGCTACACTCTGCAATTTGCAGAGAATAGTGTACTCCATATTATGCCTTTATGTGACAAATTGCTTTTGTGCATATCTCCTAAACTTTTATTGAAAGCTAAGCGATACCCTACTAATAAATAGTGCATATTTGGTTTATTGTGTTCTCATTTTATTTTCCTACCCTATAAATATAAGTATGTGCAATGAAATACAGGTGGCAAGCACAATACAGTAAATATGGTAGTTATTAATCTAGTACCTATATAGCGCCTATAAAGGCTCATCATTTGCCGGTGAGAAAAAAAAATCTCTCATCAGCAGGTTCAAAAGACATGAATATCTTTTTTTTATTAATAAACCCCTGTGTCTTAGATTATTCTAGACTTCCGCACATAACATAATCATGAATTGTACATGCATAAATATCACATAGAAACCATGGAAAATTAATGAACTCTTTAAAAAGATGACCTAAATAGCTAGTGATAACTGTGATCCTATAAAGATAAACCAGAACCCCAGCAGTAGCAATACATCAGGAGTATAAAGAGAGGTCAAACAATCTAGGAATGCTGTGCACTGTATTTTACAGTTACTAATGACTTCTATTCTTGAGAGTAGCTGTTAAATATATTTTTCTGAGCAGTACATTTTAGCTTAAAAAAATAAATATATAACTAATTCATGAAAACTTCATTATGCAATTTTTAGGGGAATGCAATTAGGAGAGCCTGTCCTAGGCCATATATTGGGCTACACTAATCAGTTGGCAAGTTGGCCAAATAAGTAGATCTGTGCCTGAATTGGCCACCAGCTTGGGGCCAGCAATCAGATCATGCATTAAGCCAATGGTGAACTGTTGGATGACAACTGCACTTCTATACCAACCCAATAATTATGCGTTCCACAGGCCCAATACATAGGCCAATAAGCTGCAGACTCCATCTGGAGGAGTTTTATTGTCCTGTCTAAAGTCAGCTTTAGTTAGAATGAGTGGAGGTTTTAAGGTAAATTATTACAAGATGACTGCTGTGACCTACAAAGTGAGATGACAATAACAACTATATCAGTGTCACCCAAGTTGCCATCCTTCACTTGCTGAAAAATAATTGTCAAACAGCCTAAGGAACTGATACTGAACATGTAGTCACATGGCTATTCTTCCAACAGAAATGGATTGTTCTCCTAACAGAAAAGTGTTGTGTCAGTTGTAAACACGTACGCATTTATTCACTAATTTAAGTACTCGGATTAGGTTCTATGTCATGGTGTTGAACAGATAATTTGACAGATCAAACTTCAAAATGATGGCAATAACTAATAACATTTAATTACGCTTTTATTTATTACTCCTCTCTTATAAAAACATGCATACAGAAATGTGGTCATCTGCTGGTCTGTAGGAAAATATAAACTAGCCTTTTTTAGTTTTCAGAAATATTACAAGAGGTGAGACTTCAATTCAAAGCTCCCAATGGAATACAGAATGCCTGGAAGCCATGACAGATTCAATAAGCAGAAAGTCACTGAGTAGGAAGCTGAAACTGGAATATATGCCTGACCTGAAAGCAAGCGCCGGGAAGCTATTACTGTAGTGGTACCACATCCCCATTGAGAATTCTGCCTTATGTATTACCTCATGCTCAGCTTGATGGATTTAACAGGAAATAAGAAATGTTATGTGAAACTAGTACATGTCACACACATAACAGAATAAATGATCCTCAGAACATGGCTTATTATAGCAATGGTATCCTCCACTCAGGGAAAACAGTTTCTACTGATCCCAAATGCAATTGGCACTGTGTTACTGACATATTTCTGTAAATGAATGGCTTAACACTGGTAGTGTGGGGTGGGAAGAAGTGTAACTAAGCATAGCTAGATCTAACACATATATATATCTACAATTTTATATACCACTTTTGACCAAGCACTCGGCAAAACGATATGTTGTGAAGGAGTGCGGGTATCATTTGCAATTTGCAAGAAGGAACCGAAACGTAGGATCACAATAAACCTTCATGGTTTCACTTTACTGGATTGCCGTCATTTCTGGATTTACTTTATTCTTTACATTTAGGCTGGCACCCAGGTTACTATTCATCTTATGGTGTGCACTCCACGAATGAACTATATATATATATATATATATATATATATATATATATATATATATATATATATATATATATATATATATATATATATATATATATATATATATATACACACATACTATGGCACCTGTTATCCAGAATGCTCAGGACCTGGGGCAATCCGGATAACAGATCTTTTTGTAATTTGGATCTTCATACCTTAGGTCTATTAGAAAATCAGTAAATATTAAATAAAACCAATAGGCTGATTTTGCTTAATTATTAATTATATCTTAGTTTGGATCATGTATAAGGTATTGTTTTATTATTACAGAGAAAAAGGAAATAATTTATAAAAATTAGGATTATTTGGATAAAATGGAGTCTATGGGAGATGACGCTGCTATGGTTCTGCTTCCTCTGTATTGTGGACCCCCAAGGGGGTTGTGTGTGAACCATGCAGCATACTAAGTCTAACATAACATTTTATATATAAAATGCCACCTAAGCCTTATTTTATGATTCTGCATCAAAAGGGATGCAGAAGTTACCTGCAGATGTTGATGCTCATTTAGCAGTATCAATGCTCACTATAAACAACCCCCAGTAAACTCTTATCTCCCTCCAGATCAACCCATTTTGCTCTGCTGAGCCCCGTCAGAAAGGCTGCCAGACAGAAGTCTTCAATTACAAGCAGCAGCAGACGTAATGCAAAATGGCAATTAAATATGTAGATATCCTGAGCTGCTGTATATAGGATTCCTGCCAAGATAAGTCTTTCTGTTAAATTAAGAGCCAATTATTCATTTAGTAAACTTAATTAGGGCAACTTCAGATTCACTTCAACAGGGGTGATTAGCATTATTAATTAGCAAAAGCAAAACACTGGTTTATAGCACTGTGGCAAAAGGCTTCACACTGTAAAATGTCCAAGTACAATAAAATACATATGAGACACTGCGAAGAGGAGGCAGGTGGGACCTATTAACTGATACGGCAGAAGGGTAAAGCTTCAGCCACTAACTTCTCACACCCTATACTTAATGAACATACTGCATCAGAATTCTGATTATATCAGAACACACTATGTAAAGAAAAACTTGAACAGACTACACATAGGTATTCAGATTCTCTGGATTTCTCTTGTTATGCGCAGGACACTCTTTCTTATGCAGTGTCCTCTGTTTAAAACAATTGCACTCATTTTCCAAAGATCGCAAAGTGACCTTCAACTTGTTTTGTCCGGCTAAGCCATCATTCTAAATGTATGCTATTTTTAGGGCAAGGCAGCAATACAGCACTGAACTAATTGATCATTATTGAGCATATTCAATGTATTATGTTACTATGGATCTACAACTCTCAACCAATAAAGGAAACCACAATGCATTGTTAATAAATCTATTACTAAAGGATGGGCCTTTGCATAAGTGTGCTAAAAACAAAAAAAACCAAAAGATACTTTACAATTTACCTGAAGATTAGCTTGGTGAAAGCTAATGAGCTAATATTATTGTAGTTGCAGCTGCAATCACACAGTGTGCTTTTGGCTGATCACACAGACTATGGGAAAAGGTTATAATGGCCCAGTCAGACAAGTGCAAAATGCAAGGTTAACAAGAGCAATTTTATTAAAAATAACAGGTGCAAAATTCCAGGTAGAAAGAAGAATATATAATGTTACTACTATATATACTGAACTATTAATAGCAATAGAAACAGCTACCAGACGCAGAGACATTCCTGTACAATGCTTTGAATTGGCTTTTCATGCATTTTTCACACCTGTGAAAGCAACCAGATGCCGGGAGGCCCATTTATTAACACAAATTTTAAAGCAATTATAGAGGTTTTCTCAACCAAAATTTAAAAAAAGTTATTAAAATATCTGATTATAAAAAGCACATACTAAAATAGCTGCCGAGTGATCCAAAACTATCTGAAAACCTCTCATCTCCGAAAAACGCTAAAACCTGAAAGAAAAGACATATTTTTGCAAGAAAAGAAGGGCAGCTTCCATTAACTTCTAGAGGACCTCGACAGCTTATATTTGGTGTACTTTTGTATTCCTGTATTCTATGGCTTGGGCACTTGAAAAACTATGAAAAAAATATAATAATTTGCCTTAAAAAGCTCACATTGGTGAAATGAAAGTTCTCTGGATGTTCTTAAATCAGACCCTTAATATCAGTGCTTATCCTCCTTTCCCAAACCATTAAGTGCCATCCAATTTTATCCACAAAGTGGCCAGTTATTTGATATACCACATAATAATGGGGAAGACTTACCAGCATCCTACCAAATAGGAAAATAATTAATGCAGTGCTAGGAGGTGCAATTCAAATGCTATATAATAAATACAGATTGCTGGAAAAGCACTTGGGATATCCAACTGCAGGGTGACACAGTGCTCCTGTACTTGGTAGGGAATTTGATTCTGAACTGAGCACTACCAGCAAGGTGATTTTATGTTCTCCTCATGTCTGTTTATGATACCTCAAACACTCCAAAATTACACAGAAGCAAGTTGAGTTAAAAAAAAAAATTTGCATTACTCTTTATTTATATAGTTCAAACATATATATATGTGTGTGTGTGTGTGTGTGTGTGTTTATGTATATATATATATATATGTGTAATTTCAGTATTTCATACAGTGTAGTGTTCTCCCCAGAATTTTATCAGTAGCTCTTCGTATATATTTTTGGAGTTTGGGAAGATACTCTCACACTCATTGGGATGGTTAAATGCAAACCACTGTGCTACCATGTTGAACATATAGGCAGCAGAGAAAAGGAGGAGCTGTGGAGATTTAATGCTTTAGACAAGACACACCTAAAAGTCACAAAATTAGTATTTCTAATAGAGAAGCATTTTCTGGAGATTTGCCACCCACAGTGGTGCACAAATTTCCCCGTTGTTGATTGCCCTTAAGCTGAAATTCTTAGTCCTACCAAGAGACTTGATTATCTTAAATAGTTACAATTGTACCTTTGCTTATCTTTGTTACATATGTATAAGTGCAGGTGCTGAGTGTTCTGGGCTCTCTGTCAAAATAGCCTCTACTTTAAATTGTTTCAGGAACATTGTATCTATTTCTGGCATCAGTGCAGGATATCAAAGAGAAACTCTGGGCTTAAAAGATAAGCTGTATTAAATAAAGGCGGAAAAGAAAATTTTGAGGTAATAGTTTCCCTTTACCCAATTTTCTGCAAGACCAATAATGAAAGCCAAAGCATAACTACAGACAAACTCCTGATTTCATAAATATACTCCAAACCCAAAGGAGAAAAAAGTGTATTTAAAAACAATACAAGATAGGATTGTTTTTTTTTCCGCTGATGTGAGAAGGAATAGTGTGGCTAGCTATGGTTCACTAAACAAAGTAATTCCTGATGTGTGCAGGTTATGGCCATCTGAGAAATGTCATTGTCTTTTGTTGTTGAATAACAAGACTATTTGGAATGTAAACATAGGAGGGAGGACAGTGGCTGCTATATGAGGTAGTCCTTTTGGGGAAAGGGAGAGGTTTGTGATCATTGCAATGCTTTTGTTCCAGCACATACTGCACCGTAAGACACTTTATATACAGGTAGATCTGAATAGTAACTAAATATGATATGGAACATGTAATGTAATGCAATATGCAATGTTTTCTGTTGTTCTAGTCATTCAAAGCAACCTATCAGCAGTTAGGATTTACTGGTCAGCTGTTTAAATACAAACATCAAATTAGTTTTTTTATAATCTAATTTCTAGTGTATTTTCCCCCAAAAACCCAGCTTTAATACTAGCGGCATGTTGTTAGGAATCAAGGGAAGGTAGAACAACAGAATCAGGAAGGCCACTGCATGAATAAGTCTTTATCCTAAACTTTAAAATAAACTGAACAATGTTTTGCTAACTAGTCACAGCGACCAATGGAGATAGTAGCTCTATAAATTAGAGAAAAGGGGGACTGTTGCTTTTATTTGTACAGCAGCTGGTTGCTAAGGTCCAGTTATCATATTAACTACAATCTTGCTTGAATGAAAGACTGGGCAATGAATTGGAGAGGGGCCTGAATAGAAAAGGAAAAAAGTAACAAAAGCAATAAAAGTGTAAGCTTGCAGGGAAATAATTTTACAATCTACAAGGGTCAGGGAGACATCCATTACAAAGCTGGAAAATAATTTCAGGCAAATACTTTGTGTATTGAAACAAATAAAGACCAATTGAATAGCTTCTTCTAAAAGTTAATGAGAGGTAAGTTTAACATTTGGCCCCACTATTAAGGAAGGAAAACTTCCTTGATATAAATGACCTAATGTACAATCTTCTGCAGGGATCCAAATTTCTATTGTAAAATTGACTATACTGTATATTGATTTACTGTATTCCTTCACAGGTTCCTTCCTTTGTTAAATACTATCAACAATTATAAGTTCTGTAATAATGATTCTAAAATACAGAGTGAAGTGCACAGTGCATTGCTTGTGATAAAAATCATATTTCCATAAGCCGGCTTAGTGTATCTACCTTAAGTGCAAGTATATCTCTTAGGCCATAAATCTTTAACTACAAATTCTCTAAAGTTTGGCTGCTTGACCCATAAAATGCATTAATAAATATAGTGCTGCACCAGCAGTATCTCTTTTCTCATTAAAAAATTAAACAATAGTACAAATGATTTAAAATTCTGTGAAGCTGTTTTTAATCATTAATGCTATGTCAGGGCCTTGGACATTGGTAGCACAGTGTACTGCTGGAAGATTTCCTAGAAGCTATGGCTTACTAACTTATAGACAGGACATATTTTATAATGGCAAGTCAGCTCAGTCAAAGGCCTCTTTAAAAGCTCAGAATATTATACATTGATGTAATTTTAGCATGTACAGTAGTACATGTTTGTTTTTAACAGTGGTAGACATATGAAACTATTTTTATTGCCACCAGCAACCACCAACTGCCATAGGTTACCTTGCTACAGTACAAGAACAGCAGTGCACATTTCAGGTTCATGAATCTGGACCATCCCACTTAAAGGAGATCTTTTAGATTGTATGGAAGGTCCCTCTCTATCATATGTATCAGTGCCAGTCAATACTGTAGGTCAGGAGGGTTCAGGCTGGCGCAACACTTTGCCGGTGGATCAAGTGTACATAGTAGGCTTACTTTGGCCGCAAAGCTTCCCCGTCTGCAACCTCAACATTTCCCCCTCTGTCCCTCTGATTGTATTCTTTTATACACTTGCACCCACTCACTCTCTTTGGATGGATAGTTGAGGTGTGAGAGCGGATACAGCTGAGGTCCAGGTGGGTTAGTTGGGCTCAAGTTGACCTTTTGTCCACCAGCACTTAACCTCTGGCTAGTGATCCTCTTGTTTAAAGAGACACTGCCCCAGGGTACTTTGGTGTAGAGTGCACTGCCGCCATCTTGCTGATTGTTCCTAGTATCGCCGACATTGCGCTCGGAGGGGGGTCCCATACGCAATTAAGAAATTCTTTATTAATTACTGCACTGAATATTCAATCAGCTTTATTTGATGTAGGGAATTCCATAGGGCAAGCATCATGGCAACGACATGCACCCTACCAAAGTAACCCATGCTGATGGCCCAGAGGGGCACCAGCCAGGGACAAGAGGCCAACAATTTCAAAACAAATGGCACCCCCAGTGATTTGAGGTATAGCTCTCTTTTAAATAATTGGTTCAGTAACATAGCATTGCTAGACTACTCTGCTTCATTTGTTTGTTTTGTGAAGCTAACAACTAAACAAAACAACAAGACAGTCTAACAGTCTAACAGTCGAATTTGCTATTTTGGGGAGTGTGCATTTCAGGCTTGATTTAGAAGTAAAAATCTGAAAATTTCACAATGTATCACATTAAAAAAGTCATGTCATGTAAATGATTGCTATGCATACACGTATGCACATCGTTCTTAGGAAGACTATATTTGATCACAGTAAATTGAATCATAATGCATTTGATTTAGGGTTTTTTTTTAGTGGGGATTTTGTTTGTTTCCTCTGTCCAACCCCAAAATAACATTTCTTAAATTCTGTGCCCCTTGGCAGTCAAACAAATGTCAGAATTTCAACACACACACACATCTGTCTTCAAGATGAATGTGTTTAGCCTCCAGTAATATCTTTCTGCCAACTGATTTGCAGTGTATGTTTAGCGAATAGGATCAGCTGCAAATGTAAGGAAGTCAAGAATCAAATAGGTGTCTTTTGTGTAGCAAAAGCCAAGTAAGCTGTGATCATTGTTGTGGACAGGCACATCAGTGCATTTTGGCTGACTGAGACATTCTTGCTGCCATCAACTTCCCAGCAATGCTTGTGCATTCTCTACCATGTGTAAGCAACACACTCTGTCAAAGTTAGGTGCTACTTGGACCTTCATATGTTATTGGCCAGCCTACAACAACCCCCTGCAGCAGCAACAGAACTGTAGCTTGATCATACCACTCAACACCTAGAGACACCCCAGCACACAACAACCGCCATCCATGTAATACTGTCTTCCTCATATAATTTGTTGCTGCTATTTACATATTTATTTGCCTGTTCTATAAGCCTGTATTTAAGTAATGATATCAGTAAATGGTACGGTAAAGAATGGACAGGGAGGGGTAAAAAGACAACTGCTAGGAAATTGTTACAAGAAGTCATTGCTGCCTCTTATTGAAAAAAGAAAATCTACTCTGCAAGTATTTAATTATTTAAAGGCATAAATGGGATGCTTGTCACATGAGATGGAGCAGGAAACAGTGCAGACTGGAACTGCTGAAGGTAATGGGTTTAATTGCATTCAATCTAATGTGAAGAATGCTTCCCAGAGACTGACTCTTATCACTACAGCCATTTGTGTTGTTTTCCATTAACATAAGATCCCTTCAGTACCATATTTCCTGTGCTGTGCTAAAAGAAAGCAATGGGCAGTACTGGAGATAGTAAGAAAACAATATAAATGAGGACATGCACTTGCTTACGGCTACCAGATCGAGCTGCCCCGCCTCTCTACTCTCAGCAGCCCTTTAACTGCCAGCTATAATAGCATATCAGCCACAGCACTAGATATACCTGGACTTGGAATGCTACCCCCTTTTTTTTTTGAAAGAATGGCTCATTTGAAAGTATCAGTTTACCCAGACATTACACTACTTTATTTAGATACAATGGGGCAGATTTACTAAAGGGCAAAGTGACAAACGCTGGCGACGATTCAACAGCGTTACTGATTTTAAGGCACTTTGCCAAATTACTAAAGGGTGCAGGCGTAACTTCGCAAGCGAAAGAGACAAACGCTAGCAGTCATTCGCACTCTATCGGCAGGCAAAATTTTCGCTCTGGCGAATGGACGTTACTTCTCAAATTCACTAAGATGCGGATTTTACTGAACATTACCTCTTTCGCCAGACTTGCCTTCTCCAGCTCAGACCAGGCGAAGTGCACTGGAGTGCAAAGATCTTCCTCATTCTTCTGTTACTTACATCAAACTATTAGTGGAAAAAGTTTCTAAGTCCCAGAAAAACGCTGGCGTCTTTTCCTTTTTTCAGAGTGATAGCCTGCAAAAGTCCTTTCTTTGGGTAACCGGGTTCCCCCATACATTTTCTAACATATGGAACATAAACTATACAGTGGGCTCATGTGTAGGGCATTATAACAACTCTATTTCCTTTATTAAGGTTTCCTGGACATGTGTAATGTAATGTATTTGCTGTATCATATACGTCCATTAAACTTTTTAATTTCCCGCTGTGTGCAAATTAGCCTGAGTGAAGACCTCTACCGAAGTTGCTCTAGGCATAATTGAACGCTAGCGGATCTTCACTTTGATTGTTGAAGTAACGCTAGCGAAAATTCGTCAGCGTACGGCAACCTGGATGCAACTTCGCATTTTAGTAAATTGTCTGAGTGAATTTTCGTCTGACGAAGTGTGAAAAATGGCTGTGAAACTGTCACTGGCAAATTTCACTGCTTAGTAAACCTACCCCAATTTCCTAGTAATGTAAAGAATCCATTATTTTATATACTAAATACCTGCCTGAATACCAAACTGAATCCGAACTCTCATTTGTTTAAAATAAAAAAAAAGTGTTGAAAAAAAAAAAAATCACATTTAGTGGTACATAAATTTAAAGTCACAAGACTTCATGGGTTCAGCTGAACATTGAGCAAAATTCATATCCTGCTCTTGCTAGGCTTGCCACGTTTTCTCCCCAAATTTACCAGCCAGCCTTGAAAGGAGGCCAGCAGGAACAGCACAGGGCCAGGGAAATGACAGCACAGGGGTGGAGAATAGACAAAGGCAGTAAATTTGCAGATAAGGGGTCAGATGGAGAGGTGCTAGTTATAAAGAGCAGGTCAGAAGTGCTTGCCTCGGAGGGAAAACTTTAGGAAAGATGGGGAATTTGCAAACTTATTGGCAATAGCATTGCCCTAGCTGGTGATTTAACAGCTGGACCACCGAATTACTAGCAAGGGGGCCACCCTTGCTATTGCTGAATCCGGTACTGTGATCTCTACGTAACACATAATAAATAATAAAAATAATAACAATAATAATAATAGAACTATGTTATTGTGTATGGCCCAGCCTGAAGAAAAACAATAGCAACTGTACATCTGTATTTTAGCTCAGCTGCAATGGTTTTAACAGCATCTGCAAAAATGCAATTATTTGAAGCTTATTCTAATGGAATCTAATGCCTGTCAAAAACAACTCAAATCCTCTAATCTGAAGAATTTAATAGATATGACGATATTGATGCATTTTCCATCTGGATATTATGAGCCATGTCAGATGCATTACAGCATAAAAATAACTTAATATAGTAATCGTCTTCCTGTCATACTGGAAATGGGTCTTCATTTAAAAGTAAATATTTATACGGCTAGATGCAATATTAAAAGAATCCATTTCCGTTTTGTCATTTTCTACTTATGGAAAGCTGGGAAAGTACTGTGAACTTTTGTTCACTGCCCTAAGGTCACAGATACAGCAAAACTACACGAGAAGTAAAAAGATATTGAATAGCAACAGCAAGAATACCACAAGTAGAATATCACATAAATAGGGGTACTGTTCTCTAAGAATATAAATAATCACTAATATACTCTAATCTAAAGCAGAGACAATAATTAGCAATGAGGTCCATTCTGTACAATAAAAGTTAAAATGTGCCAAAAAGTAACGGCAGATCTATCCTACTCATTCTGTATATGCACAAAGCAGCTCTTCTGTTTTACCCATTCCCTATAATATTTTTCTTTATGATGAAGTCTGCTACCCTGCCACTCCTAAGGATAGTGCCACACTGGTATACTTTTGCTATAATTTATGGGGTTTTTACCTTTAAATTGACTTTTAGGATGGTGTAAAATGTACTATTCTTATTCTTTAATTACACATTTCATTGTTTTATTTCTACTTTATCTGCTGCATTTATCAGCTTTCAAATGGCAGTAGGCTGTAAGGAGAGATACAGTAGATACAGTATGGACTAGATGAGCGATGACCTTTCCTTTATTCTGAGCTTTCTGGAGAATAGGTTTCCAGATAGCAGGTCCCATTCCTGTGCTTGTAATTTATCGACTTTACTTCTAAAAAGCTGAAATTAACCATATAAAGAATAAATTGGAAAATATTCGCTATGCTTGCCCGATATTTGAAATTTGCGAACCAACATTTTTGTCTTTTAAGATCATTATTTGTTGAATATTTGTTATTCTGTGCCACTTTTGAGCTTAAACTTGACAAGTCCTAAAATAATGCAGTAACTCTCAGGGCTGTATTCTTGCAACAGTTTTTTTATGTTCGAATTTTCTGATTACAGCAGATGACAAAGTGCCCCTTGGGATTTTTATTTGGAAAGTAGGATGACATGATGGAAGTTAATACACATTGGTATTGTTAAAGAAGAAAGGGTGCCATTTAACAAAACTTTGCTGTCATCTGAGACTACACTGCAACTATGCCCCAAGTAAACTAACAAACTAGAGCTTCTGCACTTCATTAAAGGAGAAACATATTTGACATGCAGTGTAATAAAGCAAGCATCTGGGGGCAAACATACCAGTTTAAAGGTACATCAAATTCACAGTAAAAAAAAATATTTTTACCCCTGACTAGTGCTCCTTTTGTATAAAAACACACTGGCCCATGGTACACTCCATGTCATCTCTCTGCAGCCATGTTTTGATTTTGGAAGAGTTATAAGATTTACAATACTGAACATGTGCCTAACAAATTGGTACTGTCCAGTGTATTTGACATTTTAAGTGCCTTAAATATGACATTTAAGTATCTTAAAGATCCAGTAACATAAAAATTGAAAGGGATTTATAGTCATGTAAATATAATGTGCTGTTACCCTGTACAGCTACTACTATACTACTATATTTCATAAAAATAGGGTGCAGTGCAGTCATTCAAGCTGTATAGGGCAACAGGGCACATGATTACATAAATGCTGTGTGGCATACAGTGCGTTAATTTCTTACACAGGAATATACAGTACATATGGGTCAAAAGCCATTCGTGGCTCTCTATGGTACTATAAAAGAAAAACATCTGCCATATAAAATAGGACGTTCTGCCAAGAAAGTATATTTGTGAGTGCCCTATCAATAAAAACAATCTTCAAATGAAAAAAGCAAAAATTTGCTTTAATTATGTTACTTGACCTTTAAAGCAACCTTTTGTGATCTTTCACTTGTTATTCAGCACAGACTTAGGCAGTGTTCAATAGTTTCTTGCCACATACAAGATATTGTTTTATATATATTTATGTATTTAATGGTTTGCTTTATATGAGTATTTATGTTATTGGGAATGAATCCCTTTAATACAATGAATCATTTATGATGCAAATTCACGTTTTAGCATCATTACTAATGGCATTTAATTACGCACATTATTTTTGAATGCAACAGATTTGAAGTGTATCATTTTGTTGAACTGTTCCTCATTAGGAACTCTGTTGACCAAACTGGCGTGACAAATTGTAAACGGTTTGCTTAACTCAACCAAGTGATTGGTTTTGAATGATACTCCTTCCAGCAAAGTAACATTGTATAGCCAACAAAAATAACCATGAGAACATTTTCTAGCATTCCGAATTCATAAATGACGCGCATATGATTCTTTTAATCCTTCTTTGATTTGCAACATCTTATATACAGTATAAACAGAAGAAACCATGGAAACGTTGGCTCTTTAATCTCTTCTCATGTGAAGTGCAGCAGCAGAAGACTGAAATATTAAACAGTACTTGACCTAAGACCTCATCAAAGCTTATGACATCACTGAATGGGCCCTGTATACATGAGAGTAAAGGAACTACATTGTTATTAGAGAAAGACTACACACTCTCTCATCTGTTCAAAAAAGTGTGGTTAACGTCAAAAATATTTCCTAATAAACTAAAATTGTTGGACCTGCTACTGTAAACCCCCTGTTGTAACAATGCATTTTTGAAGAACAGCAAAATATGTATAGTGAGAAACCCCCCCGCCATTGTTAGAAGATTCCTGGTGATCTATTTGGAACATATACATACTGGGTGTTAGATGGTGTTAAAAGTCCCTGCTGTGTTTTATATATTCCTGTAATGTACTGTATAATAGGAAAAATCCCAAGTCCTCACCCCTCCAGCCAGCAACCCTCTGATGTTCACATGATGTAGCATACTTGCAAAATAACCATTCCCACGTGCACAATTGGCATGTACCACAATTCAGTTATAGGCTGATGCTGATTTTGAGATTCTGCCCTTGAAATCACAAGGTTGGAAAATGATTTATAATCATTTCTATCATTAATGAATGTACTTTGTCCGGATCTTCCATTTTCTACGCTTCGAAAGGCAAGATTGAATGACTTTAAGGAGCGGTGACAGCCGCATGAAATTATAGCTATTTCCTTTAATTTAACTTATAAAAGTATTTGTTCTTATAAACAATGGCTGATGAGTCAAGTCAAAACCATAGATCATGTTAAACATTGTAAAAGAAAAAAAAAGACTTCATTTAGACTGTCATTATCTACTGCTGGTGCTGTCTCCATAAGAATGACAAAGCCCTCTTTAAAGAGACAGTTATCTGAATGCCCTGCAATTTTAACTTTGTGATCAATAATTGCAGTTGTGCTGAGCTAACAAGAACTGCATTGTGTAGCCACTGGGATATGTTTATAAAACCAAGTAAACTTTGGGCCCGGTGGTCATTATGTATATAAATAGGAGGCACGTAAAGTAACAACAAGATTCATGTTTAAGAGAAATGGGAGCCCCCTGAGGGTACATCCATTCACTGCTCTCAGAGTTGAAAAAAGCACATGTATATGAGCTAGGAGGTGAGGCAACACTTGGGGAGATGCTTAACCCGGCCATATAGTGCTTAACTCTCCAGCACTTAAATGGTCACTGTCCCAAAATTGAAATTTATTTTGCCTTTAAATGAATGAAAATCTTGTTTTAAATGCTGTACTCCCTTTCCTTGTGTTCGCTACCTAGTTTATGAAAAAATAATGTGACTGATTAAGCTTACAGTTGCAGTATTGTATAAGTTTCCATTGTTCTGTTGTTGTTTTTTTTATATTAGTTTGAACTCATTAGACCTACATTAAAACATTAGACCTACAAACTAATGAAGCATAAATATGACTTTGGACCTGACAGCCCTTTGTAAAAATAAGGCTTTCCTTTGTATTTTCCTTGTATTCCAGGCATGATGCCCACTGTAAAAAAAAAAAAATAATAATTTTTAGATTTGGGAACCTTGGGAGGAATTCAGGTCTGTTACTATACAGAACTATGCTCCTTAATGTCCACAGTATGGGTGTCCTACATTTTAGAAGATTAAGGGAAGCATTTACTGGTCACCTGTTTAAAAGCAAACATCTTATTGGTTGCTATGGCTTATTGCTCCTAGGCAAATTTAGTACATTTTATTACATATGGGGGTTAAGCTTGTAATTTAATGTTAGATTGAAACTGTTACTCCAAAGTGCCTGAATTATTACTGTTTGCAGTTGATGTTATGAATACAGTATATGCACCATGACTATTTGAAAAAACAATCACACATGTTAACATTCTATATTTATTGATTTTCTGTGAATATGAAAATGTAAATAACCATATCAAAACTATTACAAAAAATCATTTTTCGAAACTCTCTGAGCAGTACAATTCTCCTTGAACTGTGATCTTTTTCTATATCCAACTTATTTTAAAGGGACATTATGCAAAGTAGTTTTAGATGTGAAAAACATGATTTTTATTTTCAATTCTATTCTACTGTGAAGGTAAAACAATACAAGTTTCATCCATAGTTTTCTCATAGTAATTTGCAATTTTTCTACTAATTTTGTCAGCCATTAGGGGGTTATTTATTTTTTTCTCATATTTTACAAGAAACAAACGCGACCTATATTCTAAACTTTTCTAGTTGATATACTTGAATACCTGAATTTATTACATTTAGCAGCAAAAAACAGCTTCAAACACTCTAAAACTCACACAATTCGTGAAGGTTACAAACATCTTAAAATGGTTAAAGGGAAATGTGCCATTGACTTTTACATGAATTTGAAAGGTTTTAGATGGAGTATTTTTGGAATCAGACTTTTAGCATCTTTGGGGGATATTAATCTTGAGAATTTATAATTGTTTATAATTGTTTACAATTGAGCAACTTATCTGCCCATGTGTGGGGGTTATGTATCCGAGGGGTCTCCCTGATCAATATCTGGCCAAAAATCGGCCTTATATCGATCTGGCAGGTTTGTTTTTTCCTGCAATCGAGGACCGCATTGGATAGTTGATGCGGTCCTATGATCCATTGCCGCCGATTTCCTTTGTATAAATCGATCATTTGGCCCATTGACCCGATATCGCCCTGCCATTGGTGGGGATTTAAGGGAGAGATCGCTCATTTGGCGAGGTGCTTTTAGAAAATATTTAATTGTATCTCAACTGAAGCAGATTGGCAGTTTACACACGGATAATTCAACACAAATACGCATATAAATAAAGCTTTCTGAGCAGAATAATCATGCACATCTGTTCTAAAAACAGTGAAAACTGTAACCACATTTAAACTCATTATTTTTATTCTATATTTGTAGGCCAACCCTGTGCATAATAATATGTGTAAACATATTATTTTAACAGAGATTGCTCATCATTGGCATCAGTCCCTGCCCCTGTAGTGCATATGTGCCCTTTAAAGCATGACAGATTTCTTTTTAGCCAAGAGAAACCAGTGTTTGTGAATGATCCTTTACGCACACCACAGGCTAACAGAGGAGATAAAACAGAGGAGGACTTATATATGCATGCCAGAGACAAGTAGGGAGCAGTTTAAGTAAGATGATGAGGAATGATAAGCGTGCTTTAGGATTTAGCAGGTTTGGGATAGGTACCAAGTAAGAAATGAAATTATTCCAGCTTTGGCGCTTCGCAGGAAATTTTGTTTGGCAATTAAGGCTTTTTAATTGCATACATAGCAGTAAAATAAAGCCGGAGTTGCTCAAGGACAAACGACAATCAATTTACTTTACCACTGATCTACAGTGAGTGCCATATGAATAGAAACATACATTTGTTAAGCTTGTTGTGCAGTGTGATATACTGATCCTACATAAGATTACAAATAAAAATCATTTATTCAATTCTGGCATCTGTGATTTTTGTATATCTTTTTTTCTAATCAAATTGCTCCAAATCAAAATGCTCCAAATTCTATATAATTCAGCAATAAAGCATTGTTTTCGCTTTTTTTTTACATCTAAAAAAGCTACTGTGACATCTGCTAAACATAACAATGTATTTGATTTAAGCAATGCTTTAGACAGGGTGTGTATGGGTTTGCATAATGCAAAGAAGAGTGAGGGAAGCCTTCTGGTTTGTGAGGATAGTTCTTGTTTTTCATGAAATGTCTAATCGTACAAATAAAGAACAGAGCTGGTGGGCAAAACACATTGAGTGAACAGCTTGCCCAAAGCACACTAACAAAGAACAGCCTGCCCTGTGCTTCCAGATCTGGCCTACAAGTGACAGATTACTGTAGATAAAAATGGTAACTATGCCAAAAGTTTTCAAGTGACATTTACATTGCTGAAAATGCAATTATGTTAATGTTAAGAGTGCCACTAAACAGTGCTCATGATTAGATAAAACTTGGTGTTTTCACAACACAATAGATGTCCTGACACCTGAGCCCTGGAAGTATAAACTGTCCTGAACTAGCCCTGCCTAATGAACTTCTAACAGGGTCAGACAGCTTTGACAATTAAATCCTGTTCACACAGTTGTCTGCAAGCAGGCTTCATTACTTGACAACCGTAGGGGTTAGTTTCTGACAAATTGCATATTTGAAATGTATACTCACACATTTTGGTGCCATAATTCACTCCCTGTGCCTGAACCCAGGCCAAAACTGTTTAAGCTGGCCTTAGATGCAAAGATCCAATCGTTCGAATCCTCAAACGATCGGTCTTCCCATCTCCCGACCTGCCACTAACCATTCAGATCAAATAAAGTAGTAAAAGAAAAGATCAGCCGATGTTCTGCCCCTGACAGCAATCGTACGAAAGTTATGTCCGACAAAAGCTAGTGACAGTCTCCCACTGAAAATCGTACAACCGGCAATACACGCAGAGATATTATCATATTAGCTTCTAAGAAGAGGCAAGGTGGATGGTTTAGCTGGAATGTTGCTGCAATAACAACTGTGGAATTAGGTTCAGGGGGGGGCAGTCTGAGCGGTAGGAAGCATAGTGGCATCAAAGAGTGAAGTTAGAAATCACCACAGTATGCTAGAGTGAAATACCGCCTCTCTCCATTCATTTCTATGGGATTTTTAAAGGAGTATTTATCAAAGAGTAAAACTGAAAGTTCACCCTTTGATAGATACGCCTTTAAAAATCCCATAGAAATTAATGAAGAGAGGCGGTATTTCATGCTAGCGGACTTCACTCTTGATAAATATACCCCATAGAGAGGACATTGCAACTGAGGGGGCCCGGGGAATGGTTTGGGGGGGGGCTGAGGCTGCAGGTCCAGTGGGCCCTGGGCCCCCCAGTCTGACGCTGATGTCAGTATTAGACTTCAAGGTTTAGATGCCTTTAATGACACAGCTTGACTGAGTCACTTATATTACGTATTCTACGTGTAGCATTATTTCAAATGATTGGGCTTTCCAGACAAACCAATTAAACTTGCAGTAGCTGATGTTCAGGCTAGCTGGAAGGCCACACTGTACTGATATAACTCATATGCCCTACACTGTATTAACTTAAATAACTCTAACTATAGAATGCAGTCCTACGCTACATCACATTGGCCAATGACTCAAACAAAGTGATGACTTAGTCACCTATAGTTGTAGTCATCCCTCAAAATAATTTTCTTGCGTTTAGACTGCCAAGAATTGGGTAACTCCCAACACCGCATTCAACTTAGTGGATGTGCTTCTTTCTATTAGGGCTGATGACACCATACACACACTGAACAAGCTCACAGGCCAACCACATTTCCTATGTTAAAAAGTCAACTGTAGGTCCCACAAATGGCTTCATGGTGGGAAAATTCAGGCAGAAATAACAGAACCTAGCAAAATGAATGAACTGTATGTTTATTATTGTTGCTGCTTTTTCTCTTTTTGTTGGTCCAATATTGGTCTGTGTATTTTTTCACCTTCTAGAAAACTCAGGAACGGTCAACAGTACCCTCCTTACATCAAGCTTTGTGCATTACTTCATGTACAGAGACCTGGAATTCCCAATAAAATATAATGTCACTGTCACATAGTGAAACATCTGAATATTGTTTTCTTTGTACATACAGTATGTTGCACTCCTGAACCTTTACAACCTTTGGACATAAATCATCATCATCATCATCATTTATTTATATAGCGCTGTCAAGATACGCAGTGCTTTAAATGTACATAAAGGCCACATGACACAATGTTCAATGTGATCTGTTCATACAAAAACATTCCAGAAATTGGATGCTTTGTATTAAACAAAACAGTGGAACAGTCCTAGGATATCTGTTGCTTTTCACTAGTGGTACAGTGACTGTTCCTAAAAAAAGTTAATTCCAACAATTGTTAGATATCTCTGATATCTCGGCATTAAGTAAACATGGAGCTGTGCTATCACCAATACCAGTCTACTCCAACTATACTACTACAGGTCGATAAGTAAGAATTATTGGCATGGCAGTACAGAATCAGATGGTTGGGAATGAGTTTTCTTCACACCACAGACAAGTCCCTGCATCTCCAGAGGGCGGCAGTTAGATGAACATCCACGTGCGGGGAGGAATGTCAATAAAGCTGCATTCTTTCTCTCAGGTCAGAAGGTATGTCATTAATTGAGACAGAATGCTGAGTAATATAATGAATGGATTCGGCTTTGTGCAACTCTAACACAATGTTGCTCTCATTTTGCCTGTGACAATAACTCTTGCACCTTGTGCTCCTGAAATCCCTCATTCCACACTGGGGCTGGGGACATGTTCCTACCCAGATACTGGAGCCTTTCATGGGACATGGGAAAATAGAGATTACCACAGGGAAATAGCTCTCTATTCACAAATGGTGACAATACAGTAAACTCTTTGATAAACATGCCCCTACAACCCCATACTAGTGAATAGAGAACTAGAGAGAAACTGCAGTGAACTATGTTCTCACTCTTTTGCTAAATATGCCACAAGGCAAGATGGGAAAGACTCCCAGTGTCAGAGCGACAGCCCCGCTTGCCCCACACACCCGTAGACGTAGAATGAATGGATGAGTCTGTTCCCAGAGTGTGAGTGAAATCTAGCCAGGACTTTAAAAGATGCCCATACCTGAATATTGCAGGAGATCTCCGTATCGTCCAGCAAACGGATGGTGCACCTCATGTCCAGGTTTAAAGATCGCAGGCTGGCAGTCCGCAAGCGCATCATCGTCATAGTCCACTTCTTCTTCTTCCTCGAGCACTGGCAACCAAACATGCATCCCACACAAGCCGGTGCTCTCAATAGAAGGGACGAAGGCTCCCAGCCTTTAGCCAACAAGATGCATCTCTTCCCACCTCCTCCTTCCCTCCCCTCCCTCAGAGGAGTAATGGTGGTGGTGGGGGTCTGGGAGAGCAATTGCCAGTGAAGGGCTGAATTGATGTTGATGTTGGTTAGAAGAAGAAGTAGGAAGGAGGGGCGGCTAGAGGGGAGTTTATGGCAAAGCCCTGCTTCCCTTTTATCCTTTGGGATTATGGGAGTGTTGCTTCTGCCTCTGCTCCTGCTGCTCTGAGAGCGAGGCTGGGTTTGCAGTCAGCTGTGTGTGTGTATTGTGTGTCTCTGTGTGTGTGTTTGTCACCTCCCCAGCTGAATGAGAGGAGGGTGTGTTAAAAAAATGGCTCACTTATAAATATGTTCTAAAATATATATTAACAGCATTGTGGCGGGAAGCTGCTTTTTTTCAGAATCTCATTTTTTCAGAATCGTCATTAATTTGTCTTTGTTATTTTAAAACATCATAGAAGAGCATTTTTCCAGTCGCAACATTTGCTGTGGTAAAATGCATGTATTTAAATGTGTGGCAACTAAACTGAAGTAGTGAGTTTGATTAAGTTTGCAGCTCAAGAAGCACACCCAGTGCCACTAGAGGTCCCATAGTGGGGGCCAAGTGAGGCGTTGACTGATCAGAAGTTTCAATATTTGTTTATGAAAAGTGTCTTATTTTCAGTGTTCAGGGAGGCACTAAAATGATTGTACTGTGGGGACACGAGTTGCCTCACTGTTGTATGTAGAGAGCTTTATTGGTTTATACTGACACTGAATACTAATAAAGTGTTACTAGATGACACTGGATTTTTTTAAACATGTCACTGAATGTTTTGTGATTTGTGGTAACCTTATTATATATCCTGTTTATTTTTACATGCACGGATAGTAAATTACGAGACTATGTCAAATTTTCTTCCTTCCTAGTAATTCTCCCTAGGGTAGTAGTTGAGATATTGCAGTTGTTCTGAGCTATCGCCATTAACATTGTAAGTACACTAATTTAATTATCTGTACAGGTCAATAAAAGCAATAACTTTCTGCTACTTTTATAAATGCAAATTGACAGGGTAGGTGTTCTGCAACTGTGTCCTTAAGGGTTAGTCCACAAGAGCAGATTGTGAGCCTGGCAACTAATCGCCTCTTATTCTGGCGACAATCTCCCTGAACTGCCTTTGCGTTTCTTCCCGTCCGCTATAATGAAAAGTGAGGCAACTTTGGGCGACTTCGGAAAATGAAGTGCCTCGTGTGCTTTAGCGCGGGTGACTTTTCATTGTAGCGGACGGGAAGACACGCAAAGGTAGTTTGGGGAGATTGTTGCCCAGAAGAATCTCCCCGAATCTGCTCGTGTGGACTAACCCTAAAGAAGAAGAAAAGTCGTTTAGCACTTGGGGGTGCCAAATGTTAGGCACCCCCAAGTGAATGTATTTACTTACCTGAAACCCCGAGACGTTATACCAGCGAGCACCACTGAATTCTTCTCTTCTGGCTTCTTCTTTCTTCACGAGGCTGCGGATGCGCATTAGAGTGAAAAGCCAAACTTCAACTAAAAAGTCTGCTTTTTCATTCTACTGCGCCTGCATCTGCCCCGGGAAATTTGAAGAAAGAAGAAGCCGAAAGAGAAATACTGGGCCAGTGCAGTTTTCTGCTGATAGGAGCACTGGCTGGGGGTTTCAGGTAAGTAAATACATTCACTTGGGGGTGCCTAACATTTGGCAACCCCAAGTGCTAAATGACTTTACTTCTCCTTTAAGGGCAATGCCCCAAGAGCACATTTCAGTCCTTTGCCAGCTGCATTTTAGAAGATCTTAACCCCCCAAATCACCCACCAATTGACCCCAAGGAGAGTCACCTTAAAGTATTCACCCGAGCCTTGAAAGATGATTCTTGCCTCTATTCACTTCTCTGAAATGGAAACTTTCATAAAACAATTAACTTTTTAGTATATCAATACCTTCCATATTCATCTTACATGTATTAAGGAATTACTAGAGTGCTATGTTGCAATTGCAAACAAAGGAACATTCAGATTCTGTTTGGAGGATATTTCAAAGGTTTTTAAAAAGGTTTTCACTGTCTTGCTCTGGCCCTTATAATAATAAAGAAAGGGTCAGGGTTCCTTTCTTACAATGTACACTGAGAGATTGCATTGCTGGCACACCCAGAGGACTTTGCTGCACTGTACTCTTCTGATTCAGTGGAGGGTGGCTGGGTCAGAAGTCATTGTTTATCTGTGTATGACCAGCTTTAAAGACAAATAAGTAAAATATTGTACAGCCCCCCCCCCATATCTGGAACTATGATGTTAGGATTTGTAATTTTTTTGCAACAAGTTACATAGATATATATTTATTATTTATTTCAGGGTATATAGTGGCCCCATGCAAGGAATATGTTCCAGAACTAGACTTCATTGCAAAAAATAATCAGCCTTGTTTACTACATGTGGGTGGAGTAAAAATGTACATAGATACACAGAAATGTATCACGCTTTGTGGGTAGTGAATACAGTGAAACTTCAATTTTACATGCCCTGATTTTATGTTTTCATGCATTTTATACTGTTTTTGTGGTCCCACTAATATATAATGTATTTCCCTGATTATACATTTTAACAGATTTTACACCATTTTTTCTTGCCCCCTGAAAAACAGCGTTTCTGATGTATTATATTTTCAGAAGATTGTTGAGTACAATGGGTAGCATTTGATAGGTGCACTTTCATGGAGATTATTTGTGCTAGGATAAAGAAAGGCATCTATGCCCTGAGACAGATATAGGAGTAGGCAGCGGAAATATATGCCTGGGGTGGCAAAGGGAAGTGCAGTTTCAGAATATGCTTTTATTGTAGTATGTATAACAGCTCCTCATTGGACAGGATCCTTGTTTCAACCCACAGATCTCGAATCAGATGCTTTGCAATGTAGTGTACAGTATGTGTACATACTCTGTGCCTATACCTGATTGTAACTGAAAAATAGTTCGACGTAATAATGAACAACAAAAGTAGCATCAATAATTTCATATGGTAAGAGAATAGGGTCTGCAAGAACACATGATTTGAAGACTTTCTACCTAGAGATAATGATAAGCCAGAGCCTGTGGTTTAGCAGGCAGACATGCAGAGAACGGATCTGAGCAGAATTTCTGATATTGCAAGGAAAGATTTGCTATATGATTAAACAGACTTATTCTGGCTTTAAGGAAATATAGCAAAATTGAGATGAAAAGGTGATCTGGTAAAAAGCTACCGTATATACTCGTGTATAAGCCGACCCGTGTATAAGCCGAGGTACCTAATTTTACCTACAAAAACTGGGAAAACTTATTGACTCGCGTATAAGCCTAGACACAACTACAGCCCTGTCTCCCAGCAGCGCACATTCTGCCAAAGCGACCCCCCCAGCGATCAACCGGACTTCTTTGCAAAGCTGATGGTGACAGAGAATTGCCAAACGGATTACTGTGTGCATTGTCCCACTCTCCCACTACCATGTGCAGAGGGTGCTGTTTGATATTGCCATCACTGTTAATCTTTTGTATAACCAACAGAGGGCGCTGTGTGATATTGCAGTCACTGTTAATCTTTCATATAACCAACAGAGGGCGTTGTGTGATATTGCAGTCCCGGTTATTCTTTTATACAACCAACAGATGGCACTGTGTGATATTGCAGTCCCTGTTATTCTTTCATACAACCAACAGATGGTGCTGTGTGATATTGCAGTCCCTGTTATTCTTTCATACAACCAACAGATGGTGCTGTGTGATATTGCAGTCTCTGTTATTCTTTCATACAACCAACAGATGGCACTGTGTGATATTGCAGTCCCTGTTATTCTTTCATACAACCAACAGATGGCACTGTGTGATATTGCAGTCCCTGTTATTCTTTCATACAACCAACAGATGGCACTGTGTGATATTGCAGTCCCTGTTATTCTTTCATACAACCAACAGATGGCGCTGTGTTATATTGCAGTCTCTGTTATTCTTTCATACAACCAACAGATGGCACTGTGTGATATTGCAGTCCCTGTTATTCTTTCATACAACCAACAGATGGCGCTGTGTGATATTGCAGTCACTGTTAATCTTTCATATAACCAACAGAGGGCGCACTGTTATTCTTTCATATAACCAACAGAGGGCATTGTGGGATATTGCAGTCTCTCCCCAAGTGAACTGTTGGTATAGGAATGATTAAAAGTGACTGCAATCTCTGCAACTTGGGTCGGGTACCGCTGACCCGCTGCGGTAGACTTTTTCAGCACATTTTGGATGCTGAAAAACTCGGCTTATATGCGGGGGTATATACGGTATAAGTTCTGCACCACTTCTGTGAGCAAAAACAGTGGTTTTTATTTGGGGTCCCTGTAAAACTGGAATCTACCATTTTTTTCCCTAAGGAAATATAATGTTAAAGGCACACAAATATATATATATACAAACACAAAAGCATCAGGAATAGAAAGGCTAGACTGGACTTTGCTAAAAAAAAAAAAAAAAACAACTAAAAAAGCCAGCACAGTTCTGGAAAAACATTCTTTGGACAGATGAAACCAAGATCAACCTCTACCAGAATGATGGCAAGAAAAAAGTATGGAGAAGATGTGGAACAGTTCATGATCCAAAGCATACCACAACATCTATAAAACATGGCGGAGGCAGTGTGATGGCTTGGGTGTGCATGGCTGCGAGTGGCACTGGGACACTAGTGTTTATCCATGATGTGACACAGGACAGAAGCAGCCAAATGAATTCCCCAAAGTGTAAAAAGACCCCCAGAAAACCATATATACCAAAGCAGCAAACAGAAAAACTATACTAAAAATACATAATAAACAATAATGCAGGGATAAAATTGCAATATAACCATAAAAATTGTGTAAATCAATTAAATAACAAAGTAACTGATCCAACAGCGTAATTAGTGGCCAAAATCAATTATCCAATAGTCACGCTGCCAAAATAACAAGTTTTTGGGCAAAAAACCCCCAAAAGATAACTGTACAACGAATAAGTTAAAAAAAAAACAAAAAACTTGTTTGTGAGTTTTTGTGTATACATGTTTGTGCACTTCTAAAAGTTGTCTTAGTGTGTAAATACATGTAAATAAGTGTACAAAAGGGAGCAAGTGTGCTAAAATAAATTCCAATCTTTACTAAAATGTGTGTATAAATGTACTGTAAGTGTATGTAAGTGCATGTAAGTGTGTAAAACAATGTGCACTCACAGTTTTTGTAGCAGGAGGATCACTGGAATCGATGGAGGGACCCTGAACAGTGTGTCTGCAGAGTTGTTGCGCAGCAGGAAGTGAGTGGGTGTGCCACGTGGAGGAGATAAGGGAAGTAGCAGAAGCGCCATGCATGGTGCATCTGCTACTTTGAAATCGGGTCCGTGAACGACTTGACAGCCCCCAGCCTCGTTGCCCAGGGGGCTGTCATCCCTTCTGACTCTTTGCAGAGGCGGCAAAAGAAGCCGATGCAGGGAGAAGGACTCAGCTGCTGAAAATGTACGGGGTACGTGCTTGGCAGTCTGAGCCCTGAACCGCCAGCACGTACGCCGTACGTGCTTGGCAGTTAAAGGGTTGAAATACCCAACAGGGATACATCAGATCTAAGGTTTGGTTCAGGAATATTTAAGCTTATGATTCATCAGAGTTGTTTCAAATTCTAGCAAACTAAATCCAGACTGTTATACTGCTTATGGACAAACATCATTTGATTCATATAAAAACATGATGTAACAAATTCATTTGCCTACCTACAGGGTGCATTTATAGAGGTTGTTCATCTTCGAGTTAACTTTTAGCATGATGTAGAGAGTAAGATTCTGAGACAATTTATAACTTTGTGAGTTATTTAGCTTTTTATTCAGCAGCAATTCAGTTTGCAATTTCAGCAATCTGGTTGCTAGGGTCCAAACTACCTTAGCAACCATGCATTGATCTGAATAAGATAATGAAATATGAATGGGAGAGGGCCTAAATAGAAAGATGAGTAATAAGTAGCAATAACAATACATGTGCAGCATTACAGAGCATTTGTGTTTTAGATGGGGTCAATGACCCCAATTTGAAAGTTGAAAAGAGTCAGAAGAAAAAGGCAAATAGTTTTAAAAAAAGTATAAAAATATATAATGAAGACCAGTGGAAAAGTTGCTTAGAATTAGCCATGCTATAACATTCTAAAAAATACCTTATAAGTGTACCACACCTTTAATCTAACCAAAAAATGTATTTTTTGAGATCACTAAATGTATATTTAGCACAAGCTGTGAGCATATATAATATAGGTTTTGCAAACCAGTAGCTTCTTAATGCCTTATCTGGTTTGACATACAAGGTGAAACTGACAAGTTCAAATAGCGTGTGAGTAGTTAATAATCCAGCCCTGCTCTGCTTTAAAGAATACTGCACATTTCCATGATCTATTCTATTCCAGATATGGACAGTAAATTTGTAATGAAAATTCTTAGGACATGCCTATCAGTCAGAGAAATCACGGGAAACTGGAAACACAACTGCTGACACTGCTTGGCACATCTACTGGACTATAGCGCTGTTATGTAAGAGGCCTGTATTGTTTTTACATAAACCTGTTCTTGGTGATAGGGAAGGGCTGACCTGTGGGAAAATAGGGAATTTTTGTCTCACATTCAACTCTATTTTTTATTTTGAAAAAGAGGCCACATGACTCTGCATACCTTCTCATTATCATCCCCTAAGGGTTTGGGTTATCACTAGGGTTGCCACCTTTTCTGGAATAAAATACCGGCCTTCCTATCTTTGTCTTTTTTCCCTATTAATAACATTGGGATCAACCATCATTTTTACCGGCCAGGCCAGGTGGCAACCCTAGTTGTCACAAGTAAAGTCTGCAGTGACCTGGCCATCTCTCAGTGGTAACCAGCTGTCAAGGTTGGAGATTTCTTAAAATCTTTGTCTTTTTTTTACCTTTGCGTTTTTTTATTTGTGGTTTAGTTATTTAGCAGCTCTCCAGTTTGCAGTTTTAGTATTCTGGTTGCTAGGGTCCATATTCCACAGCAACTATTCACTGATTTGAATTAGAGACAGTAATATGAATAGGAAAGTACCTGGAAAGAAAGATGAGTAATAAAAAGTAGTAATAACAATAAATTACTTACTTACAGAGCATTTGCTTTTTGGAGGGGTCACTGGTCCCTATTTGAAAGTTGGAAAGTGTCAGAAGAAGAAGGCAAATAATGCAAATAATTTAAAAACTATAACAAATAAATAATGAAGACCAAATTAAATGTTGCATAGAATTGGCCATCTTATAATATATCAAAAGTTAATTTAAAGATCAATCACTCCTTTAAAGGGCACCTGGTGGGTAAAAATGTTATCCCAAACCAAAGTTGCGGGTGCACTCCGGTTGGGGGTAACAATACTTTTTTAAGAATTGCCCCGCACCTAGGACACACACTGGAAGGGAGCTCCTGGTGTGAGTGGCCATTTCAGTTAGAGCTCATGTGCAAATTCACATCTGACGTCACACGAATAATGAGCAAGTCACAGCACTCCCTCATTATGCACATCCGGGTGCCCCAACATGGCTGCCTGTACCGTGAGCTCCCATAAATGAGAGACTGGAAGATGAGTAGGAGAGGGCCTGAATTGAAAGTTATGCAACAAAAAACTATGAATAACAAATTATAGACCCACAGGACAAGAGGCAGAAGAAGAAGGCAAATATTTAAATGCCATTAAGAAAAAACAAAACCCGGTTGAACTAAAGCAAACTATTTCTTTAAATTCTGTGAAACTGCTGCAACCTGTTCATCTGAACTGAATACATTTTAAGGAACACACCAGCTACAGTATAAAGACACAGGTTTGTAGATTATACCCATGTCCCTGTCTCAAATCAAACACTATGCACAGTTTGTTAATAGTCTTTATTTTGTATGTTATTGTCCTACTTTTTAGGTTATAAACATTTTACTCAAACTTGCTGTTAAAGGGGTCGTTAGAGTTAAAGGGATTCTGTCATGATTTTTATGGTGTAGTTTTTAGTTCTAAATTACAATATTCACACTGTTCACATATGTATGTTTATAATTCACTCTAACATGTAAAATTTAAAACCTAACACAACAAATGTATTTTTTTTAGTTGTAATATTGGTGTGTAGGCAGTCATCTCAGGTCATTTTGCCTGGTCATGTGCTTTCAGAAAGAGCCAGCACTTCAGAATGGAACTGCTTTCAGGCAGGCTGTTGTTTCTCCTGCTCAATGTAACTAAAGGAGTCTCAGTGGGACACGGATTTTTACTATTGAGTGCAGTTTTTATATCTACCAGGGAGCTGTTGTTAAATGGTTACCCCGCCATTGGTCTGCTAAAGGGCTGCTGGGGGGGAGGAGAGGGGAAGTGATATCACTTCAACTTGCAGTAAAGAGTGACTGAAGTTTATCACAAGTCACATGACTGGGGGCACCTAGAAAACTGACAATATGTCTAGCCCTATGTCAGATTTCAAAATTAAATATATAAAAAAAAAAAAAGACATTTGCTCCTTTGAAAAATGATTTTAGTGCAGAAGTTTGCTGGAGCAGCAATCCATTTTGAAAAAAAACATGTTTTCCCATGACAGTATCCCTTTAGCTTTTAGTATGATATAGAGATATAGATATATTCTCAGACAATGTGCAATCTTTTTTTTTTGACCCGGATAACCATGCACTGATTTGAATAAGAGACTGGAATATGAATAGGAGTGGGCCTAAATAGAAAGATAAGTAATAAATGACAATACATTTGTAGCTTTAAAAAGCATTTGTTTTTACATGAGGTCAGTGACCCCCATCAGAAAGCTGGAAAGAGTCAGAAGAAAAAGTCAAATAATTAAAAAACTATAAAAAAATAAACATTGAAGACCAATTGAAAAGTTGCTTAGAATTGGCCATTCTGAAACATACTAGGGCATCGTAGATAGTCATTTGTGGATTAGCTTCTGCTAGGTTTTAACCAATAATAATGAGCGCTCTGTAATTTTTCCTGAGAATAACTCTTTGGTATGCAAAAGTACACTGTACAGTAATTATGTTTTCAGTCACACCCAAAGCCACAAAAGGAGCTGAAGTTGAAGTCCTGAAGATATATATATATATATATATATATATATATATACTGTTTCAAAAAAGTACCCCTCACTCTGTCGTAGCTCAGTGGTGGGTTCTTGGTCAAGGGTTTAGCATACAACGTTCAGATTGGACCAGCACTCCATTTGTATTTTTAAAATGCTTTTATTGAATCTTCACGCGTATTTTCCAACGTGGCCCCCCTTGGGGCCTTTATCAAGGATACAGTGCAAGTGTTACAAAAGTGATATATATACCCTCCATTTCCTTTCAAAAAAGGCGCCAAAATGACGTCACCTATGACATCATTTTGGCACGTTTTTTGAAAGGAAATGTAACGCTTGCACTGTATCCTTAAGTGCTGGCAAGGGTTGTACAGTATAGCTTATGTCTGCTAGAAAATACTAGGGATGCACCGAATCCAGGATTCAGTACGGGATTCGGCCGAATCCTCCTGCCCAGCCGAACCAAATGCAAATTAGGGGCAGGGAGGGAAACTGAGTGACTTCCATTTAGAAAACAAGGAAGTACAATTTTTTTCTCCTTCCTACCCTTAATTTGCATATGCAAATTAGGATTCAGTTCGGTATTCAGCCAAATCATTCGCGAAGGATTCGGGGGTTTGGCCGAATCCAAAATAGTGAATTCGGTGCATCCCTAGAAAATACAGGTGCAGGCTAAGTGCAGCTTGCCTACTGTCTAGGGTTGACAAACAACACAACAATCTGCATGAACTCCTGATCTGCAAGTTGATCCAGGGACTGGTCCGATTGCCATCTGGAGTCAGGAAGGATTTTTTTTTTACCCTCTGGGCAAATTTGAGAGGCTTCAAATGTTTTTTTTCTTCTTCTAGATGAACTAGCAGTTAATGAAGACAGTAGATGAACTAGACTTAAAAGGTTGAACTTGATGGACGCGTGTCTTTTTTCAACCTAACTTTCTGCATTACCATACCATAAACCTTTAAAATAAGGGAATTAAAAATTGATAAGCATTTTTGCAATTTACCTTCATTTTTTTATTTTTTAAAGATTTAAAGAATTTTGTTACAACAGCATCATCTGCTGGTCAGTTTCCGACCTTGATCCTGTCAAGGAACTCGTCTGAAGAAAAAAAAAAAAAGCCTCAGATTCTCACTCACTTTTCTCACATCTTTCCTAAAGAAAAGAACATCAGATTAGCCCTGACTTAGTCTTGAGTGCAGCACAGTCAGAAACTAACCAGCTGAACAAAATGCATATTAGCAGTACATATTTTTATCTTGCAATCAAAAAAATTAATGTAAACTGAAAAAATGCTTAGAATAGCACTCTCATCAATTTTACATTGACTATGTTGGAAGTAGTTGTTTGGCATAGTTACAGTTAATTTGTTATTTTCTTCTGTTCAAATTAAAATGAGTCACTTGTGAATTGGATGAAATGGACTTCATTGGCAATGTCACAAACAAGTCTCAGGTTCTGCATGTTCTCCTGGAGTTGCATCAGCAGGCCGAGAGGGGATTTCTATGTAAACCAAGACACAGGTCGCTCCATCTGGACAAATGGTGGTATTAGTGTTTACAGTGACAGTACTGTCACATGTGCTGTTTATTATACACCCTTAATGTAGGATCGCCCCTTGGGATCCTAAAATTCACGGTGCACACAAACCATACACGTTACGTCACATGAGCCAATTAACAGTGTTCTGTCTTTTGCCCAAATACATCTTCCTGTTAAAGTTGTAGTATTTCTGGTCAGGTGATCTCTGAGGCAGCACACAGACCATCACAAAATGGTGGCTCCAGGCAAGAAATGTAAAATGGCAATAATTATTTTTTAAATATATATATTCCAGTTTGATAAGATTCTTAAAAGGGATAATGTCGTGGGAAAACATTTTTTCAAAACACATCAGTTAATAGTGCTGCTCCAGCAGAATTCTGCACTGAAATACATTTTTCAAAAGAGCAAACAGAAATCTGTCATGGGGCTAGACATATTGTCAGTTTCCCAGCTGCCCCCAGTCATGTGACTTGTGCTCTGATAAACTTCAGTCACTCTTTATTGCTGTACTGCAAGTTGGAGTGATATCACGCCCTTCCCTTTCCCCCACCCAGCAGCCTAACAAAAGAACAATGGGAAGGCAACCAGATAACAGCTCCCTAACACAAGATAACAGCTGCCTGGTAGATCTAAGAACAACACTCAATAGTAAAAGCCAAGTCCCACGGAGACTGATTTAGTTACATTAAGTAGGAGAGATAACAGCCAGCCAGAAAGTAGTTCCATCCTAAAGTGCAGGCACAAGTCACATGACTGGGGCAGCTGGGAAACTGAAAATATGTCTAGCCCCATATCAGATTTCAAAATTGAATATAAAAAAAATCTGTTTGCTGAGGCGTTTTGGAAAAAAAACATTTTCCCATGACAGTATCCCTTTAATATACCACTTGATTTGATATAAACTGTTGCTTAAGTGTTCATTCTGGGGGTATAGTTTTCCTTTAACAAACGAACCATACATGGATTGAAATAGAAACACAAACCATAAAAGGCTTTAAAAATATAGAGCCTACTTTCAAGTTGTCTGTAATTTCATTATATTTTCCCATTATTTTATTTATGCCTATGGTTTGTTTTCTATTACTGCAGCAACATGAATTTACTAAAGAGCTGCTTTTACTAGTGCTGCTGCCCCAAACAGGATTAATCCATAAATCTTGTCACAAACACTACATTATCCTTTTGACTTGATATTTTTAATAAATGGGAAAACAAATCTTTTTTTTTTTTGTTTTATTTTCTGTGCCAAGGAGAAATAACTACAAATAAAAACTTAAGATTATTTGTTTGTACAAGGCTGTTAAAATGAATTTAAATAGCATGTGAATATCGGAAAATATGGCAAAAACGAAGAGCCAGATAAGTCAGGCTACGGTGTACAGATCACCAAGTCAGTTACGCTTCAGAGGCCTTCACTACAAGGTAAGTGTCTCGGAATGGATTTGGTTAAATTTGGCATAATGTCATACAAAATAAGCTACACTAAACAGTTTTACAGGAATTTTGTCAAGGAGTAGCATAACAATTTGTTTCAGAGTTTCACTAACATAGTGATTAACTAAATAGAGGTCTGTTTAAATTAAAATGTTCCTCATTACGGATGTTCTTTTGTATCTATTTGAAAAGACTGATTCTGTACTGTACTTTATTGTACACTGTATTTCCATAAAGACAAGTTTGTGATTATCTGTGTGTAGGTGTTTGTCAGGGTTAATTTTGTCATGTTGCAACTGAGCTTTTGTAGTTTAACCCCCCACAGAAAAAAAAAGGTAAAAGGAAATTATTAATAAGCAATATGAATCTTACAGCACAATGCTAGCAAAAATACATGCTGAAGTCACAAAAAGCGATATTGCATCACTAATTATAACCTTACATTTTACTTCCTGTATAGTTTGTATTCCACATAAATTACTACAGAAGGCTATTGGTTTAAAGCAAAATACCTTTTAACAGCTGAAACCAGTTAAATCAGGGATAAGCAAGCTTATAGTCTTGCAGATGTCTCATCCAGCCTCACACTGTACAACCACAGCTGGAGGGCCAAAGATTGAATATCCCTGGGTTAACCCATCTGCAGAAGCTATTCATTTAAAAAAATCACAAGGCAATGCAGCAGGAAGAAGGGGTACAGGTGTTGTCTGATGCATGCAGCACATCCAAATGAAACCTCTAATCCGCACTGTCAGAAAAACAATATACTTCGCCCTAAGCTCTAATACATCTGGTTTGGTTTGAAACAAGAAGGAAATCTGTGAGTCCAATTGAAATAAAGCAGGTGTTTTATCCAGACTAAAGAGCCATTATAAAAATTAAATTACACTTTGTTTCTTGTTGGGAAAATGTTGCTAGGATGGTTGAGAGCCCAGTAGTCGTTCGATTGCTGCGTTGATGTCTCCACCAGTAGCTATTAAAGCTTGTAAGTTAGCTTCTCTGTTTAAAAATCCCATCGCACTTAGTTGTTCGAGCTGTGGCTGAAATCTAACTTCTGGATTCTGATTCTAGAGGAGATAAGTCAAAAGAAAAATATTCAGTTGGGAGTTAGCAATGCATATCAATAACCCACATATACAGTAGTACATTGCTGCTATAATATTGGTGCTTCATGAATGAAATGCTAAATTGTTTAGAATAAGGTAAACAATACATACATTTATAAGCCCATTCAATTAAGGGTGGCAGACAACAATGTCAGGAGTACAGGTATGGGATCTGTTATCCGGAAACCCATTATTCAGAAAGCTGCGAATTAATGAAAGGCTGTCTCCCATAGACTCCATTTTAATCAAATAATTAATTTTTAAAATGGATTTATTTTTCCTCTGTAATAACAAAACAGTACCGTGTACTTGATCCAAACTAAGAGATAATTAATATTTGTTGGAAACAAAACCAGCTTATTGGGTTTATTTAATGTTTACATTATTTTCTAGTAGACATGATATGAAGAACCATTATCCGGAAAACCCAAGTCCTAGGCATTCTGGATAACAGGTTGCATAGCTGTACTATGTATACGAGTCATCTGCATCTCTCAGTGTAAAACAAATATAAACGTCTCTCATGGCAATGCAGCCTTCTTGTAACAGCATAGAAGAGGGCTCAGACAACAATATATGGAGAGCAGGCATAACTAATCAGTTATATTTTGCTAGTATAAAGGGCAACAACATTACACAATGGAGTGTCAAATCATTTGCAAATATGCTTCACACAAAAATGCTACACAAGCCAATTTTGGCTGTATATGTAATGCTTATGAGATCACCTGTCTAACCTGTGGGTTAGCACCAGAAAGGGCTTGAAGCATTTGCTGAACAAACTGCTGATGCCCTGCTTCAGATAATCCCGACAGTGGACTTGAATTTTCTGTGGGCGCTGAAGAAGGAACACTTGCAGGTGATGAATTAGCACTCCCCAGTCCACCAAAAGGGGCATTGCCTCTGTAGAGAAAAGAAATTGGTATATAATGTATACATTTAAAAGATCACTATGTTATGGCAAATGTATCCAATGTTCATTTCTCTTTACACCCAAACTGTTTAGTTATTCATGTAGAAATTCTGAGACGCAACAGAAATCTAAGGAAGGAAGAATCTTCTTACTAGAAGACATACAGCAAATTTAAGCAATATAGTCTTGTGGCAATATTAAAGCAATATAGCCTTGGAATAAGGGAAAAGTTCTCATTTTATACTCTGTACATATAGGAATCCACTCATGACTGTTTATTTTTGGAAAATTAAAATTTCTCATTCTTTGCAGCTGGAAGCAGTAATAGTTTTTTTTTTTCTGGAGAAATGCTAGGCCTTTATGAGTGATATATTAGTCTGTGGTAAATCTTCTCTACCATGGTTGAATAAGCTCCTGAAAATGCTTTCCAGCCTGCATTAATGTAAATGAATGGTTGCAAAGCCTTTGCACTGCATAGTAGACCAAACTTTGAGCTACTACATGAAGAACAGACAACAAATGTTTTCTAAACTACCTTAATGCATTTTCAAGGGATCAGTCACCCGTAAAAGAGCAGATTTACCACAGGTGACTAATCTTGTCAAGTGCAGAGCCCTTAGATATTGGCTCAGGTCAGACCTGTTATCCAACAAAACAAAGCATGATCAATTATCCTGTAATATACTTTTAAAAGAAAAGAGAAATACATAATATGATTACACCACAATAGAATAAAATACCTTTGGTAATAATGCGGAAGAGTTCAACACTTTCACTATCAGAATCATTTTTTTTTTTTTTACTTAATTTGCGTGTATAGCCAGACAATTTTTGAAAATGATGTGCTCTTGTTTTAGAGGCTTTTTGCTGGGGGGAATTTTTAGTTTACCTTGGAAATTTATATATCTTTTTTTTTTCTTTCAGGAAAACCTAAATTTCTTAATTTGCATTGTGTCATTTCAGTTCTGTAATTAGATATAGGCTTGCATAGGATAGAAAGTATCTAAAATATTATGCAGTTGATATTTAATTTAGAAGCGTGTACCTATGTGTTAATTATTAACAGTACTTAAGGAAGGCTGTATGGCAAACCTTGGCATCAGAGATGGAGCTTCGGTAGCAAGAGTTTGCAATCCTTGCTGGATCTGCAGTAAAGCCTGCATTGCTCTTGGATTTGACATTGCTGATAATGTTTCAGGATTCTGCATCTAAAAGCAAGATTACAAAAATGTAATCACAATGTATTTTGAAACTACATGTTATTTAAATAAGAATATATATCCCTGCAGCAGCTGAAATGCATTCATCAAATGCCAACTGTGGGCTCTTACCTGTTGAAGGAAAAATGGAAGCTGCTGTCTCATTTGTTCTTGTAGTTGAGGATTTCCAGAAAAGAGAGGATTATTCTGCATAACCTGAAGAGCAAAAGCAAATATATATGGAAGGTACCTGTATTACAATTCACAGTATAGTTTTTCCGTACACAACAAAGGGCAAAAATACCCATAATTACTTCTCACATGGGAAAGGTTGTATAAGAAATGTGAATAAATTTCTACCATTTAAAGGTGTTCAATTAACACATCATCATGGTGTGGGCTAGGTACCCTAAGTAATTATTCAAATGGAGAAGCGGCTATGGCGGAGCTCATTGCGGCATGCAGCGTTCCCTTCCTGGTCGCAGCTATCGCGAGACTTCGGGTGTTAGCCCCATACACTCCAATCTCACACAAATTGTTCCTCGCTGGCAGCACTGGCCATTCAAAGAAGGGGACGCTGATATTAATATCAATCCGGCTTTATTGTTTCACACTGTGTGATATTAATATCAGCGTCCCCTTCGTTGAATGCCCAGCGCTGCCAGCGAGGAACAATTTGTGTAGGTACCCTAAGTCCAGGCAAACCTTAATGATACAGGTTACAGTGACATTCTGTACAATTCAATGCTTTATATATGGTGGCAACAGTATGGGGGAAGGTTCTTTGCTGTTTCAGCACAATACAACCCTCATGCAAAATGTGACCCTGACCTCCACCCAACTGAACACCCATTGGATGAATTGGAGAGTTTGCTACGAGTCATATATGATTGACTAACATCAATACCCAACCTCACTAATGTTCCGGTGACTGAATAGAAGCAAAGCCCACAAATCTCCAAAATCTAGTGAAAACCAATCTCAGAGGAGTCTGTTATAGCAGAGGGAGGACCAACTTTATATTTAAGCCCCTAGTTTGGCAATGGAATTTTAGACAAGCAAAAACCTGGATTCTTTTTAGTCATATGGTTTACAACAGGAACTTGGAGATACTGACACCAGAAATTAATTTTCTTTACATCTATCATAATATTGCCTTTGAATGCTACTTATAACTTTGCCATAAAGTATTTGCATTATGCTTTTACATTATCGGTCTGATGTCCCATGTTCCTGTATGAGGGGGCTGCCATATTTGTGCAGCAGGAGTCCATTAGCATTAGAAACTTTAACGGATAGACTGAGATGGGACAGTCAGGTTGGAAAAACAGTCAGGTTTAGGAACTTCAACGAACAATAACTTACAAAAACATGACCTATAGGTAACTTTTAACGTACATTCATATTTTAAAAAGTAGTTTTTAGTGTCAGTATCACTTTAATAAAGTCTTGTATCTGAACTGTATCTCACCTGGTACAGAACCATGACTAAAATCATAATGTTTTTTTTAATGCTGGAGTACAGCTCAAGGTTTCTATATTAAGCAGAAGTAGCAGAAGAAGGCTAGGGAACACTAGGCATCAATAAAAATGTGAATTACAAATTCTTACCTGGGCTGCAAGTTCAGGATTCTGGCCAAGAGACTGCATCATGCTTCTCATGTATGGTGCAGACAACATATTCTGCATCAGCTGAGGATTCTCTGTAATCTGTTCCATCAAGCTTTGCATACCAGGGGTATTAAACATGCCAGCTTTAATTGGAAAACAAATATTATTTCAAAGATATGTGTTGCAGTACATTTTAATGCTGCTGGTGGTGTGGTGGCTAATGTAGATTATGCAAAAAAAAATGAAAACTAACCTCCCAAATTAGGTGGTTGTGTTGATGCTGTTGTGGGATTGCTTTCTGCACTGTTTACTTCTGTAGTGCTTCCAGTGGATGTAGACCCTGCAGTGCTAGAAGTAGGACCCCATGGGTTCGGTAAAGGATCTCTGTTTTCTGTTCGAGAAGGTTGGTTGCCTGCGTTTGATGCATTGCTTACAAGAGAAGCAAAAGGATTCCCTCCAAACTGAAAAGTTAATTTTAGTGTTACTTTACAATAGTTGTGAAAGTGCTGTATGGAACAGCCTGAAAGCTGTAGAGTAGTTTGACCCTTATGTGGCTCCAGTCACAATCTATGGTAGAATAAAATTACCATCGTGCCCAGCTATTCTTTTTTAATACTTCTATGAGCTTCTCTCTAAAGTGGACATGTTGTGGGAAAAGAATGCCAGAGCATTATAATTCTCTAAATATAGAAGAAATGTACTGAGAAAAAATGTGCTTAGGGTGGATTTATTGAAAAATCCTATTAATCCTGCCCATCTGTTGCCCAATGATTTCTCTGGCTGTGCAGAGTAGCTGGTGGGTGGTGGCATTCAGCACACTGCAATTTAGGATAGTAACCAATCAGCATCTAGGCTGACCTGATAGGAGACTAAAGTCCGCCTCTGCCTATCCTTTTCCTACTGTGATTCTGGCAGCAATCGTAACAACGCACCCATCCCTCATTTGAAACATAGACAGGGAACATAGCACTGTATATTATTCATTATTGCCTATTGTAGTGCCTGGGACACATCACAAACCCCAGGAGGGAAAAGGTTTAACCACCCTTCATGTTTACAGATAATAAAGCCATTCACTGCAGTAATACAAAACATACAATATAAATTCAAAAGTGGGCTTTGTGATAGCATTCATTTATTGCAAAGATTAAAAAGGGTGGGGGGGTTGGAAGATAATGAAGAGTATTTACATAATATGTAAAATGCAATATAGCTTCTATTACCTGCTCTTGGGCAGCATTCAGCATGGGCTCCTGTATGTCTGTGTACATCCTTCTCAGGGCATTATAACCACCAGGGATGCTTTCTAAATTACTCAAGGCTCTGTCCTGGTTCCTCATCATCTCTTGCATCATTGCTGGATTTCTAGCAAGTTCTAATGTCTTTAAAATAAATATTGTGCAACAGCTATCAATGTTTTTTTTCCCATTACTGTATCAAAAGCACTTGGCATACTAAAGCATATTCAAAAAAAAGTAATTCTTCAAATGAAGAATTGCATATACAAGTAAGGGGCCTGTTATTAGTCTGCTCGGGACCTGGGGTTTTCCGATAACGGATCTTTCAATAATTTGGATCTTTATACCTTAAGAATACTACAAAATCATGTAAACATTAAATAGACCCAATAGGCTGGTTTTGCTTCCAGTAAGGATTCATTATATCTTAGTCTGGATCAAGTACAAGGTACTGTTTTATTATTACAAAGAAAAAGGAGATAATTTTTAAAAGTTTGATTATTTCATTATAATGGAGTCTACGAAAGAAGGCCATTCGTAATTTGGAGCTTTCTGGATAACGGATGCCACACCTGTAATAATTTTTTAATGCTCCCAATTAAATGTTTTGTACAACTGATGTATTATAATTAACATGTTTTTTGGAGAGCCAAAAATTTCAGAATTAGACTACAGCGATTCAGAATACAGGTTGTAAGAAATGATAATGTTGTCATAAGAATACACATACTTGCCGCATTATATCCGGGTTATTAAGCATATGGTTTATTTCTGGATTTCGCTGGATTAACTGTTGCATTTGTGGATTTGCCATTATCAACTGCCTCATGAGGTCAGGATTAGAAAGCATACTCTGAACAAATGGATTCTCCATGATCTGAACCATCATTTCTGGGTTGGACATAAGCTGCTGCTGCATCTGACTTTGGAGTTCCGAAAAGTTGGATGCATTCATGCCCAGGCTGCTCAGCCCTGCTAGTCCACCTAGACCTCCTAAACAGGAACAAGAAGGAAGTAATATGATTTGAAGACACCATTTTACTCTTGGGAATCCAAAACATTTGCTAATGGTCCTACCCTAAACATCAGCTAGGGTGAGAAATGCTCATTATTTATCAAGCTTGATAAAGGGCTGGAAAAGCTCGAAACGTCGCTTAGCTTGAGGCACGAATAAAGTACCAATTTTTTCACTATAATCGGAGTGCTGCTGAAGTATTTTCTTGTACGTGAACCAGACCTGGGCAGACAGGGTCACAGACGGCACCCGACGCTGCAAAGAGTGGTGAGAGTGTGTGTGTAGCACTACTTTGTGTTTTTTAAATGCTTTTTTGTTGTTATATATATATATATTAATGCTTGGATGTAAGCAAAGTACCTTGGGAAACAGTGTATTGCTATAAAGTGCCAGCAATGTGCAGGAATCTAAAGTGCGCTTTATTAAATGAATATACTTATCAGCTAAGACAATCACTAGGAGGTGTCAGAAATGCATTTTTAAATGCTGATATCCCATACCTGTTAGAGCAGTGGACAGGAGAACTAGGGCCAAAAATGGACAGATAACGGTGGATGACCTAGCTGACTATGTGATTGAAGCCTAAAGCCATAAACTGTCAACCCTAGCTAATTCAGAGCACTCAGCTGAGCTAAAAAGGGTAAGCTGGCGGGATAAGGGATATGTGAGTACAAGAGACTGTAGGCAGAATGTTGCATTTTAAAAGATAAAGGCTTCATATGAGAAAGACATAATTTTGTTGTTGTGCTTACCTAAGCCAAAAGGAGTGCTTGCGGTTGATGTTGTAGTGGTACTGCTGCTGCTTGATGTTGTAGAGTTGGTTGTGGATGTGTTGGAGCTGCTCGACTGAGCCGGTGCAGCCTGTGATCTAGGGTAAAGCAGTATTAAAACAATCCATAAAATTAAGTAACACAAATTATGCAGAACATGGCATGAAAGTATGAAAATGAAATCAAGTTATTTACCGGTTCTGAGTTTTGATGACAAGGTGAACTGTCAGCCCATCGTGGATTCCATGCTGGCTAAGGGTGTCTTGGTCTTTTAAAATCTTCCCAGCAAATATTAAGACAAGTTGTTCTGTGTTGGCTTTAAAGCGCTTGGAGATATCCTCCTTGAACTACATCAAAGATGTTTAGATATAGACAGGAAAACTGAAAATGAACAACACCAGTTGCTTCTAAACACATATTAGCAAGCTGCAATTCCTTCAAGACTTTTTTTTTTTTTAAATGAATACGGTCATCACTTGCCAAAACAAATCCCTTTGAATGTAAAGGGAAGTAGCTAACAAGCAATGTGACCTCCAAATATATGCAAAATATTTCATAAGCTCTGGAGCTGCTTTGACTAAAAAAGGATCAACATGTTCTGAGACTAAAGGCAAACGAGAGACATTGATGTGGAGCTTAAAGGGAAATTATACTCATAAACACCGCAGGTCTCTCTAGAAATGTATCACAAATACTACATATATTTAGCCCATATTTTCATATAAAAAATGTATATATTTTTTTAATATATACAATTGGATTATCACAAAATTAAACTTTGCTATCTTAAGTACATTCTGCTGACTCATACCAGTCATAGTGCTCACACACAAATCAAGGGCATGCATTTACTATAGGTTACATCAGTGAATGAACAGGGCTGTCTCTTTTACTCCCACACTAGCAGCTAAAACCTGCATTTTTTTCCCATTGGTCATTGCTGTCAGGTGATCAGAGAATGAACACACATACATTCGGTCCTGTTATACACAGCTTTAACTAAATGAGAACTTAACTTATATAAATCCATGTTGGTGGTGTTTTTTTTTTTTTTTTTTTTTTAATACAAGTTTAAATGTCTTTTTAGTCACCTTCTAGCACTGTGCTCCATATTAGACACAAGTGTTCCAGATAATAATTCACATAACTATACAATTAAACCCAATGTCACGCTGTTAATGGTCTTTTGCACATTTTGAACAAAAACATTATTTTATTCTTATCATTGGTTTCATCCTGAACACAAATCCCTATACCTTTATATTTTAGATTTAAAGATACTATAAATAAAAGGATAGTATTCATCCTAAAGGTGGCCATACACATGCCGATAAAAGCTGCAGACAGACCGAGTCGGCAGCTTATTGGCCTGTGTATGGGGCCCTCCGTCGGGCTTCCCAGATCGATATCTGGCCGAAAGTCGGCCAGATGTCGATCGGACGGGACTAAAAATCCCGTTGGATCGTGGCCGCATCTGTTCTTCTCTTCTGGGGTGAACTGTGAGTACCGGTATATTTTCTCCCCTTATCTTCATTGTCCTTGCTATTTGACACAAATTTTTAGTAGTGCTGCTACTATCTGCTATCTTTTTGAAGCTAACAGTTACAGTCAACTGACACATCTTTAGCGGCCAGTTTATGTTTCCATGGATAACTCATACATGAATAGGGTTGCCATCAGCACCACACTGATGATTTAGAGGACAAAAAAAATAAAAATTCCATATTCAAACGTCTTCCTTCGCATCTTTAGGCAAAAAAGCGTTATTACCGTTGTTTTGTTGCCTAAGTGGCTAATGCCATGTTTACAAGTGACAGTGTCTGGCCCACAAGTGTACCAGCAGGTCCGAGCATTTACTAACTATTAAAAAAATAAATAGGAAGTGATTGTAAGAATTTAGTTGCTAGCCTTGCAACTGCTCCCATGACAAATCACCTGTAACTGCAGTATGCAAAATGAAGATGCTTTAAATGAATGACAATATAATGTACTGTTGAGCTGCACTGGTAGAAACTGGGGTGTTTGCTTCAGAAACACTACTATAGTTTATGTAACAAGCTGCTGTGTAGCCATGGGGGCAGCCATTCAAGCACAGGATACACAGTAGGTAATCAATAAGTCCTGAAGAATCACATTGTATAGTACAGAGCTTATCTGTTATCTGCTGTGTATCCTTTGCCTTTTCTTCTTTTTCAGCTTTGAATGGCTACACAGCATGTTTATATAAACTATTGTAGTCTACTTGAAGCAAATACACCAGTAACTGTGTAACACTACATTATATTTACATTACTTTAAAACACTTTCCTTGTTTGGTGTTACTGTTCCTTTAAGGAAAGGTTACAGTGATAATGGCTCAGTGACAGTGACAAAGCAATGTTATAGTGCGATGAAAAGCATGAGGAAATGAAAGGGAATGCACTTTTACTTTACGGTCAGTCAGGGCCACGAGTGATAAAGTGCACATTAAATAAAGTGAAGCCTCGGGTGACACTGGCAGAAACAGGGACGAGCAGAGAGTTTAGGGCCGAGTATCACCCTGTCTTTTCCGGACTCACCTCCCTGACGCTGCTGTTTTCAGGTACAGCGAATTCTTCTTTCTCTTTGGGGGTTTTTACTGTCACTTTAATGATGCGAGCCGGGTCCGAGGTTGATGGGGTACATGAACTTGGGGGGTCCGACATGGTTCCAACAAGTGACAGGAAGCAGACTCTTGGAATGGAAGATATGTAAGTCAGTATTCCTGGTGTTTATATACGCCGCACGCTGTTAGCCCTGAGGCAACTCTTTGACTTGCAGGTAATTGGCTCTCATACAGATGTGTGTTGCAACTGCAGCCCAGGTTGACCCAGTCTATACAAATCACTGGGGCTGGTGACTCTTGACTTACGCCTCTCTCTTTTGGGCAGTTTTGGCGCAGCTACAGGCCGCACTAACAGCGCTTCCTCATCCGCCGACGTCACACATCTTAGCCGCAGAGCACGCTGGGACGTCGAAGCCTCAACTTTGCTCTGCAGCAGTTCTAGAGACCAACGTGCTGCGCCTGCGTTGTTTCTGTACCGCGGCGCATCTCAATGACGTAACCGCCTAATAGAAACTGCCAGAACAGTGCAATTGTTTCAATTTCGGTGGTTTCTTCTGGGTTTTAGTTCGGTGTACATTTAAGTTTTAACAAGCAAGATTGCTTGTGGGAAATTGTCAGTTACAAGACATAGAATGTCTTGTAACTGACAGTTTATAGAATTATATATATATAGAATTGCATACCAGTTTATCCATACCTCCGAACTGTCCGTTTTTCGGAGGGACAGTCCCTCTTTTGATAGTTCAACCCGCAGTCCCTCATTTGTACTGGAAAGTCCCTCTTTTCTCTGCACTGAACAGCCAGAAAAAGAAACAAAGTTTTGGCTTTTAGCAGAGAGCCCAGAACAGCTAACAGGTGCAAATAAGATACTTTGTAACAATTTTGAGACACAAAAACACAGTTTAGATAAGGAGAAATATTTTCAAACTTTCATAACCTGCCAAATTTTGTAAACCGAACATGGTAATTAGGGGATGTGGCCACAGAAAGGGGTGTGGTCAAAGAATTGCTGCGCTACGTGTGGGAAAAAAAATTTTGTCCCTCTTTTTACTTCCAAAATATTGGGAGGTATGTAATTCTATGTCAGTTACAAGACTCAGTCTTTTTCAGCAAGTTTCGGATTCGGCCGAATCCTGTAGAGTTGCCACTAGGTTTGCCACCTGGCCGGTAAAAATGATGGTTGATCCCAATGTTATTAATAGGGAAAAAAGATAAAAAATATAGGAAGGCCGGTATTTTTTCCAGAAAAGCTGGCAACCCTAGTTGCCATCCAGCCGGTATTTTACCGGCCTAGCTGGTAAAATACCTGCCAGGGGCCGGTATTACAAATAGGGTTGCCACCCTGCCGGTAAAACACCTGCCGGGGCCGGTATTACAAATTTACAGGCAATGTAGCAGCTGGTAAATTTTAATACACCTAAAAAAAGCCCGTGGCCTGCCCCCCAGTCTGGTGAAAACTCACCTTTTTGCCAGCTTCTTGCGACTCGCACGCTGTGGCTCCACCCCTTTGACATCACAACATGTCCCATCCAATCGCACACCGTGACCCTGCCCCTTCACCGTCACGACGTCACTGGCTTTTTGACGTCACAGCCTGCCCTTTTGTTCCCACCCCCTCCAATGCCGGTGGAAATTTTTTTTTAAAAGGTGGCAACCCTAATTACAAATTTACCAGCAATGTAGTTGCCTATAATTTGTAATACCTTTAAGAAAAAGCACTTCAGCTCAGGCCTCAGTTCTTAGCTTTTTTTTTTTCAAACTTCAGGCCAATGCGTATGTTGCTCTGCCCCCTTTTGCGTCACTGTGCATGGATCCACCCCTTTTACATCACGGACCTCTCCTTTTGTTCCCGCTCCCCACCGGTCGGTGAATTTTTTTTAGAAAAGGTGGCAACCCTATCCTTGTGCCAGGCTGAATCGAATCTGAATCCTAATTTGTGTATGCAAATTAGGGGCGGAGAGGGAAATCAAGTGACTAGTCACAAAACAAGGAAGTAAAAAATGTTTTCCCCTTCCCATCCATAATTTATGCAAATTAGGATTCGGTTCAGTATTCAGCCAAATCTTTCACAAAGGATTTGGGTATTCAGCCGATTCCAAAATAGTGGATTTGGTACATCCCTAATACTTTTCAACATTTGAAATATGTAAAGAGGGACAAAAACATTAGCTGCGCTGTAGCGCTAAGTGTGGCAAAATGTTTTCACCACGCCCATTTTATGATCACACCACCCTAACTATCATGTTCATTTTACAAAATGTGGCTGGTTATGAAAGTTTGAACACATTTCTGGGAGTTTTACTACTAACCAATTAATGAAGAGTCTTTCTCTAGCCATATACCTAGTGCTCGTAAATAAATTACATTACATCCCCAAATACTTTTCTTTATATGAAAAGTTATACTTCATTCTACTGTAACCCTACCCATCGAGCTAAATTGAATGTCTCAAAATAAAGGCCATTAATTATTTTTTAATATTTAAAGCACCAACACATTTAGCAGTGTTTTATTTGTATGGAAATTTGTGGTTACATTCTAATCTAGCCCTTGCTCTGACCATAAAACGTAATACCCCCAAAATAAAGTACATTAAACCCAAACTGTTCCTATTAACATATATGCAAAAAAACATTTGTATCTGTTTTTTGTCTGATTAAACCAAGAACCCTATCAGAGAAAGGCAAGAAGGTTAACAACTTCACTTGATTTACTTGAGTGTGTTAGAAAGAATTTTAGGAACTAGCTTTCTTTGCAAGAATAGTCTAGTATTATAGATGTCATGGAATAGCATATGTATGGAAAGATCTATGCACAGTCAAAGATCTAGCACAGTGATATATTACAAGGCTAAGATACACAAAGCTGAAAGTGAATCCTCGCAGTTGCTAAAAGGGATGAGCAGAATATTTCAGCACATTTCACTGTAAAAAAACCTCACATAGATTCAAATGTATAGTGTAAGTGGCCCCTTACAATTTTATTTTGAGAGTCCCCAATTTTCATTATAACTATAGTCATTCATTATTTATTCCCAGTTCTATACAAATCTCAGCCTCTCTACTCTCCTCTCCTTCCCTCTCCACACATGAAGTTTATAAAGTACTCTGTTCAGCTATTTCACAAAACTCCTGTTTTTCATACAAACCAAGGACTTATAAATCCCACTCTCACTTAGTCTATCTTTCCTTTCTATTGCTGGCAGCTGGGGACATTTCCCCAAACCCTGGCCCTTACCCCATCCCAGTTATATCACGACCACGAGCTCCTTCTCTCCGGAGCAAATTCAAACAGTACAGAACACTTACTTGAACAGAACACTTACAGTACAGAACACTTACTTGCCCGCTTGATCCAATTCCCTCAAAACTTCTCCGCAATACCAATCCTTGTCTAATCAAAGCCTTAACTCACCTATTTAATCTTTCACTCTCAACTGGTATGTTTCCTTCTCAACTAAAACATGCTCTTGTCACCCCCATTCTGAAAAAACCCTCTCTTGATCCCTCCAATCTTGACAACCTCTGACCTATCTCTCTGCTACCTTTCATCTCTAAACTACTTGAGCGCCTAGTCTACAACCGACTAACCTCATTCCTCCAGAAACCCAGTTAATCTTTCATGTGCTCTCTGGAATGCCAAATCCGTTTGCAACAAACTCACCGCTATACACAACCATTTCATTGCAAATTCCTTTAACCTACTTGCACTTACTGAAACCTGGCTCTCTCTTACTGACACAGCCTCACCTGCTGCCCTGTCCTATGGGGGCCTACACCTTACTCATACTCCCAGACCTGGTAACAGACCTGGAGGTGGGGTAGGTTTGCTTCTCTCTCCCCGCTGTACTTTTAAAGTTCTTCCACCTGTTCCCTCTTTATCATTCTCCTCATTTGAGGCTCACTGCATTAGGCTCTTTTCTCCTGTTTCACTCTGCAATACAGTTATATATCGACCACCAGGACCAACTTTACAATTTCTGGACATCTTTGCTGCTTGGCTTTCTTACTTTCTTTCATCTAACATCCCATCCATCATATTAGGAGACTTTAATATACCCGTTAACAACATTAACAACTCTTCTGTCTCTAAACTTCTTTCACTAACCTCCTCCCTAGGCTTATCTTTGTGCTCAGACTCCCCCTCTCACTCCAATGGTAATGCTCTGGATCTCATATTTACCAGACTCTGTTCAACCTCCAATTTTATTAACTCACCATTTCCCCTCTCTGATCACAATATGCTCACATTTCAACTCTCACTAACTCCCTCCTCACCTCCTGCCATTCCCTAAACACGTACTTACCGTGACTTGCAAGCTGTAGACGTGTCACATCTCTCTTCTTCCTTTGACTCTCTTCACTCTAATTTCTCAGCCATCTCATGTCCTAATGTGGCTACCTCTGTCTACTATAGTAGTCTCACCACTGCCCTAAATGAGCTTGCTCCTATAAAAATGAAACGTTCTAGACCCAAACCACTTCAACCTTGGCATACTGCTCATACAAAAGCGCTCCAAAGACACTCACGTGCACTTGAGCGTCGCTGGCGCAAATCCCGTTCAGAATCAGACTTTTGGAGCTACAAATCTGCCCTGCGCTCCTTTAACACCAGCCTCTTCCAAGCCAAACAAACATACTTTACTTCACTCATTAACTCCCTTTCTAAAAAACCAGCACAACTTTTCTCCACCTTTAACACTCTCCTTTCCCCTTCTCCACCCCTCCATGCACATCTGTCTCTGCTCAAGATATTGCTGAGCACTTCAAAAACAAAATTGACACTATCAGAAGGGACACTACTCAACCCCCCTAGACTTCCACCACCCTCCCTCCACACTCCCCAGTCTCTCCTGTGCTCCTTCACCCCTGTCACTGATGAGGAAGTCTCAAAGCTTTTGGCCTCTTCTAACCTTCCCACCTGCCCGCTTGATCCAATTCCCTCAAAACTTCTCCGCAATACCAATCCTTGTCTAATCAAAGCCTTAACTCACCTATTTAATCTTTCACTCTCAACTGGTATGTTTCCTTCTCAACTAAAACATGCTCTTGTCACCCCCATTCTGAAAAAACCCTCTCTTGATCCCTCCAATCTTGACAACCTCTGACCTATCTCTCTGCTACCTTTCATCTCTAAACTACTTGAGCGCCTAGTCTACAACCGACTAACCTCATTCCTCTCTGACAATAACCTGCTGGACCCCCTACAATCTGGTTTTAAGCCACAACACTCCACAGAAACTGCCCTGACTCGACTAACTAATGACCTTTTAACGCTAAAGCCAACAATCATTTCTCACTACTAATACTGCTTGATCTCTCAGCCGCATTTGACACTGTAGATCACCCTCTCCTCCTCCAGTCCCTCCAGTCGCTTGGCCTTCGTGACACAGCCCTGTCCTGGTTCTCTTCTTACATCACCAATCGTTCCTTCAGTGTCTCCTACAATGGAGTATCATCTTCTCCCCTACCTCTTTCTGTTGGAGTTCCTCAAGGCTCTGTTACTATTCTCCCTCTATACTTCCTCCCTTGGCTAATTAATAAATTCGTATGGTTTCCAATACCACCTCTATGCTGACGATACTCAGATCTATCTCTCATCTCCTGATCTCAACCCAGAACTCCTAACTCGCGTCTCCTCCTGCCTGTCCGCTATCTCTACCTGGATGTCGCAATGCTACCTTAAATTAAACCTCTCTAAAACTGAAATGGTTCTCTTTCCTCCAACTAACACCAGTAGCATCCCCGAAGTATCCATCATAGTTAACAATTCCACTATCACCCCCTCTCCCCAGGCCCGGTGCCTTGGGGTTATCCTAGATTCTGCCCTGTCATTCACTCCTCATATCCAGTCACTTATTAAATCATGTCACTTCCACCTAAGGAACATATCCAAAACATGATCATTTATCACCCAAAATTCTTATTCACTCTCTCATCATATTGCATCTAGACTACTGTAACTCTCTTTTAATTGGCTTCCCCCTCCAGAGACTGTCACCTCTCCAGTCCATAATGAACACTGCTGCGAGGCTCATACACCTCAGCAACCGCTCCTCCTCTGCCTCGCCATTCTGTCAATCCCTGCACTGGCTTCCGCTACCTTTCAGAATCAAATTCATGACACTGACTTTCAAAGTACTTCATAACTCTTCCCCACCCTACATCTCTGAACTCATCTCTATATACTCACCCACTCGCTTACTACGCTCCTCTACTGACCTGCTACTCAACTCTTCTCTCATTACCTCCTCACACGCTCGCATTCAAGACTTTGCATGGGCTGCACCCCTCCTCTGCAACGCTCTCCCACGGTCTGTCCGACTTTCTCCCAACCTTTCTGCTTTCAAAAAATCTCTGAAAACGCACTTCTTTCGAGAAGCCTACCCTCACTCTGCTTAACTACCAAACGCAACACCACATACAGTACCACATTTCTCACCCACTTAATTCGATCTTGCCCACTCCCACACCTTGTGTATTACTCCCTTCCCTTTAGACTGTATGCCTATGCATAGGGCCTTCCTGTATTGATTGTGATGTTTGTTACTCCATATATTCTATATATGTAATTCGTGTGATGTAGTTGTATAATCACATTTACTTTACAGTGTTACGCAATATGTTGGCGCTATATAAATACATGTTAATAATAATAATAATCACAATATTTCGGGAAGTTGTGTTACCCAATACCTTCCTCAGGTGTAAATGACCCCAGTGGTTTTCCTTTTATGAGAAGGTGAGCAGGGACCTCGATTCTGGGATGGCAGTGGATGTGATCGACTTTGCTAAAGCATTTGGTGCCACACAGAAGATTAATGTTTTAAATAAAGAATGTTAGCCTGGAACATAGTATTTGTACCTGGATAGAGAACTGGCTAAAAGATAGACTACAAAGATTAGTGATAAATGGAACATTTTCTAATTGGACCAGTGTTGTTAGTGGAGTACCGCAGGGTTCTGTTCTTGATCCTTTGCTTTTCAACTTGTTTATTAATGACCTGGAGGTGGGCATTGAAAGTACTGTTTCTATTTTTGCTGATATTAAATTGTGCAGAACTGTAGGTTCCATGCAGGATGCTGCCACTTTGCAGAGTGATTTGACTAAACTGCAAATCTGGGCAGCAAACTCCAAAATGAGTTTCAATGTTGATAAATGCAAGGTTATGCACTTTGGCAAAAATAATATAAATGCAAGTTATACACTAAATGGCAGTGTTTTGGGAGTTACCTTAACTGAGAAGGATCTAGGGGGTTTTTGTAGATAACAAGTTGTCTAATTCTGCTCTCTGCTCTGTCCCTCCTGGCCCTCAATGCTGTCACTTCTGGCTGCACATGCACCGTTTCCCACGCGGTATCTCATTTTAATTAGTTTTAGATGTGTTTTTTGCTACACCAATATGTGAATATGAGGCAGTGCAGCTGACCTGAGCTTTTGATAGGTTAGTAATGCCTGTATATTACCCATTATCTTCTGTGACATCATTCAGTTGTCTCAGGATTTCAGAGCCTTTCTCAACTCCAGTCTTGTATGATTAGCATGGTTTACAGCTGCCAGACTGCTTCCCTGCATCTGATCTGGTTCATAGAATCTACAGTTGTGTTCAAAATAATAGCAGTGTGTTTAAAAAAAAAAAAAGCTCAAAATCTTTATAAACCTTTATAATAGCTTTGATTTCTATACACGCATATGCTTTGGGAACACATTGGGAACATGAAGAAAAATCAAATTTGTGCTATTCCTTTACAGAAAATGAAGAAAAGGGAATATTAGGTTGTTCCAAAAAAAAAAAATAGCAGTGTCTGCATTCTTCTTTACAAACTCAAACATTTACTGTACAAACTGAAAAATGTTTCAAGGTTTAGCTTTATTTTGAATCTAATATTTAGTTATATAAGCAGTGTTTCTGAGAAATGCTGCACATCAGTGTTGCATGGAGACAACCAACTTCTGGCACCTGTCACATTCCACAATTCTTCTGCATTTCTTGGTTTTGCCTCAGAAACAGCATTTTTTATGTCACCCCACAAGTTTTCTATTGGATTAAGGTCCGGGGATTGGGCTGGCCACTCCATAACATCAATCTTGTTGGCCTGGAACCAAGATGTTGCTCATTTATTGGTGTGTTTGACTTGTCAAAACACCCATTTCAAGGGCATTTCCTCTTTGGCATAAGGCAACATGACCTCTTCAAGTATTTTGATGTATTGAAACTGATCCATGATCCCTGGTATGTGATAAATAGGCTCAACACCATAGTATGAGAAACATCCCCATATCATGATGTTTGTGCCACCATACTTCACTTTGTACTATGGCTTGAATTCAGTGTTTGCGGGTCGTCTGACAAACTGTCTGCGGCCCCCTAGACCCAAAAAGAACAATCTTGCTTTCATGAGCCCACAAAATGTTGCACCATTTCTCTTTAGTCCAGTCACTGTGTTCTTGGGCAAATTGTAACTTCTTCAGCACTTTTTTTTTTTTTTTCAATAATGGGACTTTGCAGGGGCTGCTTGCCGATAGCTTGGCTTCACGTAGGCGTCTTCTTAATATAACAGTACTCGCAGGTAACTTTAGACCTTCTTTAATCTTCCTGGAGCTGATCATTGGCTTTTGCCATTTTGGCTATTCTTCTATCCATTCCAATGGTAGTTTCAGTTTTCTTCCACGTTTTTCAGGTTTTGGTTGCCATTTTAAAGAATTTGAGATCATTTTAACTGAGCAGCCTATTATTTTCTGCACTTCTTTATATGGTTTTCCCCCCCTCTAATCAACTTTTTAATCAAAGTAAGCTGATATTCGGAGCAATGTCTGGAACGACCCGTTTTACAGGGAGAAATACACTATAACCAGCATGCACATTTGCTGCCTTCCTTCCTTAAATAAGGGCTGTAATCGACACCTGTTTTTTCACAAAATGAATGACCTCACTAATTGAACTCAATACTCTAATTATTTTGAACAAGAGATCGATATGACTATATGTACGCCCGACCTGGACATTTCATTAATCCACATGGACATTTGCGTACTTTTACATGCGGATGAAAAATGGTGGGGTGGTTTTGGTTGGCGAATTCCGGGCGGCGAGAACAATAAGTAGCTGCCCTGTCAACGGACAGTGATCTTGAACTGAACTAAGCTCCATGGGTTAATGTGCATGCGAATTGGCTTAGTAGTAACCTAGCATACTAGGGTTGTACAGTTTTTGTTTTTTTTGCTTTTTGTTTTTTCTCCTTATGGGTGCTAAGTTTTTACTCTAGGGCTCCATTAGGCTTATACATTATTAAGTATCATTTAAGTTAATTTAATACCGCTCCTGACTTCCCAACATACTCAAGTTTATGATACTATTTGTTACTTTGCCCAATTAGTTATAAACTGAGGTGTAAGAAACAGGAAATGATAATTGAGTTTATTAGGTAAAATAGTATCTTGTTTAGGGATGCACCGAATCCAGGATTCGATTCGGGATTCGGCCTTTTTCAGCAGGATTCGGATTCAGCCGAATCCTGCTGAACCGAATCCGAATTTGTATATGCAAATTAGGGATAAGAAGGGAAATCGAGTGACTTTGTCACAAAACAAGGAAGTAAAAAATGTTTTCCCCTTCCCCTTCTAATTTGCATATGCAAATTAGGATGCGGTTCGGTATTCGCCCGAATCTTTTGTGAAGGATTCGGGGGTTCAGCCGAATCCAAAATAGTGGATTGTTCTTGGAATGTTTTTAAAGCTAATCTTAACGTCATCTTAATCTTAAAGCATTTCCACACTGTATTATGCACTTTGAGAAAGCCATATAGCCGTACGATCAGATTACGATGTGCCATAAGCTCCGGCGGGATCGGTCGGGTCAAAATCAAACCTGACCAAACGTGTCGGCACACGCCACACACGATCCAAAAATCATACCAATCCTCGATTCGTACGATCGGATCTGTGTGTCTATGGCCACCTTTAGTCCTATGTCGAGGCACTTAGGATAGATCCCAAGCCTCCACTAAGGGTGCAGGGTTTAAATAAGTGATTAGGACCCCTAGACATTAATGCCAGTAATTTGCCTTCAAACACTTTTTTTAGTTCAGTTGGTATCAGATAGTTTGCCAGAAATAAAGACTTTTTCCAATTACTTTACATTTTCTATTTGTGACTGTTTTTCTATTATTGAAGTGTAGTTTCATTTTTCACCTTCTAAAGCAACTCGGGAGGGGGGTCGACAACACTGTTTGAATTGATACATTTAGTTGATACATTTGTTATCTTTGTCCTAACTGAGCTCAGTCCCTGAGTTTCATTAAAAGCAGCTGGTAGAATTGATACAATAGTTGCTAATATTCCACAGATACTGCTGAAAAATGGATCAACCAATGGAGCAAATTAACAGTTCAGAATGCTCCTGGATCAATGAGCTGCCAGACTGAAACACTAGAGACAGGGACGTTCAATTTACATTTTGGGAAAACAGTAAAAAATAAAAGATGGAAAGCAATTGAAAACAGTATTTGTATAAATGTTTGAAAAAAGTGTTTTGCAAGGAGAACAACCCTCAGAACTTGACAGCAGTTGAATTGCCAAGCCTGAGAGTTGCAAAACAAACTTGTATTTACAAAATGTCTTATAATACTCTGTAATACTGTATACATCAATTTAAACACGAAACTAGCCCTGTCAATCCACCTGATTGCATCTTTACAAAATCTAGAACAGATGTTGCCCAGGTTTTCTCCAAATCCTAATGTAATGACCAAACATGCAAATGGAATAACAGCTTTTATTAATGAAAAACTAACAAAGTATGACATTCAGATAGCAGTATTTTATCACTGCAGAAAAGTTAGTGTTTATATAAAATGTTCCATCCACTCTACTGCAGGTTGGCAAAATGCTTGATTATCGTCCATGTTCTAATTCTGGATTTCTTTTGCTTTTTTTCCCACCCTATCGAAAAACAAAAAGTCATAAATATACATCTCTACATATTTTAGTAAAAGACACACGTAACAAGTAAATAACCATTTTTATACTGTTACCTGATATCTCACTTGTTCTGCCTGCAGAACCTTCACTTTAGATCGTTCTTGTTCTAATGCAGCATGAAGTGTAGTTACCTAGGGCACAGAGAATGAGTGTATTGTGGAATGTTGAATAAACAATTTCTCCCATCAGCCCCTATTCACAAACCCAAAAAAGGTGGGGGCTTAGCAAAATATGATGTGTATTACCATGTATATGAGTTTGAGAATTTGAGGAATATGTATTTATGGGCTTCTTTCCTCTCAATTACGTACCAGTGGCTGGTGACTTTACTAAGGCTATGGACACACAGGCTGTTGTCAGCCTGCATATTTTTGCAGACTGAGAGAAGTAGATCTGCTCAGTGCCCCTGCTCCATTGATTCTAATTTGACCAGTCTGTGTGTGGTAACACACAGTGGAGCTGACGCTAAGGTTAGTGTGTGACTGATCAAATTCAAGTCAATGGAGCAGGGGCACTGAGCAGATCTACTTCTTTCAGCCTGCTAAAATACTTAGGCTGACAACAGTCGCTGACAACAACCTGTGTGCCCATCACTTTAGGCTTACAGCACACTGCTATTGTCCTCTCTAAAGTTTCTAAAAAATGGTGGTTTTCCTGTATTTCTTTAAAACTCGAAACTTAAGATTTATTAAGTGTAACCAGGAAAACCTCTAATACAGAAATGCTGTTGAGGTCCCATAGAAGTCAATGCACAGATATATTCGGACAATTTAATAAATTCCCTGGCATTCGTAGTTTTCGTTAAAGAGAGTCTAATCGTAGTTTCAAAAACCTCTAAAACCACTAAAGTTCGCACTTTAATAAATGGGCCTCAAGGTGCGTGTGACCCAATGGTTTGCGATATGAGACAACCTTCATTTTATATGTTAACAAGAAAAGTATTTACCTGCAATGTTAATTCATTTTTTATAGACAGCAATTCATCCACTTGCAGCAATATTTCTGCCTTGTCTTTCACTAATTGAGAAAATAAATTGTTACATTTTAGATGGCCAGTAATACATGTTCTATTTTGTGTGGCATTTATACGACTTGTTTCGCTACATGATGAAGAAACGGATTGGCGTGCACAATGCTCTATGATTGCCAGTCCACGGTTGCAAAATACCGGGAGTTGTTGCAGATCACTCCTATTCACTTGATTGAAGTGCTGCGAGTTGCCATGTGCAGGAGGATTTCCAAGAGAAAATCATAAGTACTAGGTCATCCATTACATTTCCCAAGCGGATAAATAGCAAGTGTTCTGAGACGCTAAGGGGGTTAATTATTTAAGTCTGAATCCAAAAAAACTCGAAACAGTTTTTTTAACTAGAAATTCCGAATAATTAGAGGAAAAAAAACCTTGCATTTTTGAGATGTTAGGAGGATGGAAAACAAGTCAGAATCTGAAAATACTCCATCTCAGACCTGCCGAGGTTGTGTTTAAGTAGATAGAAGATATCCTATCTGGAAGTTTCTGTGGTCTGCTATGGAATTAGCCAGAAAATCCGACTATATTGGACTTTTCGGGCAATAACTTCCCCCCAAAAAATAGAGCAATTCAGGGGAAAAAAAGCGTACTATTCAGATTTTTGCTCAATTTTTTTCTTGTTTGTCCTCGATCCGATTAAATTGTGCTTTTTTATTAATAAATAAGCTCCAATTGTGTATTCTAGTTTGGTCAGACTTTTAATTTAAATAGTCAGATAAATTGGATTTTGATAAATAAGCCCCCTCGTATCATCACATGTAGCTGTGAACAAAATGCTGTAGGGATGTTCTTTTTTATTGTGCTTTTTTAATAATAAATAAGCTCCAATTGTGGATTCTAGTTTGGTCAGACTTTTAATTTAAATAGTCAGATAAATTGGATTTTGATAAATAAGCCCCCCCCCGTATCATCACATGTAGCTTAAGTAAGTTTATTGTTTTCTCTGGGAACAAATAGTCTCCAATGACTCTATAGGGAACAATTAAACCCATTTTAGCCAGCTACAAGTCTACTGTTTGATAAAAACACTTAAAGAAAAGACAAAAGAGACTGGCAGGTGGCTTAAAACGTAGGTCAGTCTCCTCCGACCACAATTAATTACAAAACTCAAGGTAAATTCGACTGCCCCCCAATGAACGGACTGACATTAGCACATTCATTCATTATTTTAACTATTTACATGAACTACTTATTATAGAGTAACATCAGCTGTTTATATAGGGATCTATTTAATGAAGTAAATGAACATCTCCTACATGAACTTTACAACTGTGGAATGACTATTTATTGGGCGAATAAACTTTGGGAACAAAACATTTTCCAGAAACATTTATTATAGCTACTTTTGTCTGTAAAGGTTCTCATTCATCCAGGCCATGGTATATCTATTGGTAGTAAGGCAGATCAACTAGACTTGCTGTATTTTTGTTTCTCTTGAAGATGTTCCGCTAGTCACCCTACTGTCTCTCAATTCAGAAGTCCAGTTGATCTGACTTACTAGTATAGATATAGCCACTTATTAGTCAAGGCCTCCTATATAGTTCCTAAGCAGTAGCTGTGGTTTGAAAAAAACACACATCCAACAAGTTCAACCTCTTGTTCTATTACACGGTTTGTGTAACACACAAAAGGCCATGTGCATATGTGTATGGGGCCCTAAAGTTTTTGAAGACAGCCCTGGTCACTGCCCCTAATAATGCGACAGGAACAAGGTTGCTTGTTGTAACTAATTTCTAACACAAAGTAGGCCCATGGGAGGTGATACATATGCTGTTAAGGCAAAGCTAAAACTGCAAACAGAGCCAGTAACTCCTGCAAGGAAGTTAGGTAGACAGGTTCAGCTCAACATTTTTTAATTGACAAACTGAAATAATAATAATCCTAGATTAATAATATTAATACTACTACTACTAACATTAATCAAAGAGAAATAAAAGGTATGCACTCACTTTCTCCTTCTTGTAGCATTTTCAGAAGTTGGGAATTTCTGGCTTTTACTTCTCTGTACTTTGCCTTTACAGAAAACATGATAAAGTTACATGAAAAAGTCTTATTTTCTAAACCAAAAACAAATGATTTAAGAAAAACGTACCTCCCACTGAGAAATTTTGCTTCTCATTTGTTGTAATGCTATTTCTTTCTTTTCAATTTCCTGCTTTAACACTTCTGTTTTACCATCTTTAAGAGCTGGTTCCTGCAAGTACCAAACCAACCACATTACTGTAGTGTGCATTACTGAAATCACGGCATGATTTAAACAAAGGGAAGTATGCAACACAACCAGTGTTGTGCCCTAAAGGCCACAATTTGTACATGTACACAGCTGGGTAAAATGAAGACAAACTGCTCACTAATTGGAAGCCAATATTTCCTGGAACATACCGTGCTGTACTCGGGAGTGGCAAAACTTTCAGTTACATCAGTGCTATGTTCATTTCTTTTTTCCTTTAGGATTATTTTGGTAACATCGTCTTCTACTTTATTGAAAAAGCCGCGGCCTTGAGGCAAAGCTGGTGATTTTAGCTCCTATGCAGAAAACAAACAGTTTGTTTTAGAGTACTTTAGATAAAGAGTGCTCACAAAGAAGAAAGGATACTTTTAAGGACCTTAGGAAAACAGTTAAAGAATACTTGTAAAGGGAACAAGCACTCAAAAGCAATGACATGTGTTTATAAAACCATGGGTATGGGCATAGGAAGCAACATTTTCTGCAGCCCTAATACACTTCATCATGTTTTGGAGAGAGAATAAAATTTTGTGTTTGTAGGTTCCCCCAGGAGTCCTCCTGACTGTTCTCAATCTAGCCTAGGTAATAGGACCTCGACCTTGAGGAAGAAGTAGTGAAGGGGGAATTTCACTGCATACAGTCAGTTTACTTATAAAACGGTAGACATTTTTTAATTAAAGTATTTTGGAGATGGGTTTCTATTTCATTAAAAAAAGTAAAATGGGATTTTATTTGTTCGCCTTTACATTCCCTTTAAGTATTTGGAATCTCTGGCTCCATGTTCAGGTAATCAGTATCACTGACACCGGTTCGGTCAGCCATTTAATTTATGGTTTACATTTTGGGTTGATTAACTGAATGCCGTGGCCTAAAAGTGAAAATTTTAGGATGCTATAGATGGTTACACCATTTACTTACTATTTACCATATAAACATGCAGTATATTGGTGTAACCCACTAAAAAAATGTTAGAGGCATCATACAGTATGTATGCATACTTAATCTCTAATGTTATGGAAAGAAAATTAGATTATTACATTTAATGGTCAATTGGTCATATTATGAGGAAAAATTAATAATGCAGGCAAAATTCTTGAAAACTTACAGGTGACCCCCTACAAATCATTTATCTCATATAGTAATTTAAATATAACATTTGTCCACTAAATAGTACTCTATGTAATGTGGCATTAGAATTTTGAAGCTTTCTGTAGAATTGGTTTCCAAAAACTAGATCTCATACCTGTACGGGCAATAAGTAAACAGTCTAACTTCACAGGTATCCAGCCAGGGGCTTTTGTTGCTCTTATGTACTGCTGTCCAGCAAAAAATCCATGATCCGTGATCAAAACACCTCTGTTTACACGTCACCTCTTGTAATTGTAATCAATGAGGAATATATCTAATCTAATCTACCGGATATACACAGAACAATGACAGGCAGACCAATGTGCAAAAACTCTCAAGTAAGTGCTCCTCTTTATTAAGGGCAGTACAGAGGAACAATAAAGATGCTCTGCACCATCTTTGAGAATTGATGTTTGGCAATATTAGGTACTGTGGCACTGGAGTACTTGGATTTATGTTCAGTCAGGGCACTATCTGCAGATAGTTTGTACTGTATGTCTACCCAGGGCTTGAGTGTGTTATCTGTGGGTACTCCTGTTTCTCACTCAATAATGGCTCAAGATAAAAAAGACAAGTGTGCGTAGATAATATAGGGATGTTAGATGAATGTTCCACTGGGGCATAGACTGAAGTAAATGATGCAAAATCTCTCAAAATTGCCGCAGAATTGGCTGTATAAAATAAAAGGATAAATATACCAGTACCACAGCTACCTTATTTTATTTCTGAGTTAAAACGCTCAAGTTCTGATCTCATCATTTTTGTGTCTAGTTTGCGAGAGAGACATGACAGTCAGGCTACAGTTTATGGTCCCTCATTTAACAAGTCTCTTTGTGGCACCAAAGAAACCTAAAGTGCTCCTTTTTATAGTTGCAAGTTCAGTAATGCAATTTGAGCGAAATCGCTGTTTTTTCCTACAATGAATGTTAGTATTATGCAGTCATAAGGGGGCAATGCACTGAAAATTTTTGGTGTTCACGGTATGAGTGATGTCTGTGCTCGATTCTTTATATGCAACTGCACCACACAGTAGCTCCAGGGTTCCCCTGAGTCAATAGCACATGATTAGGAAAGGGAGGCAGGAAAAACTGAGTGGCACAAAACGCATTTACATGGAAGTGCAAAGAATGCATTTTAAAAAACTGTCTGTGGGGGAAACTGAGAGAGCCCGTCTGTGCTTGCAGTCGTAAAAATTCTATTGGTTGCTATGAGTTACTGCTCCTGGGCAAATTTAGGGTCTTTTATTACATGTGGAAGTAAGAGTTTTGCAATTTAAAGTCACTTACAAATGTTTTTAGATTCTCTTAATTGTAAATTAAAACTAAAGTTGAAATGGGATCTTACCTCTTGTTTTTTTGCTTGTTGATCTGTAAAAATAGAGAAAAGTTACTGTACATTATTTATTCAAAAAAAGAATGTAACAAATTCGAAGTGCTCGATTATAACCCACTTTCTGCTGCTTTTACACTTTCTTGTTCACACATAAATTTTCCCCAATGAAAGTATATATATTTTTTCTCAGATATCTGAATATTGATATCATATTATATCTTCTGAGAATTTTGAGCCTCCACATACAAAGTTAAAACCTAATGATATAAAATCTACCCAACAAAACAAATAACTAAAAAAAAAAAACACCACAAGTCAGGTTTGTAACTAGCAAGAAACATCACTTAGGGCACGCTCCAGCGCCATGTGACTTGAACCTCATACAGGACCACAACAGACATTTAATGAAAGTGTAGCATAGCAGGGTTTAAAAATTTGGGTTTGAAATTGTTAAACTGGCATATTTTTAGTTCTCTAATATCAATCGGTGCTCCCAACGGGTCTCTCTAGGTTTGATTTTTCCTACGAACGAGGACTGCATTGGCTAGTTGACGCGGTCCTACAACCCATCAGCGCCCATTCTCTTAAGCTGCCCATAGACTCAAAGATCCGCTCGTTTGGCGACATCGCCAAACGAGCGGATCTTTCCCTGATATGCCACTAATGGCATGGCTATATCAGGGCTTATCCGAATGTTAGGCCGTATGGTTGAACGATCGGATTGCGATACGCCAAGGGGCTCAGATGGGTCGGGCGGGTTAAAATCAAACCTTCACAATCACCCGTCGGAAGCCCCCATACACGGGCAGATAAGCTGTCAAATTGGTCTCCTTCCTTCCCATTTATACCATCAAGACTACTGCCTAGTTCTTAAAAACTCTTGACTACAGCAATCAGATACCAGATTGCAGCTGGTTCTTGCTATAGTCATATAGGTCAACCCTTTCTTGCCAGCAGTTTATCTGGTGTAATAAGTATGTTCATTGGACTACGTGTCATATGTTTAAACTAACTCTCCTGCTGTTGCATGCCTAGTGAAATTATTATTATTAGTGAAATAGTGAAGTTTTAGGGTTAGGTTCTCCTGCTGAATCACAAGAAGAATAACTAGTGAGAGACCAGGCTGGCTGCAGCAGAAAACAATAGTTTACATCTGAAAAATCCCATACTTATAGGGCAGCCTTATAATATTAAATGGAAAATATATCCCCTTTTTGAAATGTGTTCATTACATAGAATAGGTATGCAAACACTGTTTAGGACTTTATAATCTCTATAATGCACTGCACAACATGTTGACACTATATAAAGAAGAATAATAATCATTGTTTATAGTCAACACAGGTTTCTGAAGATCAACTTCAAAACAAGCATTCCATATTCAGAGTTGTGCACCCAGACAAATAATTCTGGTCTAATGTCTCCTTCTTATAATGCAAGAGTCTGCAACTCATCACAAGTGAGTTTACTTACAAATGAAAGGAGAATGGCCTGCTTGATATCCAAATGTTGCTTACAAGTTCTAAAAGGTACTAGTAATTTTCCCAGTTTTGTGTGGAATAAGATAAGATTTACCAACACTTTTTACATTTTTTTGGGGCTGCTCCTCCGCAAATAAAAACAAATCAAAAATAAACATGTGATGCTAGCATTGCTGATTTCAACAGTTTTCCTGAAGAAACGGTACATTATTTGATAAAAGTGCAAAGATGTCAATATTTTTGCCCATTAATTGTATAAAAAATAAATATATCTACTACTGTGGTGATGTAAATAGGATCGCGGACCGCATATCTCCAAAAATGGGGACTAATACGTTGTAATAAATGAAAAATACACTACTTTGTAGTTTCTAATTAGCATGGTTTACAAACATTTTTTGCCTTCTGATGATTAAGCGGACCACTTAAAATATTAACACAAAAAATAATATTATTTAAATACAAAAAAGTAATACAATCTTAAATATAAAGGTCTGAAGTGGCATGTTGGGCATTTGCCTTATCTGTATTACCTATGCAAGAATATAGCCTGTGCCTAAAGAAATACAAAATATGTAAATGCATCTGCAGTTATTAAATATAAACATGTTTGTTGGGAGATAATACCTTCTAACTGAAAGTCTTTCAGTGGCACTGTCAGGGGCTTGTCCTTTCCTTGGTTATTTTTTCTTTTATCTTTTTTATTCACTTTTTTTGATTGAGGTACCCCATTTACTCCATCACCATTAACCTAGAAAATAAAATGTATTTTTTTTAACTGATTAAAATCTCAAATTAAGAACATTTTGCATTGGGTGGATTATTACAATCATTCTTTGAAAAAAAAAAAAAAAAAAAAGAACACTAAACAGTATGGATGTATAATAATAATATTTTACATTCATTGTAACTTGCTGGCTGATTCCACCATGACACGAGTCAGCAATTTGCAGCGCCATAACTACTGACAAATAGCACAGCTGCTTTGTTTGAAAGAGAAAAAAGTTATGGGAGCAGAATAATAAACAAAAGTACAGGGAAAATTTAATAAACTACCACTGCAAATAGGGTGCAGTTTACAGCAGAAAAGCCCAAATTCAATGAACAGCCAATATTAGTGTCTGATATAAGGTTTATAGTTTTAAATATCTTTTATGCAAACCACAGTACCTTTGACTCCTCATATTCTAGTTTACTTAAGATTAAGGCCTTCTCAAGATCTGCTTCAAACATATCTGAGGTCAGCTAGAAAAAAAGAAAATGTGTGATGCAAAAATATACATCATTTAATTTTCTTCAATGCTTTTAAATACACTTAAAGGAGTTGTTCACCTTCCAACACTTTTTCAGTTCAGTTGTTTTCAGACAGTTCACCAGAAATAAATACTTTTTTTCAATTACTTTTCTGAATAATTTTATTTGTTCCTTTTTTTTAATATTAAAATTTAAATTCATTTATCACCTTTTCAGGTCTCCCTGGAGCAGGTCTGGGAAGGGCAGTCACAGACTCTATAAATTGTTCTTAATAATACAGTTCTTATCTTTGGCCCTGCAGAGGCAGCTGTTAAAATCGATACAATTGTTGCTAATATTCCACAGTTGCTGCTAAGAATTAATCAACTAATATAGCAAAAAAAAAAACCCATTGGCATTATGATATTGTGCAATTTCAGGAGGAAATGTTAAAGGGGTTGTTCACCTTCAATGTACAAATCTTATGAAACCACTAACAATGCTCTCAATGTGTTAGAAAAACCATTTTCCATAACAAAAAGTAAAAATGCCATTGTAAAAGCTATTTTTTATACCTATTAACTCAGTCCTTCTCCTGTCTCTCTGACCAGTTTTCTGAAGTGATGGGAGGGGCCTATTTTGAACCTGACACACCAAGAACTTCCTATATGATGACATCATCATGCCCAGGCTTTGCCCTTACTTGTTTCCTATTGGATGTTGATACTGCCCTCCTCCTAGTGATTTTATTGGGTGCTTGTGAACTGTAACCAGTCACATAATTTGAATGGTCTTTGGTTGATTACTCAATTGTAATGGCAGAGGTTAACAGACGCAGCATATAAACAAACCTGCCTTGCAACAAACAATCACACAGCCATGCAGACAAATACTGCAGAAAAGGAAAGAGCAACATTGTTTGGCAACCTTTGGCATTAAGTATAATGTCAGTTATTTACAAAATTGCAACAAAACCAGCACTGACTTGCTTAGAAACATATGTAACTTACACATCTAGCAGGGACAGTAGGGCTGCTGCCTCACCCTTTTAAAACCAAACACATATGAAATCCACAGCCTGCATGGCTAATTATCAACTCATTTAGATGCTGCAGACTGAACTGATTTCTGTGCAGCCATGTATCATGCATCTAAATGAATTGCCAATTAGCCATGCAGGCTGTGGATTTCATATGTGTTTGGTTTTAAAAGGGTGAGGTGGCAACCCTAAGTGACAGGCTGAGCAGTGTCGAGGGCAGGTAGGTTTTTTGAACATTTTGTGCACTCTCCCCGGGGGCGGTAATTTACCTAGGAAAACGATACCTTTTTTAAGTGTTCCACTTCTGGAACAAGATTTAGAGCTCTAAATACCAAAAAATTAAAAAGTTATATTTTTCATGATATAGGGATCTATACCAGAAAAATATTTTACCTTTTTTATGAGGTAAATACACAAAATAATACATGGACCCCCCCTAAAAAATAATAAATTTCTGGAAAGTACAAGTGTCATCTCCCATAGTATCCATTATAATCCAATAATCCAAATTTTTAAAAATGATTTCTTTTTTCTGTGTAATAATAAAACAGTAACTTGTACTTGATCCCAACTAAGATATAATTAATCCTTATTGGAAGCAAAACCAGCCTATTGGGTTTATTTAATGTTTACATGATTTTCTAGTAGACTTAAGGTATGAAGATCCAAATTATGGAAAGATCCATTATCCAGAAAACTCCAGGTCCCAAGCACCTCGATCCCCCCATCTGCACAGTTGAAGTCTCTGCAGTACACAGCCCACACTCATCCTCCCTCTCACAAACTTGTAACAGTTTCTCTTCAGTACCTGAATGCTGCTCCAATTCCCCAGCACAGCCCAGCACAGGAAGCAGTGGCAGATTGACAGCAGACATAGCCAATAGGATTTAAGTTAGCTGCCAGTACAATGTGTGATGTCATATAAGGAAGAGGAAGTGAACACTGTAGTGTTTTTGGGGGTCAGTGACCCCCTCCCAGCACAGGGTCTGTGTGGAACTGAAGGATTAGTACAGGGACACTTCTGAGGTGAATATCTCTTGAACTGTAATTTTTCTGTTAACTATTTCTATTTAAAAGTTTATTCTATTCATGTGAACTATTAGATTTGTCAATTTGTTACAAAGGTGAACAACCCCTTTAAGACTTTTGTCTCTTTGAAAATAAAAGGTTTAGTTAAAGCATAAAACCAAGTTAATGCAGTCTTCTCATGAAGGCCCCTATTATGATTAAATGGTGGGCCCAAGGGCCAAATTACCCAATGATCCAATCACAATGCGTCCCACATTTTGGTGTATGCCAAACTTAATAATATGGAAAAAAAATTGCTGAATGAATGCTCCAAAATTAGTTTGATGCAGTGTGCAAAGGAGGTATGTATTTAGCACAACAGATGCAAAAGCAAAACATCACATTAAACAATCAAACATGATTTTTAGTTATTTTTAAAAAAAAAATAACAGAGAACACAATTCTACTGCATGATTTGTATTCCTATAAATCCAGGTTAAGTCTTTTGTACTGTTTTGGTCAATCAAAATAGTCATGGGGTAACATTTCTGATATGATGGAATAACAAAAGTGATGTGGCTATAATTAATTATAATAACAGTGTCCTTAAAGGACCAGTAACGTCAAAAATTTTTACAAAAAAATTCGTTAGAATACAACGAAAAAAAAAACATCAACACAAATTAAAATTTAAAATAGCAAAGCCTTTATTAAGAAATAACTTACAGAAACTCCACTTCCTGTCCTCTTCAGAAAAGGCGACCATCCATCCTGCAGCGCTCGATTTCTCCTCCTGGCTATTTACTGACAGTGTTTCCTCTGCCCGATCGCCTTCTCCAGCTCTTCTTCATCCTCCTTCATCCAGCAGCAGTAGGAAGGCGATGTCTCCAAACCCCCGCTCCTCCGCTCCAGGAATGCAGCCCTGACTGCCGACCCACCAACTGTGTGGGTTGTCGGAAAGAAGCAGCGGCGCATCCGGATCTGTGACAGCTTTACCTTGGAGTGCGGTGCTTCCCAGCTGTGCTGCTGCTATAGAGGAGCCCCGAGATCGTGGATGGAGCAGACTTTGCGGGTTGTCGGCAAGAAGCAGAGGCGCATCTGGAGCAACAACTCCGGTTCCTCTGCATTGGTGCAGCTCTGATCCGGCAGCAAGCACACCTAGAGCAGGGAGCCTTGGATGCGCGACTGATCCTACCCGAAGTACGGTGTATCAGTGAATAGCCAGGAGGAGAAAATCGAGAGCTGCAGGATGGAGTTTCTGTAAGTTATTTCTTAATAAAGGCTTTGCTATTTTAAATTTTAATTTGTGTTGATGTTTTTTTTTCGTTGTATTCTAATGAATTTTTTTGTAAAAATTTTTGACGTTACTGGTCCTTTAAATGTCTCTGTCTGTGTCAGTTTCTTGTGTAGAATAAAAAAAATCAACTACTGGTTTAAAAGGAAAAAAACTTTAGCCTCGTACCTGCTTATCTCTTTGTTGCCATTGCTGCCAGTCCTCTTTCTGAGCATCTTTTGGTACAGTATGTGTTATATGCTCTTGCACTGCTGCACTAAAACCAAGAGAAGCCTTTGGAGGAATCTTTTTAAATGCAAGGTTTCTCAACTGAAAAATAGAACATTTAAAATGAAGAAGAATCTATTAGAAATCTATCACTACTATTCTTTAAAATCTATCTTCGTTTCTGCTTCTTTCCAGCCAAAAAACAAGTGTTCCAAATCCACAGATTTTATTGTTAATTTTTATTACTTATATTTATTTTCAAACCTTCTCCTATGCATATTTCAGTCGCTTATTCATATAACTGCCTGGTTGCTAAGCTGAATTAAACAGTAGCAACCAGATTGAGTTTAATTTCAAACTGGAGAACCATAAAAGTGTGTCTCTATTGGAATTTTGGATTTCTAAAATGAGCAACCCTCTATTCACTATTTACTTGCTTGGGAGCAGTTCTGTTGACATAAAATAAAGCCTGACAGCTATGATGATTTGTAAACTTCAGTTTTATTATACTGACTTTTTGTTGTTAAACCCTGGCAATATGTGTTAGATGGCTTATATCTCAGTTAAAGCAAAGGCAAACATTTAACAAAAAAACAAGTAGTAGGTGACATTACCTCATTTGCCTCGCTTTGCTGCTGCTCTTTCTTTTTCCTCCGCTTTTCTTTCTTTTTCTCGTTAACTTTGGTCTTTCCCCTTGCAGCTGACCCAGAATGGGCTTTACCTGATGTATGAGTTCCTCTGGCCTTCTCAGAGTCAGAGTCACTACTGCTGTCTACTTTTAACAGTGCAAACCTGGAAGCAGTAGTGGAAACCATGCTTACAACAGCTGATGCCATTCTTGTAATGAAAAGACGGATCTATGAGAGATTAGGATATTTAAAATGTTACAGATTTCACCTGAATACTGAGACTACTACATTTGTGGGCACAGATAGCATTCTTATAGTAAGACAATATAGTCTGAATAGTCTATACCAAATATATGCTTAATATGGCACGACTAACACTGATCAGTTTCAAGGTTCCCAGAAAGCACCATAGGTATACAAGTACAGAGCATGCTATGCAGAATTCATTATGGAATGAAACCTATCCCCAATAATAAAGCTGTACTGTTTTATAAGAAACCTGACTGTATGCAGTGAAATCCCCCATTCATTTACTTGCTCTGACTGCTGCGGATACAAATCTCTACATGGTCCCAGCTGCTCTACAGGGAAAAAAAACAAAGCAGCTCGAGTTCTGGGAAGTAAGGTGGGGGAGGGTTCCCCCTGCTGTTTAAAAGTATGATCCTTTCCCTGCAGGGCAGTTGGATATTGGAGATATCCAACTGGATAGGTTTCTTTTTCATTAAAAAAGTAAAAATTAGATTTTATTTGTTTGCCTTTACATTCCCTTTAAGATAGATGGGGGCCAAAATTTGAAGGGGTGGGTAACCTCTATATAATGAAAATTATACATCAGCCATATACATTTATATAAAAAAAAGAGGTTAGAAGGCGCACACCCATTCACACAAATGTGAGGTGCTTATCCAAATGGGACTCCCCATCAAAGTCACCAAGGCTTTCGATAAATCCAATAAAGATGAAGATTGCACACAGAGAAGAAAAATTACATTTGTTTTATTCCATCAAAAATAAACAAAATCAGGACATTGGCCCTACACATTTCGAGCGTAAGAGGTCTTCATCATGAGAAAAATATTATATTAAAAACAATAAAAATACAATACAAAGATGGAATAAAACAAATTTAATGTTTCTTCTGAGTGTGCAATCTTCATCTTTATTGGGTTTATTATACATTTATATATACCAACTCCTAAGGTCATGTTTTGCTTTAACTCCCCTTTAATGTGTTTACAGGTCTCTTTAATTCTTTTGGCATGCTACAACTAACAACTTTTGAGTTTTCGATTTCATTTGTGTTATTCCCCAAGTTGGAAAAGAAAAACCCAAACACAACAGGAAAAACATAAAACTTGGAGATAGGTATGACAGCACTACTTACTATAATACTGTGAACAAACAAATATTACACAACCCTGAGTCGGCAGTTCATATAGGGCCTTGTGTGACCATCTTAAAGGGATACTGTCATGGGAAAAAAATTTTTTTCAAAATGAATCAGTTACTAGTGCTGCTCCAGCAAAATTCTGCACTGAAATCCATTTCTCAAAAGAGCAAACAGATTTTTTTATATTCAATTTTGAAATCTGACAAGGGGCTAGACATATTGTCAATTTCCCAGCTGCCCCAAGTCATGTGACTTGTGCTCTGATAAACTTCAATCACTCTTTACTGCTGTACTGCAAGTTAGAGTGATATCATCCCCCTCCCTTCCCCCCCCCCCAGCAGCCAAACAAAAGAACAATGGGAAGGTAACCAGATAGCAGCTCCCTAACACAAGATAACAGCTTCCTGGTAGATCTAACAACAACACTCAATAGTAAAAACCCATGTCTCACTGAGACAAATTCAGTTACATTGAGAAGGAAAAACAGCAGCCTGCCAGAAAGCATTTCTCTCCTTGTGCAGGCACAAGTCACATGACCAGGGGCAGCTGGGAAATTGACAAAATGTCTAGCCCCATGTCAGATTTCAAAATTGAATATAAAAAAATCTGTTTGCTCTTTTGAGAAATGGATTTCAGTGCAGAATTCTGCTGGAGTAGCACTATTAACTGATTTGTTTTGAAAAAAACATGTTTTCCGATGACAAGATCCCTTTAAGATTGGTCATAGATCACAGTAAACACTGAAAGATGCTAAATCCTGTCTTGTCAGCAAGGAGATCATATCTTAATACCTACAAAGATGCTTTTTACATTTTACCCATCTTATACAGATGCAATATAACTAAATGCATCAATATTATGTTAAAGACATTTCCAGTAAGGGCTTATCCAGACGAGGGCTGTAACCTGACCTCCCCTGTGTTTCATTATAAAGTGTTCAGATGCAGGGGAACACAGGAAGAAATGCAGATTATTAATTTAAAGGAGCATGTACTCACACAGGCACATGTAAGCGCCGAATGCCGGTGGAATGCAACATGTTAAAGTGCTTGTCTGGACAAGCCCTAAGCCTCTTATATCCTGTTCAAAAATTATTTTATAATGCTAGTTAGAAAGCAAAACTACTGGGTTTTTTTGCCAGGAAAGAATAGGTGGCTAAATTATAGAAATGGGATGCAAACTGGCATATAAGGTTGATAAACACAAGGTTATACACTGGGCAAAATATAATTGCATGTCATACACTAAATGGTAATATGTTGAGGTCTCGTTAACAGAGAAGGACTTGGGGGAGTTTTGTTGACATCAGACTATGCAACTCTAGACTAGTGTTAGTAGCAAATAAAGTACAGGTATAGGACCTGTTATCCAGAATGCTTGGGACCTGGGGTTTTCCGGATAAGAGGTCTTTCTGTAATTTGGATCTCCAAACCTTAAGTCTACTAAAACATAATTTAAACATTAAATAAACCCAAAAGGATTGTTTTGCTTCCAACAAGGATTAATTATATCTTAGTTGGGATCAAGTACAAGGTACCGTTTCATTACTACAGAGAAAAAGAAAATCAATTTTAAAAATGTGAATTATTTGATTATAATGGAGTCTATGGGAGAAGGCCATTTCGTAATTTGGAGCTTTCTGGATATCGGGTTTCCGGATAATGGATCCTATACCTGTATTCTATTGTATAAAAAGGGCATGGGATGAAAACATAACACTTTCTCTTTACAGATTCCTGGTAAGGCCTAAAGGTGGCCATAGACACAAAGATCACATCGTAAGAATCGAGGATTTGTACGATTTTCGGACCATGTGTGGAGAATCCAGACATTTTTTTGTCCGGCAGAGGTCGGTCGTTTGATCAGGTTTGATTTTGTCTCGACCGTCCTGCCGGAGCCCATTGCGCTCTCATCGTAATCCAACCATTCAGCCATAGGGACGAATGTTCAGATTACCCCCGATATAGCCATGCACGTTAGTGGCACATCAGGGAAAGATCAGCTTGTTTGGCTATGTCGTCAAAAAGAGCGGATCTTTGCGTCTATGGCCACCTTTACCCTTCAGTAAACAGTGAGTGTTGTATTTTTATGAGCTGGAAGAAGTGCAGAGATGGCAGATTATTTGAAGTGGCCTTCTCATACAGATAATATCCATTGTTACAGTTAACGTGTATACACACACACACAGATATATCAATTGTTAGTTAGTTATGTGTACATACACATACACACAAACTTGGAAGACTGTTCTTTTTTTTTCAACCCAAACTGACAAATGTTATTTAAAGGGGCGATTCACCTTTGAATTAACTTTTAGGGGCCGATTCACGAAGGGTCGAATATCGAGGGTTAATTAACCCTCGATATTCGACTGGGAATTAAAATCGTACGACTTCGAATATCGAAGTCGAACGATTTTGCGCAAATCCTGCGATCGATCGATCGAAGGATTTTTCGTTCGATCGAACGATTAAATCCTTCGAATCGAACGATTAGAAGGATTTTAATCCAACGATCGAACGAAAATCCTTTGATCAAAAAATCACAGGCAAGCCTATGGGGACCTTCCCCATAGGCTAACATTGACTTCGGTAGCTTTTAGCTGCCGAAGTAGGGGGTCGAAGTTTTTTTTAAAGGGACAGTACTTCGAATGGTCGAATAGTCGAACGATTTTTACTTCTAATCGTTCGAATTCGATCGAATTTAACCAATTCGATGGTCGAAGTACCCAAAAAATACTTCGAAATTCGAATTTTTTTTATTCTAATCCTTCACCCGAAATTCGTGAATCGGCCCCTTAGTGTGTTATAGAATGGCTGCTTCTAAGCAACTTTTACATTGGTCTTCATTATTTTTAGGGAAGCACCGAATTCAGAATTCGATTCGAGATTTGGATTCGGCCGAATCCTTCCGCGCGGCCGAACCAAATCCTGATTTTCAAATGCAAATTAGGGGTGGGGAGGGAAATCACGTGACTGTCACAAAACAATAAAGAGAACGGGTAGTGAAGGTTAGACGGAGCTCACCCTTTCGTGTAGCGTATCGGCCGCAGCTCTCACGATAATCCGGCAACTCCAAGCCGGAATCTGTAAGACAATCTCTGTGTATCGCCGTTCAGCGCTGGCCCATTCTCCACATCAGGAATCGCTACAAAAATTCTTTGAAAAAGCGGCTTTATTCATGCTCCATAAGTGATAACAGGCAGTACCTCTCCCCCTCTCACTCCAATGGTAATGCTCTGGATCTCATATTTACCAGACTCTGTTCAACCACCAATTTTACTAACTCACCATTTCAATTCTTATTCACTCTCTCATCATATCGCGTCTAGACTACTGTAACTCTCTTTTAATTGGCCTCCCCCTCCAGAGACTGTCACCTCTCCAGTCCATAATGAACACTGCTGCGAGGCTCATACACCTCTGCAACCGCTCCTCCTCTGCCTCGCCATTCTGTCAATCCCTGCACTGGCTTCCATTACCTTTCAGAATCAAATTCAAATTAATGACACTGACTTTCAAAGCACTTCATAACCCCACCCTACATCTCTGAACTCATCTCTATATACTCACCCACTCGCTTACTACGCTCCTCTACTGACCTACTACTCAACTCTTCTCTCATTACCTCCTCACATGCTCGCATTCAGGACTTTGCAAGGGCTGCACCCCTATTCTGGAACGCTCTCCCACGGTCTTTCCGACTTTCTCCCAACCTTTCTGCTTTCAAGAAATCTCTGAAAACGCACTTCTTTCGAGAAGCCTACCCTCACTCTGCTTAACTACCAAACGCAACACCACATACAGTACCACATTTCTCACCCACTTACTTCGATCTTGCCCACTCCCACACCTTGTGTATTACTCTCTTCCCTTTAGACTGTATGCCTATGCATAGGGCCTTCCTCACCTTTTTGTACCTGTATTGATTGTGATGTTTGTTACTCCATATATTCTATGTATGTAATTCATGTGATGTAGTTGTATAATCACATTTACTCTACAGTGCTACGCAATATGTTGGCGCTATATAAATACATGTTAATACCACTTACCCACTGCCTGTTATCACTTATGGAGCATGAAAAAAGCCGCTTTTTCAAAGAATTTGTAGCGATTCCTGATGTGGAGAATGGTCCAGCGCTGAATGGCGATACACAGAGATTGTCTGTCACAAAACAAGGAAGTAAAAATGTTTTCCCCTTCCCACCACTAATATGCAAGTTAGGATTCGGTTCGTTATTCGGCCAAATCTTTCGTGAAGGATTTTGGGGTTCGGCCGAATCCAAAATAGTGTATTTGGTGCATCCTTTATTATTTTTTTTTATATTGTTTTTTAATTATTTGCCTTTTCCTTCTGACTCATTCCAGCTTTCAAAAGGGGGTCGCTGACTCCATCTAAAAAACAAATGCTCTGTAAGGCTGCAAATTAATTGTAATTGCTACTTTGTTATTACTCATCTTTCTATTCAGGCCCCCTCCTTTTCATATTCCAGTCTCTTATTCAAATCAATGCATGGTTGCTAGGGTAATTCGGACCCTAGCAACCACATGGCTGAAAGTGCAAACTGGAGAGCTGCTGAATAAAATGCTAAATAACTCAAAAACCACAAATAATAAAAACCAATTGCAAATTGTCTCAGAATATCACTCTCTACATCATACTTAAAGTTAAATCAAAGATGAACAACCCTTTTAAAGTTCCCCCCAGGCAGCCAGGCTCGTCCATGTGGAAGGATGCAGGGTGAGCATTGTTATTGCAGCTGCCTGTTACAGTAAATTGTGGCATCGTCACGTTAGGAAGAGATATGACTAAGCAACTGCAAGACTGAACTGTTCAGGGGCTACAGAAAAGTTCTGAGACTCTCTTTTCTTCTTTATGGCCCATATACGGTGAACACAAATGTCAGTCGCACTGGCTACTTTATACCTACCTATATATAGAAAGGTTACACAGACGCACCAAATATACTCGGAGCGGCTACGATCACAACACAGTCATGTACTTCAACTCCTCTTCACTGCAGTCACCCAATATCCGAGCGGAGCAACTGTAAACTCGCAAGAAGCCCCTGCACAAGCCTCAATAGCAGGGCCCAACTGTTTACAGCACAGCAGCCTGGCAGGGACAAAAGTATTGCGGAGAAATTCCAGCTCCTCCTTCCCACTACGTGCGCGTGCTGGAGGCGCATGGGAAGGGGACGGGTGAAAGAGCTGCAGAATTATTATTCTCGACATTTTTTTGTCTTAGTTTATCTAGCGCAGAGGGAACGTAAGTCAGCGTTTCTTTTTAACACTTAAAGCTGGTCATACAGTTCCCATTACCGCTACGGAACTGTCATACGGGGGTTCTGTTGCGACCGACGTGATTTTAGTGCTGCACCATGCTGGGGTAGGAAGGTGTTTGCAGTGGTGCTTCCGCTTCTCTGGCAGGTCACAGGCTAAGACAAGAAGGATGGCGCTGTTCAGGGTGGTACACAGTGTGCGCAGTAGGCATGTAACCCCGGACGGTCGTAGCTTATGGGGAGCTTTGGCAGGTGAATGTATACGGCCATTGCTTGCATTTCAAAATGACTTATATAGAATGTCACTTTACTGTTGTTACAGCTAGCATCAACCTTATATTCCCCTTGAGCACTGACATTTCTTAAAAGCGATTCTGTCATGATTTTTATGTGTACTTCTACGTTACATGGTTTACACTGCAAATAATTCATTCTACTGTGTTAACTATAATTCCTGAACCAGCAAGTGTATTATTTTTTAATTTATAATATTGGTGTGTAGGCAGCAGCCATCTCAGGTCATTTTGCTTGGTCATGTGCTTTCAGAAAGAGCCAGCACTTTAGGATGGAACTGCTTTCTGGCAGGCAATTGTTTCTCCTACTCAATGTAACTGAATGTGTCGCAGTGGGACCTGGATTTTACTATTGAGTGCTGTTCTTAGATCTACCAAGATACCTTGTTTTAGGGAGCTGTTATCTGGGGATCGTATAATAATCTCTCTAATGCTTTATTTACCAGTAGTTCTTTCCAGCTGACACAAGGTCACCCATTCCGTTTAGAAGAAAAGAGGTTCCGCCTAAATATTCGGAAGGGTTTTTTTTACAGTGAGAGCTGTGAAGATGTGGAATTCTCTCCCTGAATCAGTTGTACAGGCGGATACATTAGATAGCTTTAAGAAGGGGTTGGATGGCTTTTTAGCAAGTGAGGGAATACAGGATTATGGAAAATAGCTCATAGTACAAGTTGATCAAGGGACTAGTCCGATTGCCATTTTGGAGATGCTTCAGGGTTTTTTTTTTTTTTGCCTTCCTCTGGATCAGCTGGCAGTTAGGCAGGTTAAAAAGTTTAACTTGATGGACGTGTGTCTGTTTTTCAACCTAATTTACTATGTAACCTTCCCATTGTTCTTTTGTCAGGCTGCTGGGGGGGAAGGGAGGGTGATATCACTTCAACTTGCAGCGCAGCAGTAAAGAGTGACTGATTTATCACATGACTGGGAGCAGCTGGGAAACTGACAATATATCTAGCCCCATGTCAGATTTCAAAATGAAATATAAAAAAAAAAAAATCTTTTTGCTCGTTTGAGAAACAGATTCAGTGCAGAATCCTGCTGCGGCAGCACTATTAAGTGATGCGTTTTGAAAAAAAAAAAAACAAACAATGTTTTTTCCCATGGCCGTATCCCTTCAACGTTGCTGTTGTACAGGGCTGAGCGATAATCTGACAGCCTGACATCATATGTATTTGTTCCGTAGTACATTTTTTTACTCCCATATTAAAGCAGTATTCTCCATGTGGGGCGCTAAATGAATGTAGCACAATGAAATATCCAATATAAGTTGTTTTTTCTATGGAAGGGAATAGATAGTACAGACAATATTTAACTTAAACCCCTCTATAAACCCAGCTAGTATTACATATAGGGAGGTCGAAAGGAATCCTTCTATGGGACATAGTTTTCATCATTAGTGTATCTGCACTGTTCACACACACATCCTTAATATGGCACTACATTCTGTCAACATGCCTTCCACTATGTACTTAGAGTTTCCAGAATAAAATGCTTCCTAGCAGGGCTATTGCTGGAGGACCCATGAGTGTAGGGGGTCATGTAAGACCCTAATTAATGAGCTCAATATATCCTGGTGAAATCAGTAAACATAGTAAAGTTTTGGGGCCCTTCATTAAATATGCTGTGGGGCCCAGTAACACCCAATTACATTTTTTTTTAAAGCATTTACTGCTGTAAGAGTTTTTACACAAGGGTGTTTAAGATGTTTTCTAATACTGTGGCTTTTTGTGTGGATGAAGGTGTTCACTGACCCAAAGTCTTCTCTATGGGACATTCACAATTAAATATGTGTTCAGTGTTACACACGCTACAGTAGTTGCAGGTGCCATAGAGAAGACTCAAGTCAGTTGACTCATGCTCTCCTGTGTAGAAGGAAAGACAAAACATCACAGCACAGAAATGCAGGTCAAACATCCTTGTGTAAAAGCACTAATATGAGGAAAGGTGGTGTTTTTTCCCCCAAAAATACTGGCAACTCTACACACGGTGTGCAAAGATCACCCAATATCAAGTCCAAAAAAATATATTCCAAAGCATCCTTTCAAAGTTTAAAAAATTATTCTTTATTTAGCATAAATATTAAAAAGTAGGCATACAGACCAATTGATGTTCCGCCTTACGCGTTTCGTACCCTCCTGTACTTATTCATAGGCTTTTTTCCCCAAAAATACTGGCACCTCTACACACGGTGTGCAAAGATCACCCAAGGCAAAGCAGGTTAAGATGTCCTTAAAGGGATTGCCAACCCAAAAAAAGAATTTTTTGACAAATTAAAGAAAATATATAATTCTAGAAAGCTTTGCAATATACATTCACTACAAAGTTGTTAGGCTTTTTAAATTATTTGTGTATGTATTGCTATTGAAAGCAGGGTTTTTCTGTCCCTTCCTATTCTCTGCCCTTATGGCTCAGACATTTGAAACAATGTAAGTCAAACCAACAGATTGACAGACCTGTTTTTAACACTTTTGCAACATTGTTTAAAAAGTAACAGCAGGAGTTGAGCAAATGCTGCTTTCAATAACAATTGTTTTTACAAATTGTGGATGTTTTATAATGTATATTGGAAAGTTGCTTAGAATTTTGTTTTCTTTTATAAGGCTAATATTTATTTTGGGGTTGACTTGCCCTTATAGGGAAAATTTGAAAGACTCGGTCACCTAATTTTAAAATTTATGGGCAGATATATCAAAATATGAGATTACAGTATACTAGTGAAAAACTCGCCCACTAATCATTCCAATGGGATTTTTAAAAGCATATTTATCAAACGGTTAACTTCACCCAGTGATTAATTCAGTTCTAAAAATCCCATAGGAATGAATAGAAAGTGGGTGAGTTTTTCTGTGGTAAACTCTCTCGCATTTTGATAAATCTGCCCCCCAGCATGCAGATGAATAGATAGCTTATTTCCTGGGTGTATTCCAATTGTATGTGTTATTTTCTTTACTGAAAGTTATAACCATCTGTGGCAGGTCTATATTCTATCTTATATATTCTATCTTATCTTAAGCTTCTAAGTAATTAAAAAGATACACAAGGGAAAATGAGAAATTCTTAGTTCCTATACAACAGCGCATATTTTTTGTACATACCAAGTCAATAATGTGCTGTTCATTGATTTACAATTTCCTCTTAGCAGCAACAGAAAAAACTTGCTTGGTGCAATAATGTTTGTAATTGCATTTATGTACACTCCTTACTAGCAAAAGATTTGCAATTGTAAATGAGCCTTCATTTCTAAATCATTGCATTATGTAGATGCATATTCCATTTACCGTATTCATAATTTAGGTATTTGGCCTGGCCTACATTTATATACATTGGCTGAGGGATTACTTTATGTTAATGATTAAAGGAGTAGAAGAGCTGCCGTGGCAGTTTATTGAAAATTGATTAGCTACAATAGTGCAAGTTAGAATGCTATATTTATTCTGTAGAATGCTTTACCATACCGCGTAAACAGCGCTAGAAGCTTCCTCTGTTTGTTTAGGATAGCAGCTGCCATGTTAGCTTGGTGTGACATAACTTCTTGTCTCTCCATGCTTGCTCATAGCTTTAGGCTTAGATTACAGCAAGAAGGGGAGGAGGCAGAGGGTATCACACTGAGCATGCTCAAGTCTGTGCCTTGGAGGTTTTGGAGGTCTTGAAGGAAAGAAATGCTGTTTCTTTTGACCCAGAGAATCATTACTTTGAGGGTTTACTGGTGTATTTAAATAGATCTTTCTGATAAAACTTGCTTAGTTTTAACCTTTCATTCTCCTTTATATAAAACAAGTCCTAAAGTACCTCTACTTTGCAAAACTCACAAGTGTCGTTTGCTTATTAATATATATGCAAATAGTTAACTATTCTAATTGATTTTTTTTTTCAATATTGTTTTTATCATTTTCTTTAGTATTACGGCAAGGAAATCATACATTGCAACAAGTTCACAACGATATGGTGAGACAATTAGACCTTGCAGCTGCTTACTGATGGATATAATGTTTTCTATCCCTATACCTTCCTTAGAGTTGTCTAAAACTTGACTGAGTTGACATCCACTTGCTAGGCCTAGTCACCAAAGATATATCTGTTTTCAGTTTGGTCACCCATATGCTGGGCCATATTGGGCAGAGCCAGTTGTTGACTTGGGGCCCAGCAATCGGAAGATACTGCAGGTGTACAGAAAATGTTCTTTGAAGACCTTTTTAATACATTGATGCAGTCCTAGCCCAACAGGATTTTGAAATGTGCCTGATATTTGTCCAGTCTCTTGCCAATGTTCGCTTGATGTGCAGCCCCATACATAGGCCAGTAAGCTGCCAACTTTGTTCTCAGGGGTCGAGTCAGCAGCCTATGTACTGCCATCTTTACTGTCACATAATTCATTCCTTTCTGACATCCAGTCGTCTTATTGATACTGCATTCCTTCCATTTCCTTCCCATTCTCTATTCAGCCAAATTAGAGTTACATTTTAGGCTACTATTTCCTATTTAATCTAGTTTTGAATATATAGTTTTTTTTGAATCTTGGCTTCACCAAAGAGCCCATGAAAGCCAGATACAGCCCCCAGGACCAAGAGCACTATCAAAGTCAAGAAATATCCAGCAACTGAAACTTTTATCCATAACAACAAAGTTTATTTCAGATCATTTTATTAAAAATTACATACAAACCCCTTTAGTTGCCTTTTTCTCTAATGTAAATTTCAGCTTGTCGCTTGACAAGTGAAGTGGCAAGTCCTAGGTGAGCTAGCCTCCGCATGAGGATTGGCACTTGTAATACTCTGCATATTCAAATATACAATGCTGCATGGAGCAAGTCTGACTTTGTTGTGACTGGGGCATGCATATTTAGCATTACTTCTTTTAAACAAAATAAATATCAAGGCAAATATTTATGTGAGATGCCCCGGTTTTGTGTTAGATATTTGAACGTGGTCTTTCCACACAAGTTATTTTATTATTCTTTTAAACGCAGCCCCAGCTGATGGAGAATCCTTATAAAGAACCACCAAAAAAGTGCATCTTATGTGGAGTTACAGTGGACTACAAAAATACACAGGTTAGTCACACTATGGAATAAGAAAATATATTTGCTCTATTTAGTAGTTTTTAGATAAAGCAGAGCCTATTAAAGCTTCCGTTTTTTTGTTCTTAAATAAGCAAGAAATAACAGGTAGAATAAAATGAATATTGCATAATATGTATTATTGCTTTCAGTAAAAGAATGCTTCTGATTATAAAGGACCACTTGAGTTCCTTTCTAGTTTAGAACAGTGATTGCTGAGGAAAAGATTAATAGGAATGGTGATACTCCAGCACCCTTTGGTTAACATGTTAAAAAAGAACAAAAAGAAAAAAAAAGTTTGGGTTACTATCGGTGTATCCTTGTTTCATTACAAGATACATGTTCATATTAAATTAACAAGTGTAAAAAATAAATCCTGTATGTAACTAAAAAAATTTCTCTACTGAACATATATTAATGAACATATGTGTTATGGGGTTGTAACTAGACTTCCTTTTGTTCAACAGCTTTTGTCTCAGTTTATTTCACCTCACACTGGTCGCATCTATGGCAGAAACATAACAGGTATTTACACAATTTGGTGCCTGTGTGTATAACAATACATTTCCAGCCATTTACTTCATGCACTGGAAAGCAAAGCTTTTAAATATTTTTCAGACTTAATTTGTGTTTTGGATGTTTGTCTGTTTATTTCAGGGTTGTGTGGAAGGAAACAAAGAGCCATTTCAAAAGCCATTAAAAGAGCACATATTATGGGTAAGATGATAGAAATAATATTTGTATTCAAATCTATTTAACCTGTAAACTTGTGATTACAGTCATTAATGTACTGTATTTGTGCAGTGGCATAACAAGAGGGCACCGCCCCACCAGCAAAAATCTTCATAAGAACCCGGTGCTCATCAGCTCCCCTCCTCCACCTGCTCATGTAAATATTTCAAGGAGTAGCTGGGGGGGGGGGGGATTTTTATGCTAGGAAGCCGACCCTGTGCATGACAGTGAGGTCTGCTTCTTCTTTAGTTACGCCTTAGTACTGAAAGCACCCAATAGGTTTAAACAAATACAAACACTTTTTTTTTTTTTTTCATACAGGATTTATGCCTGTCACATACAAGGACCCCACATTCCTTCAGGACCCCAAAATCTGTGAACCTTAAACTCTGAATGATGTTATGAACTTTAATTATAATTTGTTTTGTTAACAAATATTCTTTTGTTATAAGCAACCACTTGAGTATGCATGTTATTAAAAATAAAAAATAAAAAAAAAAAAGCAATAGTTTTGGGGGGGAAAAAATTGTCTCTGATCTCTGTATGTGATTTTGATACCGTTTTAAGCGTTGGTAGGAGGAGTATCAATCGAACGCTAGCCTCAAACAGTGATTGGTTTCAGTATATACTCAGAGGGTTATGGAAAGTGTGGATGGGTCATTGTGATATCACCCAGAGTTTATTTTCTAACCGAAAACTATCAAATAATATATGCATAATTTAAAATCTTAAAGGGCATCTGTCACCCTAAATAGTTTCCCTCACCAGAGGGGGCTAATAGAGCCTGTGCTCCAGTTGGTGGCAACAGTGTATATATATTTTATTTATTTTTTAAATGCACTAGGCTGCCTGCACTGTTTGGCCTGCTCCAAGTGCTAGAGACCATGCTGTGTCATCTCTCTGTCAATCTAAAGTCCCCTCTTCTCTTCACCCACCCTCCCCTATTTTATTTTCTCTCTTCTCTTTCTTCTCCCCTCTTCTTTGCTTCTCTTCTTTTTTCTCTGCTCCTCTTCTCTTTCCACTGTTATTTTTTCTCTCATTCTCTTCCATCTCTTCCTCTCTACGCCGTGTTTAAGTTAGTTTAACCTTTTTATCTTCTTTATCCTCTTCTCACCTCTCTTCTTTCTCCTTTTCCCTTTTTCTCCCATCTCCCCTCCACTCTACTTTTTCTTCTTTTCTCTCTCTCTTTTCCTGTTATTTTATCTTCTATTCTTTTGTCTCCTCTTCTTTCTTTGGTCCGTGTTTACTCTTTGCCTATCTTGTCTATCCTCTTCTCACCACTCTTTTTCCTCATTTCTTTCTTTCTCTTTTTTTTCCCCTTTCCTCTTCTTTCTGGTATTTCAAATCTTTTACTGAATGTGGCAAAGGTGATTTTGCATTGAGCTGGGACAAGTGGTTTAGTCCTTTTGCCATCTGAAGCTTTGCACTGTGATTTGTTCCCATGTTGGGTCATGGATCAGGTCATCCAAGGATAACAGGTAACGTTCAGTAAAATCTGCATCTTAGTGAATTTGCATAGTTGCGTCCTTTCGCCAGAGTGCAAAGTCACCTGGCGTTAGGTAGTGAAGTACCGCTAGAGTCTATCTCCTAGCTAGCGAAGTTATACCAGCGACCGTTAGTAAATTGGCAAAGTTCCGAAATGTCACACTGGCGAATCTTTGCCAGCGTTAGTCACTTCGCCCTTTAGTAAATTTGCCCCTAAGGATCCACGAAGGGTAGGACTACATGGAAGTTTTCGGCGGGATCCGACAAGCTGCAACAAAACGCTGGCGTCAAATCGCATGCAATGGAAATAAGGTAAGTTGAATGCTTTTTTGGATGGTGTCGCAGCGTTGATCCGACGCGACACGACTGATGCAGACGCTGCAGTCACGTCGGATCAACGATGCAACTTCATCCAACATTTCCATTGCTTACCTTATTTCTGTTGCATGCGATTTGAAGCCAGCATTTTGTTGCAGCGCGTCGGATCGCGCCAAAAATGTCCATGTAGTACTACCCTAACTCATCGGAGTCTTCTAAGCAGCAGTTTTGTGTCTGGTTTAAATCAAGAATTGTTGGAAGATGCATATGTTCCAGAACGTCAGCACGTCATGGGCTGGGCAAGAAAGTTCATCAAGGTATGTGATCAAGAAGAAAACTCAACCCACAAAGATGTTTTCATTGGAAATAATTTAGAAGTAGCAAAAAATATAACTAAAGAGAATAAAGGGAAATCAAATTGTGAGCCATACAAACAAACAAAATCTCATGCAACTCCAACTGTCTCCTTGTCCTCTTTGGAGTCTTATACTTGTGATGATTGTGGGGAATTTAACCGCGTCAGCAGGAAAAAGCTTATTAATGAAGAAACTAGAGAAAGCCTATAATAGAGTTGTACTTGATGTGGAACACAATGGTGATTCTGATTCAGAGTACCAGACAGAAAAAGACTATGGCATAAACACAACACATTTTGAAAGACTTAGGGGCAGATCTATAAAAGGTTGAGGTGGATTTTCAAATGAAAAATTTTGAATAATGAAATTTATCATAAACTGTCTCTTTAAAAATTCGACTTCGACCATTCGCCATCTGAAACCTGCCGAATTGCTGTTTAAGCCTATGGGGGACCTCCTAGAACCTATTTGGAGTCAATTGATGAACTTTGAACAAATTAAAGTTTTTATTGGGAAAAACTTTGATTTGAATTCAGCCGAATACGGACCTATTCAACCAAAAAAAAAAAACTTTGACTTAATTTCGGTTGGTCTTTTTGAATTTCGAATGTTTTTTCAATTCGAAATTTGACCCTTGACCAAGCTCTGCAGTGTCTACTATTGACACAGAATGAGTAAATTTATACTTACCGTAATTTACTTTTCCCTTATTCCTTACGGCAGCAACCATGAGATTTATTCTTTGCAATCTGCTATGTAGGACAATGAAGAGAAAGGGGTAATTAACCCCACCCATAAATAGGCACTCTCCCTAGAGATCACCAGTGTATAATGATCTCTAGGGAAGGGAGGGAAATTCTTGCTGCCGTAAGGACTAAGGGAGAAGTAAATTACGGTAAGTATAAATTTACTCATTCCCTTACGTCCTTGTATGGCAGCAACCATGAGAGCTAGTGAGCAATAAGGGCAGGTTTCAAGGTTACATCATCCTCTGGAGAATCTTCCTGCCAAAGTAAAGCTTCCTGAGCAGCTAAGATGTCCACCCTGTAGTGCTGCACAAAAGCGTTTGGGTTACTCCATGTCGCTGCTTTGCAGATATCCATAGATACTACTGCGATTTCTGCCCATGACGTGGAATGAGCTGCAATCTGAAACGGAGGAAGAAGATCTTCTTTGATATATGCCATCTGAATGGTTTCTTTAATCCACCTTGCCAAAGACAGTTTAGAAGCTTTTAGACCTTTATTCTTCCCTGCAAAGCTGATGAATAGATTTTCATCTTTACAAAAATATTTGGTGCGATTCGATTTTTAGGCTTCTTCCCACATCAAGAAACTGAAGCTGATCATCTTTTTCTTGAACTTCTTGGTTAACATATGCTAGTATAATCTCTTGGTTAATATTGGATAAAGAGGCCACTTTAGGTCTGAAGAAAGGAAGAGGTTTCAACACTACACGATCTTGGTGAAAAACCAAGTATGGTTCTTTGGATGACAAAGCTTGTAATTCTCCAATACGTTTGGCTGAAGTGATGGCCACTAGGAAGAGAGCTTTGAAGGATAAACATTTTATTGAGCAATTCTCTAATGGCTCATAAGGAGAATCACATAGTTTCCTAAGGACAATTGCCAAATCCCAGGAGGGAAGGGGTTGAAAAATCTTAGGTCGAATCTTAGATATGGCCTTCAAAAACCTCTTGATAAGTGGAATAGACGTAAGGCAGAGAGAGCAGAAATCTGTACTTTGATGGTATTAACAGCTAATCCCTTGTCGAAACCTTCCTGAAGAAATTTTAGTAAATTAGTAATTGAAGGCTGGTCACTTGCAATCTTTTTCCCGCTACACCAGGCTCTAAACACTTTCCAGATTCTGCCATAAATCTTATTCGTAGAATCTCTTCTAAACTGTACAGGATATCGATCACCTCAGGTGAAATATCCTGTGACTCTAGAATGGACCTATCAGATTCTAGGCCGTTAACCGAAGTCTGGGAAGGTCGTGGCAGACAATTGGTCCTTGAGTCAGAAGTTCCGGAACTTGAGGAAGGACCCAATATTCCATCCTGGCCATCCTCATCAACAGCGAGAACCAGACTCTCCTTGGCCAGAAAGGGGTTATCAAGATGGTCTTCACCTGTTCCTTCTTGATCTTCTGAATGACTCTGGGGATCATGGAAAATGTTGGGAATATATAGACTTGGTGAAAATTCCATCTGATTGACATCGCATCTAAGAAATCCGGGTGATCTTGCCTGTTGAGGGAACAGACCATTCTCAGCTTGCGATTCTTCCTGGTCGCCATTAAATCTACTGCTGGAAGTCCCCAATGTCTCGTAATTTTCAAGAATATTTATTGATTCAGAGACCACTCCCCCGGTCTGAATGCATTCCTGCTTAGATGATCTGCCAACATGTTGTACTCTCACTTTATGTGCACTGCCATAATACTGTGCACATTGCTCTCTGCCCACTCAATGATCTTCCGTATCCCCTTGCTCAGTAAGGATGCTCTAGTTCCCCCTTGCTTGTTTTTATAAGCCACCGTGGTGGAATTGTCTGACATGATTTTCAGATGTCTTTCTCTCAGATGCCTTTCTACCGCCAAGATTGCCTTGAAGACTGCCTTAATTTCCCTGAAGTTTGAGGACATAGTCCTTTCCATTGGAGCCCATCCTGATTGGGAAGCGTCTGTTGTCAGAACCAACCAATTCATCTGCTCGAAGGACAATCCCTGTGTAAGATTGTGATCTTGAAGCCACCACTGATGCCGGTGTCTTGTCTCTCTGCTGAGAAAATCTTTTTCTCTAAGGAGGAAAGCTAGTGATCCCATCTGAGGAGAACCTCCGCTTGAAGAGTCTTCATGTGAAATTTTGCCCATGGTACAGCATCTATAGTTGCTCATCAGACCTAGCACCCTCATCAATTCTCTGAGAGAGGAGTGAGGTGTGGCAATGATCTGTTGCACTGATTGCTTCTGCCAGAGAACTTTCTCTGATGGTAAATAAACTTTCATCTTGGATGAATTGATTTCCATCCCCAGAAAGTTTATCACCCTGGATGGAAGTAATGATGATTTCTCCCAGTTTATTATCCAACCTAGCTGTTGAAGAAAGGCAATCACTCTGTCCAAATGTTTCCGAAGCAGTGACGCTGATATTGCTGTGACAAGCCAATCGTCCAGATAGGGGATTATTGTAATCCCTTCTTCCCTCAATACAGCTGGTATTGCTGCTACAATTTTGGTGAACACCCGGGAGCCGTTGTTATACCGAAAGGCAGGACTCGGAATTGAAAATGACGAAGCTCCCCTCCCATGTACAGAGCTATTCGAAGAAATCTTCTGTGGTCCTTGAAAAATGGTACATGAAGGTAGGCGTCTTTGAGGTCTAAAGAAGCCATATAGTCTCCATGATCTAAGACCTTTTATAGTCGATCTGATATTTTCCATACGAAATGCCAACTTCCGGATGAACTGGTTGACAAACCTCAAATATATTACTCTGCGGAAACTTCCATTTGGTTTTGTTACCAGAAAAAACCCTTGAGTAGGTGCCTTGAAAAATTTGGGATGGAGGCACTGGCTCGAGAACCTTGGCAGCGAGGAATTCTGCTATCGCCTTCTCTAAAGCTTCTTTTTTTACTGGCGATGTAATGGACGTTATGAGTTCCTGTGGAGGAAAACAAAAATTCTACTTTGTATCCTTCTTGTATCAAATTCAGGATCCAAACATCTGAAATTCTTTCTTCCCATTCTTGATAAAAGGTCTTCAATCATCCTCCCACAGGAAGACTATTCTTTGAAGTGACATCTGCTGACCATGTTCTCAGCCATAGAGTCCGTCTGGCTGCAGTTGATAATGCCATATCCTTGTCTGCTAATTTTATCCCTTCAATAGAAGCATCACACAGAAAATCCACTGCTGTAGAAATTTTAGATTCAAGTGATTCAAGTAATTCCTCTCTAGGAACTTTATTACTTATGTCTTCATGGAACTGCCTTAGCCAAAATCTCGAGGAGTGAGCTTCCCCTGAGGCTGCTAAAGCTGGCTTACAAGAAGCTGCTGCTATATAAGAACGTTTAAGCAAACCCGTCTTCCACTGGAATGACGGTTTTCTTTGATAGCCTTGCTACCGCATTATCCACTTTTGGTGGAGATTCTCACTTCTCCAGCTCCTTTTCTTGGATAGGAAACAATAACTTGTGTCTCTTTGTAATAGATGGAGCTCTCTCAGGATTTTTCCACTCTCTTTCCATAAGTTCCTTCATGACAGGATGAACAGGTAAAGATCTTGATCTTTTAGCTGAAGAAGACTGAGGATCTTTCTCATCAGCAATATCCATAGTAGCTTTTACTTTCTTAATTAATTTTGCCATATTCTCAGCAGAGAAAAGAGCTAGTTCATCTTCCTCTTCTGCTGACGAATCCTCCTCTGTATCCCCCAAAAGCCACTGATTGGTTAGGGGAGAAGAAGCTTCAGCAATAGCACTACACTGTGTATTCGGATTTCGATTTCCTCTGCTTCTTAGCAACAAGAATCTCTTGCTGACGAGTGGTGGACATCTGAAAAACAATAATTAGCAAACCGTGAATAACTTCCCTAGGAACACACCCAGTACACTCCCTCCAGTCTCAGCAACTACCTTACAACCTGCCCAAGAGGCTGCAGCCTAGGCAGGGGAGACAGCTCACAAGTACAACCAGCACGAATGCAGACCTTGCCTGAACTGCGATTTGACGCACATGCGTCTTGACGCAGTGGGAATAGTCGCCTCCATGTTAGAGAAGGGCAAACCCTCAGCTGCACAAGATTTCTCAGGCAGACAACTTAACCAAAAGGCCTTCCGGAATTTCTACCCCTAGGGTAGTTGAATCCTATGTTCATCAAGTCTCCTGGAGACCTGGAACATGACAGCCCTAGAAAAAAAAGGAAAGAAAAGAATTAGTACCAGACAACAAATCCTCACTGGTGATCTCTAGGGGGAGTGCCTATTTATGGGTGGGGTTAATTAACCTTTTCTCTTCATTGTCCTACATAACAGGTTGCAAAGAATAAATCTCATGGTTGCTGTCGTACAAGGACGTAAGGGAAAGACTTGATTCCCTTCTATACATAAAAGGGCAGAAGAGAGATTTCATCCGACACTAATGGATCATGGACAGAGAGAACATTCTTAGTGAAATGATTTGCAGAATCTGATATGGCAGAAAGGGGAATGATTCCAAAGTCAAATACTGGCAGTTCACACAATAAAAACCCCAGAGGAACAGTCTCACATCAGCCACTTAGTTAAGCATTTACCAGATGAAAGTTCCACAATATCATCTAAGTTGAGCCCTGTGTGTGACTTTTTAAACAATTCAGGGGCAAGCTGGTGCACAGAATGTGGCTTAATATTAATTGCTTCACAAACCACAATGAAAACAGACAGAAAATAGTAAACAGACAGATGTGAAGTTGCAAGTGAAAAAGAAAAATACCAGGATGAAATGTGTTTTACTAGGAGAGCCATTATAAAACATGGGAGGAAAAATCAGATGTAAATTCTGATGGTAATGACTCGAGAGTGTGGTGGAGAAATATCTCTTATGTGAACCACTTAGAGATGATTAGAAGCCAAGAACAAAAGCCAGAGGGAAAACATTTGCAGCCAACGACAGCTCAAGTGTCCAGTGAAGATTCCTCTGAAGAACATATCGAAGTTTGTCCACCAAAGCAGAACAGCAAAGCTTCATTGCAGGTTTTTTCATAAGATGATTCGGAAGATGAAACCCACTTTTCAAAGGGGGCACAAGTTGCAATAACACCAGAGTTCATTTATAGTGGTCAACAGGCAATAGGGAAAGGTCATACATCATCCAGCAGCCATCTGAAATAACTGGGGATGAGAAAATCTCAGCCAAAAACTCAAAAGAGATTTGACTGATTTCCTATCTGACTTCTGATCATTTGTGCTAAAAAAAAGACTTTTCCACCTAAAACAGTGCCAGATTGCATACTAAATATATTAAACACCAATCAACAATGTTCATTATTTTAAGAAATTTAATACGTTTTTTTCCTGAAACTACAACTACTTATAAGAGAACATGTGCTGCTTTGTGTGTACACCTGAACAAATATAAACATTTTCCCAGAAATCAATGAAAAAAATTTAATTCTAATAAACATCGGGGGGCCCATTTACTAAGGGTCGAAGTGAATTTTCGAATTCAAAAACAATGAATTTCAAAGTAATTTTTGGATACTTCGACCATTGAATAGGCCAAAATTTGATTTGAATTCAAAAAACTAAGACTTAGAAAATCGAAGTACTGTATCTTTAAAAAACTTTGACTTCGACACTTCGCCACCTTAAACCTGACGAATTTCTGTTTGGGGATCTCCTATAAGTTTTGGCTTAGTTTTAAATAGTCAAAGTATTTTTTTGTAAAATCGTTCGATTCGAGCGTTTTAATCGATTGAACGAATGATTTTTACTTTGATCGAAAACGCCCGTTGGAAGTATCAAATTTGATGGTCGAACTTTGAAATTCAACCCTAGATAAATGGGCCCCTGGGTGTTGTTTTTGTGTGGAAATAATAATTTTGGATACAGATTTGAAGTGAAAATGTTTACAGATATCATTATTTTAGAACATAAGACAGCAGAGACATGAAGCATCTAATAAATACAATTGTTTTATAACTATGTGTTGAAGAAGTGGCGAGACGCACCGAAACGCATAAAGCATATGGTCCGGGAATATGTATGCTGACATGCTGAAACTACCTTTTAACATGGATTATTAAAGTTTATAAATTTTTTAATACACTTCTCCTGGTGCTCCGTATATTGCTTTTTTGTCTATGAATCTGATCCGAAGGGGGACGAAATTACGTGAAGCACGGAGTTGAGTGTGGGAGAGGTGATATGCTCCCTGTATTAGGACGTATATCATTAAGGATAATAGGGGTCTCTGAGGGTCTCTGTGACCATATAAAGGCACACGGCTGCTGGCTGAGTTATACAGAGATCTCTGTGTTACCCAAGTATTATATGGTATAATGTACCCCCACTGTAAATGATAAGGGTGTTAGAAATCTCTAAGGGGTACTGTGACCATTTTAAGGCGCAAGGCTGCAGATTAAGTTATACAGGGGGCTCTGAGAATCACTCATGTATTTTTCAGGATAATATACCCCTTACGGTTATAAGGATATTAAAAGTCACTGAGGGGTTTGGGACCATATAAAGGCACATGGCTGCAGGCTGAGTTAGTCAGTTGACTATCATGCATGTATTATAAGGGATACTGTAACCCCCACTGTAAATGTACATGTGGCCATGTAAAGGTGCAAAGCTACAGGCTTACAGGGGACACTCACTAATTGATTATAAGCGATACTGTACCCCCTAAATGATAAGGGCATTAGATGTAACAGAGGAGTTCTATGACCATAAAAGAGACAAGACTTCAGACTAAGTTATGCAGTGGACCCTGAGTATCACACAGTTATTATAATGGATTGTGTGCCCCCTACCGTAAATCATAAGGATATTCGCTTTCACTGAGGGGCTCTGTGACCAGAAAAATTCATGAGCTGCAGGTTGAGTTATTCAGGGAATGCTGAGCATCACTCATATACTATGAGACAATGTACCCCCTACTTTAAATAATAATTAAATCAGATGTCACTGAGGGGTTCTGTGACCATATAAAGGCACAACGCTGCAGGCTGAGTTATAAAGAGATCTCTGTTTCACCCAAGTATTATATGGTATAATGTACCCCGCACTGTAAATTATAAGGATGTTAGAAATCTGTGACCCCTTCAAGGCAATAGACTGCAGACTGAGTTGTACAGGGAACGCTTGACAATCACTCACCTAATTTACAGGAAAAATGTACCCCCTACTATAAATGATACGGATATTAGATGTCATTGAGAGGTTATGTGACTGTATAAATGCACAAGGTTATACAGAGAACTACTATTCATGTATTATAAGGGATATTGTACCCCCACTGTAAATTATAAGGATATTATAAGTCACTGAGGGGTTCTCTGACTATAAAAAAAGCTACAAGTTGAAGTTTTAGTTATGCAGGGAACTCTTGGTGTCACTTAAACGTTTAGGATATTTTCCCCCCTACTGTAAATAAGGATATTAGAATTCACTAAGGCGATCTGTGACCATTTAAAGGAGACCGGCTGCAAGTTGAGTTACCGTATACTGAGTGTCACTTACATAAAAGGGATAAGGTACCTCCTACTGATAAGGATAGTAGATGTCACTGTGGGGTTCTGTGGCCATATAAAGACATAAGTTGCAGGCTGTGATTTATACGGGGAACTCTTTGTATCTCTCATATATTTTAAGGTATAGTATTGCCCCAATATAAATTATAGGGATAATATGTGTCACTGAGGGGTTCCCATACCATATAAAGGCACATGGCTGCAGATTGAGTTATAAAAGGAACTCCGTTTATCACGCAAGAATTTAAGGCATAATGTACCCCTGTTCTGTGACCAGAAGGCACAACGCTGAGTTAGTCACTCATAGATTACAAGTGATGCTTTACCCCTACTGTAAATTGTAGGGATATTAGAAGTTACTCAGGAGTTAAGAGACCAAATAAAGACACAAGGCTGTAGGCTGAATTAAGGAACTATCACTCATGAATTATAAAGGATATTATACCCCCACTGTACATTATAAGGATATTCAAAGTCACTGAGGGGTTCTCTGAAATTATAAATGCACAGGGTTACAGAGTTATTCTAGGACCACTGTGTGTCACTCGTATTATAAGTGATCATAACCCCCCCTACTTTAAATTATAAGGACTGTGGGGTTCTGTGACCATATAAAGGCACAATGCTGCAGGCTGAGTTATACAGAGGACACTTGAGTATCAATGCTATATTATAAGGGAAAATGCCCACCCGCAAGTGAACACTGTGTATCATTCACATATTATAAGGGGTAATGTTCCCCCCTATCATACATTAAAGGATATTAGAAGTCACTGACGGTTTGTGACCATGTAAAGGCATGTCATGTGTGTTAAGGGATATTGTACCCTACTGTAAATTGTAAGGTTCTGTGACTATATAAAGGCACAATTTGAAGGCTTAATTATTCAGGGAACTCTGGGTATCACTCACTTTTTGTAAGGGATTATACCCCCTACTGTAAATGATAAGGATATTAGAGGTCAGGGGGTCTGTGACCATATATAGGCGCATGGCTGCGGGCTGTGTTATACAGGGGACTTTGAGTATCACTTTTGTAGCATAGGCGATAATGTAACCCCTCTCTTAAGCCATAATCACTAATCATATGCCATATACAGTATAAGGGATAAGGTACCCACTACTGTTAATGATGAGGATAGTATATTTCACTATGGGGTTTTCTGGCCATATAAAGACATAAGTTACAGGATGTGATATATATGGACAACTCTTTGTATCTCATATATTTTAAGGGATAATATTGCCCCACTGTAAATTGTAAGGATATTAGATGTCATTAAGGGCACAAGACTGTTATACAGGGGACTCTGAATTTACGAAATGTTTGCAGCTTGGAGTAGAAAGACAAGCATAACCAATTTGGATTCAGGGGAATGTCTACTTTCTGAAAATTATATGGTTTTCTGGGGTGAACGTTATTTTTTTCTATCTTTGCCCCTCAAATGAATGCTGCAAATGTGTTGATTTTGCAGTACCTGAAATCACAGACCAAAGCTGCAAAAAGACCCAAAGTCATGAAAAGACCTGAAGTTGAAGTCCTGAAGCCTCGAAATGACCCAAAGTAAGGAAAGGAGTCTAAGGTAAGTTCCACTAAACATAAATGAGTTTTGTTTTTTTAATTAATCAAACCCCTGTCCACAATGTATTATGGTAATACTATATAGGCCCCTGACCACCAAGTTTCTTTTTAACTTTTAAGAGGGGGCCATGGCCACCAATGATTTTTTTTAACTTGTTGGGGTTCCTGACCACTAACTTTTAAACTTTTATGGGGGGCCCTTGCACCAATGTTTTTTTTTTTATTAACTTATGGGGGGGCCTGACCGCCAATGATTTTTAAAAACTCTTATGTGGGACCATAGCCAACAATGTTTTTGTTTTACCCACCAATGGCTTTTTATAAATTTTGTGTGGGAGGGATTTAGTTTTTAGCGCTGATATCTGTGTGGCCTTTTTACTGTGGTGTAGGCTTGGGTGGATCTGGGGTGGGCCTTGGGGTCTGGAGTGGGGTTCTATAACCATATAAAGGCACAAGGTTGCAGGCTGAGTTATACAGGGGACTATCACTGATTGATTATAAGGGATAATGATATGGATTAAGGATGCTAGATGTCACTGACGGGCTCTGTGACCATATAAAGGCACAAGGCTGCAGACTTATATAGGGAACTCTGCTTATTACTTGTATTATAAAGGATCATGTATCCCCACTGTAGATGATAAGGATATTAGAAGTCATTGAGGAGTTTTGTTACCATAAAAAGACAGAACGCTGCAGGTTCAGTTATACAGGGAACTCTGAGTATCACTCATGTATAATAAGGGATAATATACCCCCACTGTAGATGATAAGGATATTAGTAGTAGGGCCCCTTGCCACAATTGTTTTTAGCTCTTTATGCCCCAGGCCACCAATGTTTTTAACTCTTAGGGCCCCCTGCCACCAATGTTTATAACTCTTAGGGCCCCTTGCCACCAATATTTTTAACTCTTGGGGCCCCTTGCCACCAATGTTTTTAACTCTTAGGGCCCCTTTACCACCAATCTTTTTTATCCTTAGGGCCCCTTGCCACCAATATTTTTAACTCTTAGGGCCCCCTGCCACCAATGTTTTTAATTCTTAGGTCCCCTTGCCACCAATGTTTTTTTAATTTTTAGGGCCCCTTGCCACCAATGTTTTTAATTCTTAGGGCCCCCATGCCACTAATGTTTCTAACTCTTAGGGCCCCTTGCCACCAATGTTTTTAACTCCTAGGGCTTATCGTGCTTTGCCACCAATATTTTTACCTCTTAGGGCCCCTTGCCACCAATGTTTTTAACTCTTAGGGCCCCTTGCCACCAATGTTTTTAACTCTTAGGGCCCCTTGCCACCAATGTTTTTTAATTCTTAGGGCCCCTTGCCACCAATGTTTTTAATTCTTAGGGCCCCCGTGCCACCAATGTTTCTAACTCTTAGGGCCCCTTGCCACCAATGTTTTTAACTCCTAGGGCTCCTTGTCACCAATGTTTTTAACTCTTATGGTGCCTTGCCACCAATATTGTTACCTCTTAGGGCCCCAGGCCACCAATGTTTTTAACTCTTGGGGCCCCAGGCCACCAATGTTTTTACCTTTTAGGACCCCAGGTGACCAATGTTTTCAACTTCTATGACCCCAGGCCACCAATGTTTTTAACGCTTAGGGCCCTAAGATTTAAAGAAGGGGAAGGTCATTTCATGAGTATATTCTCTCCTGACAGTAGCACATATTTCCAGTGGGCAACACATTTGTCATTGCCTTTATTAGGACCGGCTAGTGTTTGACCAAAGGATTTAACCTACTGCCTCATATTTACACATCAGAAATGTTCTACTAATACATTTGATTTAGGTTGAGTTAGGTAACTGCTTAAAGAGTCGACCTTGACCAAAAGTTACTGTTCCAGGTTCATGTCCATGTGAACTTTGGTACTGATTGGGGGGGTGGTCATGGGTCCAGTGGCAGGGTTGGCCCAACTTGCACCTACCTTCCTTATTACCCCCTCAAAGCTCTTGCTCGCCTAGCAAACAATGGAGTGTGTCATTGTGGGGGCAAGAAGAAATATAATAATCCTCCATCGCTTTAGCAGGAATCCCCCACCCAAAAAGGATGTCTCGTAACCTGGAGAGAGTGGTAACCAAAAAACAAACCGTGCAAAGAATTCACGCGGAATTTCACCCGACGGAAGGGGAACGCCCTCCGAAACATTGTTTGATGCAATAAACACACCAGGGGTAGGACCCCGGTTTAAATCGCTCCGTGTGCCAGCCTCTTGCTTCTTCAAACCAAAAAACAAATCCAGCATAGGTGTTCCCCAATAACAAGCACCTTCATATACTAAATGCCTGGTATAGGATAAATAGGCTGGTGGGAAGTGGATGGAATTCCAATGTTAAGAAAGGGGCAACGGACTTGAAGGGAAATGCTTACATTGTGGCCTATGGAGTAAAGCAATTTTGTAGTTCCTTCCATCATTGGCGATCAATGTGTGTCCTTAGTAGAACGAGGCACAGGAGCTCCTTCCCTCAATATTCACCATAGGGATTAAAGAAAAACGCTGAGACATATTTATGGGGAAACCTGGCAGGGAGCACAGGCTTTATTAAAATTAATAGCTAATTTATATTTGGGCATCCCTAACGACCAATGATCCAGAGGAAGGAGAAAAACCCTAGAGTACTATGAGGACCAATCTGCACTGAAGGTAAAAATGCCTTCCTGACTCCTAGAAACGGCAGTCGGTTTTACACCCTGGATCATGCTAAGCACCCCCTCCTATACACACCCATACCTATACACACCCCCTTCAACCTCTCTCTCCTATACATAACCATCCCTACTGTAGATATCCTCCCATCATTACTCCTACCCTCCCTCCTGTACATAACTCCGACCCTTCCTCCTGTACATAACCCCTCACTCTCCCTCCTGTACATAATCCCTCACCCCACTCCTGTACATAATCCCTCACCCCACTCCTGTACATAACTCCCACACTCCCTCCTGTATATAACTCCCACCCTTCCTCCTGTACATAACCCCTCACTCTCCCTCCTGTACATAATCCCTCACCCCACTCCTGTACATAACTCCCACAGTCCCTCCTGTATATAACTCCCACCCTTCCTCCTGTACATAACCCCTCACTCTCCCTCCTGTACATAATCCCTCACCCCACTCCTGTACATAACCCCTCACTCTCCCTCCTGTACATAACCCCTCACCCACTCTTGTATACAACTCCCACACTCCCTTCTGTACATAACCCACAAACACACAGACAGACAGACACACAGACATACGCCCTTGGGAGAGGTAAACCGGAAGGATTTAGGCCATGGTGTTGGGTCGGCAGCAGCAGTTGAGTCTTTGGGTGGAATGCTGAAAAGAAAAGATTGACATAAGAATAAAGACAAATACTTGTTTCATTATGATATTAAAGGCTTGGTCTTGCTTTAAGAACGCACTATTCATTGGGCCTGTGGGCACTGTTTGGGTCTCTCTACACATGGAATGCCTTGGCCTATTATGAATCTCAGTCTGAGCCTGCGCCATTTATTCTTTTATATGCTTTGATCACCTGGTGCCAGTCTATTACCCAGTAGCAACCCATTTCCAAAGGTGGATATCTAAGCCAGATGTCCAGCAGCCCTATAAGCATTACCTACCTCCCCTGTTATTGGCCTGCTATAGAATCAACACTTTATCTGCAGACTTCGATCTCTGTCAGCAACCTCTTACAACCTAAAGGCAGCCAAACATCGGTCTATGGGGTACCCTCAAAGTAATCAGCCTGCGGGCTCAACAGACGGTGTATGATTTCCTTTTATTGTTCTGATTGAAAATGCTCAGAACTGCAGGAAGTAAAGTGGAGCTGCACTGGACAACATGAGGCATCTCTAGATAATGGGTAATTGTCAGTAAATTGATACATTACCCATACTCTCCGGAGCCTCTTCATGATGGCCTTCCTAAGCTGTTTTCGCAGGGTTGGCCTCTCCACCACCGGAGGATCTTTGATGATCTCTTCCACCTCAGGAGCTTCTTCTTCTCCATCCGCTCCCTCTTCTTTCTCCTCCGCTACAGGAGTTTTCTCTTCGTTTTCTTCAGGAGGTCCTACCTGTTCTTCTTCCCCTGCAGGAGACTGCGCCTCCGTCTTCTTCTCCTCTACTGCAGGGGCTTGATGTTCTTCTGCAGAACCTCCTACTTCCGCTCCCTCTTCTTTCTCCTCCTCTTCAGGAAGTTGCTTATCTTCAGAGGGAGCGCTTTCCTCCTCTTTTTCTTTATTGGAGCTTCCTCTTCTTCTTCTCCAGGAGCGTCTTCTTCCTTGTCTTCCTCTGCAGGAGCTTGCTCCTCCATCATCTTCTCCTCCACTGCAGGGGCTTGATGGTCTTCTGCTGGAGCTCCTTCTGCTTCCTCTTCATGCTCTTCTGAGGCAAGGGCTTCCTCTTCTGCTGCTGCTGCAGGGGCTCCATCATCCTCCTCCTCTTCTTCAGCTGCAGGACTTTGTTTCTTACTAGGTTTGAAGGGAAGAAAATGTAAAAAACAAAAAAAAGGGTCATTATTGTAATTTGTTTCCAAAGTATTGCAACTACAATTCTGATCACTGGAGGATTAAAATAGCCAGATAGCCTTGTACCTAAGAAATAACATTATGCCTGCTACACACCTGTCCCTACTGTAACACATTGGGCAGTTACTGAGCTGAGTAAGTTCCATGCTAGACTTCACCCAGTGATACATGCTGAAATACATACATACATACAAGTTCAACAAGTTTCTGTGCTATTTACTATTAGTATGGCCAAAGCACCCAGAAGTACGAGAAAACATCTATTTTTTGAACGTTATGTGCCAGTAAGTGTAATTGAAAGTGTTAATTGCAAAATACATACCCAGCAGCTTCCTGTAGCTTCTGCTCTCTCACAAACTCGTTGTGCAGCTGGTTAAGGTGTTGGTTGATGGTCTGTGAGCGCATGGGAGGCACAAGGATAGGAGCAAAGGGGAAAGAAAGGAGACACTTAGGATTATGCCTGTATATGTGCTGCTAATAGTACCTTTATATGCTGAGGGCAGTGAGGGTGTGGCATTCCCTGCCGGCAGCTGATATTGTGATATTGTTCAGCCTTTTCTCATCATAGGGAGAAAAAACCCCAAATCACCCCGTGTGCAGTTGTCCTGATTGCAATGGACCAATCAAAGTTCAGTATCTAGTTGTTAAAACACCCAAGAAAAGCATCAGGGACAGTGATCCCAGGTGAACTTACATTCTCCAGCCGCAGATACTCAAGTTGCTGCCTCCGGTTTTGGACTCGAGTTGGATGGTCCTGTGGAAGAAGAGAGTCAATGTTAAGCGCTTCTTTGTACCAATTATTATAGAGACACACAGTGAATAATAACCTCTCCCATAATCATACTAGTGACACTTACAGGAGGCAGCTTGGCAGACTTCCTGAGGGCGGCATATTCCCTCTTGATCACTTCCTGAAACATAAAGAAAGAAGCAGTGTGAGATAAGAGCTGGCAATCTAATATTATTTGTTCCCTATTTACCTAAACATCAATTCTGCATTACATACCAGTGAGTTGAGCATTTTCCAGTACAGGAGAATGTTCTCCTTGGCCCTCATCCTCGGGTCCACTTCGCACGTAAGAAGGAAGTGCTTTCTGAAAAAGAAAGATATCACTGAATGTTAATTAAACATTTTCCAGCCTTATTGCCCTTGCAGTTACCCCTGGGGCAATAGCAAATGATTCCCAACATGTAACAAGTCCATTTATGGTTTACTTACAGGACGATGTTCTCGCTGTATTCGACCCGGTAGTGATGTTCTGCAGGAAAAACACATTTCTGTTAAATACTGAGCTATATGGGGAAAGGAATTCACATATGATAAAACAAATGGCACAACCTTAGGAACTGATAAATTATATAGGATTTTACCGTAATAAGAGGCGAGGGCCTCAAAGTCCGTATGTTCCCCCCTGAAGTCCTTCAGGACGGAGTACAGCGTCTGTAAGTGAAAAGAAAGAGCATTAGGGACAGAATACTAAATGGCTCTAAATGCTGCTCACAGTCAGCCTGGCTCTGAGGAGAAAAGAGACAGAAAAGGGTTTGGGTTTTTATGGGGCAAGCATGCCAGTAATAAGGGCATTTTATTCTGAAAATTAAATAAACGTAGTGATTGGATTCCCTGGATGTCAGTTCTACATGCACAGAGGCAAAAGGTTTGGCAGCTCCGACATATATATATATATATATATATATATATATATATATATATATATATATATATATTTTTTTTTTTTTTTTTTTTCATACAGCTGGAGCACTCTTGTAAATAGGCAATTGCCCAGGTGCAGGTTATAGTAAATTATACATAGAACAACGAAAAATCGCACACACAGGACTTATAAGGTGCAAAAAATAAAAAAAAAGATTTATTGCAACGCTTCGGCTCCTGTACTCGAGCCTTCTTCAGGTGGCCTGAAGAAGGCTCGAGTACATTAGCCGAAACGTTGCAATACACCTTTTTTATTTTTTGCACCTTATGGGGCAAATTCACTAAGGCGCGAAGCGCCGAACGCTAGCGTTAATTCGCTAGCGTTTGGCATTTTCGCTACTGCGCAAATTCACTAACGAACGCTGGCGTAGTTTCGCTAGTGTTACTTCGCAACCTTACGCCAGGCGAATTTTCGCTAGTAACGAAACTACGCAAATTCACTAACTTGCGCAGTGTACTGAACGCTACCTTTTACGCTAGACTTCCTTCGCCACCTCAGAAGCGCAATAGAGTAGATAGGGATTGTTTAAAAAAAAAAGTAAATTTTTTTTCTAAGTCCCAAAAAACGCTTGCATGTTTTCTACATGATGGGTGATAGGCTGAAAAAGATCGAAAATTTTTTGGGGCTTCCCTTCCTCCCCCCTACATTTCCTGACTCATGGCAACTTACCTAGACAGTGGGCACATGTGTAGGGCAAAATAAATTTTTTATTTGCTGATTTGAAGGCTTTCTAGGCATTTGTAGTGCAGATACGTGTTCCTCCATTGAAATTTGAATTTCGCGCCGTATGCAAATTAGCCTTCGCTAGCGTAACTTCGCTTTATATAGCGAATCAACGCTAGCGCAACTTCGCAACCTTACGCTACCTCTGTGCGCAACTTCGGATTTTAGTGAATTTGCGGAGCCCTGGCGAAACTTCGCCTGGCGAAGTGCGGCAAAGTTGCGCCTGGCGCAACTTCGCATCTTAGTGAATTTGCCCCTATAAGTCCTGTGTGTGCGGTTTTTCGTTGTTATATCTATATCTATATATATCTATATATCTATATCTATCTATATATATATATAAATAAAAGAAGCAGTGCAGACAGACAGCTGCTTAAGGAGAACTTATATAGAAGAGAGAAAAGGAAACACCAGTTCAGATGAGAGAGGATTGTTTTACACTGTGGCATTACCAGAAGTGATGGTTTTCTCTGCACCTTGTCCATCGTTGAAACCTACAGGGACAAATAGACATAATCAGCCAAAGTGAAGGCAAGAGTTGTTTCCCTTTGAATGAACTTTAAGTATGATGCAGATATGTTGTGATATTCTAAGACAAATTTCACTTGGTTTTTCTTTTTTTATTATTTGTGGGTTTTGAGTTATTGAGCTTTTTCTTCAGCAGCTCTCCAGTTTGCAATTTCAGCCATGTGGTTGCTATGGTCCAAATGACTCTAGCAACCATGTTCTTTGAAGAAAAGTAGCAATAACAATAAATGTGTAGCATTACAGACCATTTGTTTTTTGATGGGGTCAGTGACCCATTGAAAGCGGGAAAGAGTCAGAAAAATATCGAAAACATTTAATGAAGACAAGTGAAAAATTTGCTTAGAAGTAGCCATCCTGTAACATACTAAAATATACATTAAAGGTGAACCACCCATTTATGTATTTCCTTATCTACATTCTCCCATTTGTATGAAACATTGTTCCAGTCAATGATTAAAGCCCATTATTAATGCTGCTGATGAATTGGCTTCTTATAAATACCATATACAGTAGCTGTATGGGCTCATATGCACAAAGCCGACCCCCCAAGTGAATTTACGACAGACTCGCTGAAGAAGAAATCATGTGCTGAATCAGTTGAATTTGCAAGATTACCTCTTAAAGAAGATTCTCCGATGGGGGGAAAAAAATATGGGGCGGCACAAGGCCGGGGCACCCCAAGGGGGGGTCTCCCTAAGGAGCCCCTGGCTCTCTCTTACACTGTTCAGATAAAGATGTAATTGACTGAACAATGGAGAAACCAAAAAAAAAACCCAGGTGTTATTAGGCAGGTGTGAAGCACCAAAGTCGCGGTCCAAAAATCAGGAAAAGCACTGTAGCAATCTGTATAGAAAAGAGAATACAGAGGCAAGTTAATGAATTTAGCACTTAATATTTGCTATATAATACAGAGGAAGGCAGAGATCTATTTTCCCCTAAACTTGAGCTTTGTATCAGTTCCAGCAGATATTGGGCCTCAGTCTAAGCCCTGAATAACTGCCAAATCCTGGTCTGTGTCTGCCAACCAGCACTAATATTAAAGGCATCTCCCAAGCACATTTATGGGAAAATTTTCCAAATTCACTAAAATCAGGAAGAGGAGCCACATCTGCTAGTCTGGGGGGGCATCATCTAACCTTTTACCCTCTTTTTTTTTTTTTACTATAGTAAAAGTTATTTGGCAAGAAATCTCTCAGAGGGAATATACAGTCAACACAGAGCCAACCAACGGACTAAACCAACTGTCTGATCCCTAGGTTTGATGTCTCCTCTCTTCTATGGGACCTGCTGTATGTCCCCCACTATTACCCCCCTATTACCCCCCAACTGTCCCCATGGCACGTGCCTCTGCTTCCCACCCCTAGTTCCAGACTTGGATCAAGGGAACATGTATTTAGCTACACTGTTGGTACATAAGAGCAGGGCACATACCCAGGGGGCAAAGGGACAAATCTCTAAGGAGCCTGTCAGTAGTGGGGACATACAGTAAATGAAGCAGCTTATGGTGTGGTACAGTGTTCCCAAATGTTACCTTCAGAAGATAATGTGAATATTTGCTGGCAGTCCTGCATGACTGCCAAATCCTGGTCTGTGTCTCCCAACCAGCACTAAGATTAAAGGCATCTCCCAAGCACATTTTAGGGGAAAAATATCAAAATTCACTAAAATCAGCGAGAGGCGCAACACCTGCTGGTCTGTGGGGGACATCGCCCAAATTCCCTCCTCTTTTTCCACTAAAATAAAGATCTTTTGGCAAAAAATCTCCCAGAGGGAAAGTAGTCTTACCTCTCGCCACAGGGCCAACCAACGGACTGAACCAACTGTAACATTGCCAGGTAATCTCTGTTCTCTGCTCTTAAAGGGAAAGTGTCCCCTGTCGATGAGTGAGGTTTATATGGCATTTATTTCTAATTAGATGTGCAGCACATACACAGCCTATTAAGTACACAGAGCATTGCTTTGTATGTGTGGCCTATTGAGTCAGTGCAGTTACTGCGCTGCCATATCTGTTGGATCCATTCATTCATCAGCCATGGTTCCAATCAGTGCTGCTGCTGTTGCTCAGTCTGGTAGAACTGGGGTGTCCTTTGCTTGTAGGGGGTCCCTTCCTTATCTTAAATAGTGGGAAGAGATGGTGGTTCTCATTGTTCTTGGTATTTATTTCTTATTGAGCATTTTGTGATTATTTGGAATCGTCCGTAAGTTGGGGTGTTTGTGCTCCAACAAGACCTTGTACGTTAGAGAGAGTGATTGTGTCGGTGTATTTATAGAACTATATGTTTCAAAGCTGTTTAGTGGTCTACACACAGTATTTCCTATTGATATAGACATCATGTAATGTTTCAGCTGTCGGTACCTCCACTTGTCCCCAACTCACTGCTTTTCTTTGTTTTTTAGGAACATGGGGATCTGGTCTTTTTTCCATGCCTAGCAGTTGCCTCGATTGAAGATTCTGGAGCCCAAAAGCAGTTTTGTATCCCTTATCTTCAATCCCAGGTAAGTAGTCAGTGTTGTTTCTTATTGGGGTCAGTGGTGATGGATATGGACCAGTGAACAGTTTTTGTTTAGCTGGTGCCATATACTTAAATGGGTTGATTACCTTCCAAACAATTTTTTCAGTTCAATTGTTTTCAGATTGTTCACCAGAAATAGTCGTTTTTCAATTACTTTCCACATTAAGGGGCAGATTTACTAAGGTTCGAGTGAATTTTCGAAGTTAAAAAACTTTTAATTTCGAAGTAATTTTTTGGTACATCGACCATCGAATAGGCCATATTCGACTACGACTCAGACTTCGATTCGAACGATTCGAAAATAAAGTACTGTCTCTTTAAAAAAAAAAACTTCGACTTCAATACTTCGCCATCTTAAACCGCCCGAAGTGCTATGTTGGCCTGTGATGACCTTCTACAACATTTTTGTTGAAGTAAAATCCTTCGATCGATCGCTGAAATCCTTCGAATCGTCCGATTCGAACAATTTAATCGTTCGATCGAACAATTTTACTTCGTCTGCAGGATAGCCAAATTTGATCAAAAAAATTCGACTTCTATATTCGAAGTCGAAGTATTTAAAATAGATGGTCGAATTTCGAAGTATTTTCCATTTAGAAATTCGACCCTTGATAAATCTGCCCCTATATGTCCGATTAAAAGCCATCTACATGTTCTACTCTTCAGTTAGCATCTGCAGTGGTCTCAGCAAACATTGGGGTCCTTGCAACACATTTTGGAAGGGAGTGTGACTGTGGGATAGCAGCTATAGTAGGTAGATATGATGCCTATAGTAACAGTGGGAAAATAGTCTCTGGGAAGGGACTGTGGCTATGAGATAGCAGGTATAGTAGGGAGAGATCGTTTTATGGGATCTCTACGTACAAGCTATGAGCAAATTTAGGAACATTTCCTGCTTAATTGTACTTACTACTTGCGAATACCTATCCTGGCATAGTCTTATGGGATCTCTCTGTACAGGTTATAAGCAAAGTAGCAAGCTGAGGGTACTGTTCCATCTTCATTGTGCTTAGTACAGGGGAATACCTAAGCTGCCCTAGTTTTATGGGATCTCTCTGTATAGGCTATGAGCAACACATAAGGGGCAGTTCCTGCTGAATTGTGCTAAGTACAGGGGAATACCTAGGCTTCCATTGTTGTATGGTATCTCTCTGTACAGGCTATAAGCAAACTTAGGGACTGTTCCAGCTTAATTTTGCTTAGTACAGAGGAATATCAATGCTGCCATAGTTTTATAGTATCTCTCTTTGCAGGCTATGATCAAACTTAGGGACTGTTCCTGCTGAATTGGGCTTAGTACAGGACAATACCCATGCTACCTTGTTTTATGGAATCTCTCTGTACAGACTATGAACAAACTTTGCCGACTGTTCCTGTTGAATTTGGCTTAGAACAGAGGAATACCCATGATGCCCTACTTTTATGGGATCTTCTGAACAGGATATGAACAAAATTTGGGGGACTGTTAGTGCTGAATTGTGCTTTGTACAGAGGAGTAATCATGCTGCCCTACTTTTATGGGATCTCTCTGAACAGGCTACAAATAAACTTTAGGGACTGTTCCTTAATTGTGCTTAGTACAGGGATTGCCTTTGCTGCCTTAGTTGTATGGTCTATTTTGTACAGGCGTTGATCAAACTTAAGGGCTGTTCCTGCTGAATTGTGCTTAGTCCAGGGGACCACCTTTGCTGCCTTAGTTATAAGGTATATTTTGTACATGCTATGACCAAAGAAATCGGCTGTTTTTGCTGAATTGTGCTTAGTGCAGGGGAATACTTATGCTGCCACAGTTTTATGGTGATTCTCTGTACAGGTTATGAGCAAGCTTAGGGTGCTGTTCCTGTTGAATTGTGCTTAGTATAGGAAAATTTTTATAAGGGATAATGAAACCTCTACTGTGAACTACTGTTCTGTGACTGTATAAAGGCAGAAGGCTGCAGGGAAAATATAAGGGATATTATACACCCACTATAAATTAGGGTATTAAAAGTCACTGAGGGGTATTCTTATGCAGGGATCTTTGCGTATCACTCATTTATTATACGGGATAATGTTTCTCTTACGTTACTTGATAAGGAATTTAGATTTCACTGAGGTGTTCTATGACCATATAGAGGCACAAGGCTGCAGGTTCAGTTATACAGGGTTCATCATTCATTGATTATAAGGGATACTGTACCCCTTGTGTAAATGATAAGGATATTAGAATTCACTGAGGGGTTCTGTGACCATATAAAGGCACAAGGCTTCAGGCTGAGTTATACAGGGATCTCTGAGTATTGCTCATGTATTATAAGGTTTAATGCACCCCCTACTGCAAATGCTAGAAATATTAGAAGTCGCTGACGGGTTCTGTGACCATATAAAGACACACGGTTACAGGCTGAGTTGAACAAAGAATTGCCACTTATGTATTATAATGGATATTTTATCTCCTATTGTAAATTATAAGGATACTAGATACTGAGGGGTTCTGTGACCATATAAAGGCTGTAGGCTGAGTTATACGCCAGCCCAGATCCGCTCACTGCTGGCAGAGCCGTACTGAAGAAGGTAAGCACTGCCAGGGGAGGGGACATTGTGAGCAGAGGGATATGCAGCAGGGGTGCATGCGGGTGGCAGGGCGGGTCAGATGCCCGTGTGGGTGATGGAGGGCGGTCGGAGGCCTGTGGGGGTGATGGAGGAGGGGGGTTGGAGGCCCGTGCTAGTGACAGAGGGGGGGGTCGGAGGCCCATGCTAGTGACAGGGGGGGGGAGGAGGCCCGTGCGGCTGACGGAGGGCAGGTCTGATGTCTGTGCGGGTGATGGATGGGGATCGGAGGCTAATGAAGGTGACGGAGTGGGGTCGGGGACCGAAGGCAGCAGATGTGGCAGCCCCGGTAGGCCCGCCCCTTCCCAGTCCGACAGTGGATATTAGATGTTACTGAGGGGTTATCTGACCAAATAAATTCACAATATTTCAGACTAAGATTTTGAGGAACTTTGGGGCAAATGTACTTACCTCTGAAAATTTGCCAGCGACGGCTTATATTCGCCAGGACAACGCTAATTCACTAAAATCCGTAGTGCGTCCAGGGCGCGGGTTGTGGGAGGACGGGTCCAGCACGGGTTTTACCCGACCAGCACATCACTAGTGTGTTATACAGGGAACTCTGAGCATCATGCATGTACAGTATTATAAGGAATTACATACCCCCTCGTTTAAATGATTAGAATATTAGAATTCACTGAAGGGTTCTGTGACCATATAAGGTCTCAAGGCGGAGTTATGCATGGGATGATCACACATGTATTATAAGGTATAATTAATCCCCACTGTAAATTGTAAGGATATTAGAAGTCACTTAGCGGTTCTGTGACCATATAAAGGCACAGGGCTGCAGGAGTTATATAGGGGACTATCACTCATTGATTATAAGGGATAAGGTTCTCCCTACTGTAAATGATAAAGAGTATTAGATGTCACTGAGGGGTTCTTTGACTATGTGAAGGCACAAGGCTATAGGCCGGGTTATACTGCGTACTCTGAGTACCACTATTGTATTATAAGAGATAATGTACCCCCTACTGTACAATTATAAGGATATTCCATGCCACTGAGGGGTTCTGTGACCCTAAAAGGCACAAGGCTGTGTTATACAGGGAACTCTTGAGTATCAGTCATGTATTATAAGGGATACTGTACCCCCACTGTTAATTATAAGGATATTAGAAGTCACTGAGAGGTTCTGTAAACATATAAAAGGCACAAGGCTGTGTTATACAGGGAACTCTGAGTATCACTCCTCTATTATTAGATATACTGTACCCCCTATTGTAAATGATAAGGACATTAGAAGTCACTGAGGGGATGATATAAAGGCACAAGGCTGCAGGCTGACTTAGTCAGGGAACTCTGAGCATCACACGTGCATTGTAAGGCATAATGTCCCTCACTGTAAATTATGAGGATATTAGAAGTCATTGAGAGGTTCTGTGACTTTATAAAGGCTCAAGGATGGAGATTGGGTTCAACCGGGAACTCCCACGATCACTCATTTATCATAAGGCATAATTAAGCCCCTACTGTAAATGATATGGATATTAGATGTAACTGAGGGGTTGTGTGACCACATGATGACACGGGGCTAAAGGCTGAGTTTTACAGGGAACCCTGATTATCACTCATGTATTATAAGGGTAATAATGTACCCCCTACTTTCAACTACAAGAATATTAGAAGTCACTGAGGGCTTCTGTGACCATATAAAGGGGTTGTAGACGTGTGTCACTGTAGTTGGTAATGCCTGTCACTATCTGGCTGTCCCTTTCTGTCCTCTGAACTGCTGGTTCTGACTCCTGAATCAATGCAACGCTAAGCAATTTCCCAATATGCATTCATTCCTCATTGTTACCGGTTTAGTGTTACTGTCATTGGGACTGTCTTATCACTTTACAAGTTGTTAAGCCCCCCCCAGATTTAGGGGTTTTTTTTTGTTAAAGGGGAAGAAAAGACAGCTGCAACAGATAAGCTGTTATTAGTCTTAGTATATTCCAATACTGATTACAGAGTAATATTGGAAGCACAAACTGCATGGTATCTCAGTATGTTAGATAAGAGCAGTTGAAGGAAGTAGTGCGTCTACGGCTGATCTGTAACTGAGGTTGGGTTCAAACTATTTTTAAGGGTAGGAGACTAAAAGTGCAGTCAGTTTTCAGGTTTGTCTCAATATCAAACCTAATCCAAAGCCTAATTTGCATATTCACATTTGGATACTGGACCTAAACATGTAAAGGGAAGTGGGGAGCAGGGCCAGAACTAGGGGTAGGCAGAAAAGGAACCTGCCTAGGGCACATAGCTGTGGGGGCGCTGGGCAGGTGCCTGTTCAAGAGTTTTGTACCTACCCCTAGTCCGGGCTGTTCACTCCCCTGCTCCTCTCCTTCCTTCTTCACTCCCCTTGTCACTCTCCTCGTCACTCCCTCCCCTCGTCATGACTCTGCCCTCCCTTTTCTTTAAGTTTCCCTATTGCGTATGCGCACTCGCGCCTGCGCGCTGTGGCGAGTGTACGCACGCAAGCAAGATTATAAGGGGGAGGGGCAGGGGTAGCAGACCGAGAGCCTAGGGCGCCTTGTCCGCTTGTTCCGGCCCTGGTGGGGAGGGGCATTGAACCTCAAAGTACATATATACAGTGAGAGGCAGAGAATCCAGGCAAATACAAAAGGGGGGTTGTGGGAGCACCCGCATTGCTAAGTAGAAGTGTATATACGTATAAGGGAAGTGCCACTGACATAACCAAATGGGTCAGTGCACATTCCCTGAGAGTCCAGGCACCCAATAAATATATTTAAACCACCAAGAAGCAGTTGGTACCTCAAATACATTATATGTAGTGAGTGCTAGCACCCTTATAGTACTTTCATTTTTTTTTTTTTAATATATCTGTGCTTTATAGTTGTTACGAATCTCACTCATGTATTATAAGGTATAATGTACTCCCTACTGTAAGTGATAAGGACATTAGAAGTCACTGAGGGGTTCTGTGCCTCTGAGTATCACTTTATGTATTATATGTATTTATATACACTGTAAGGATTATTGTACCCTGTATTTTAAACAATAAGGATATTAGAATTCGGTTGTGTTTGGTGACTATATGAAGGAACAAGGCTGTGGGCTGAGTTATACAGGGACAGAGATGGGCGAATAAATTTGCCAGACACAAATTGTGGTGTATTTCCGGGTTTTGCCGCAAGTGAATTGATTCTTGAAACTGAGGCAACAATTCAGCTGCAAAAATTGTCACACGTCAAAATTATTCGGACGTTGATTGACTTTAATGCATTTGGTCCAAATAGTTAGCAGCAGTGGCATGCAGCGATTTTACTATATAATTACCTATAGTAGATATCCATAGCACAAACTTTGCCTTGTGCATATGCAGTGGCATAAAATTTCAAAAATGTTATGCCACTACAAATACATAAGTCTAAGTCCATACCATCCAACATTTGAAAAATATAAAGAGGGACAATAAGATCTGCCATGCCCATTTTTGACCACACCCCCTATCTATTTTACAACATGTGGCAGGTTATGGAAAGTCTGAATACCTTTCTGGGGGTTTTATGGTCATATTTTAAGTGTAGCTCAAGCTTTGCTAATGTAGTTGAAATTGCCCTTTAGGCTGCTAGACTCCCAAGAGGCTTGCTTAGCCCATTAGTTACAATTGTATCTAAATGCAGGCGCTGTGTATTCTGGGCTCTCTGCCAAAAAGCCTCTTATTTAATTAAGTTTCATGAATTTTTCTGACATCAGTGCAGGCTATAAAAGAGAGACTCAGGACATTTCTAAAAATCAGGGACTGAGGGTTGAATTATCAAAATCAGGACTGTTCCGCAAAAAGCGACAGTTGGGAAGTATGTAAGTCCAAAAAGGGGGTTTTATGGTCCAAAAAGGGGGTTTTATGGTCATATTTTAAGTGTAGCTCAAGCTTTGCTAATGTAGTTGAAATTGCCCTTTAGGCTGGTAGACTCATTTCTCCCAAGAGGCTTGCTTAGCCCATTAGTTACAATTGTATCTAAATGCAGGCGCTGTGTATTCTGGGCTCTCTGCCAAAAAGCCTCTTATTTAATTAAGTTTCATGAATTTTTCTGACATCAGTGCAGGATATAAAAGAGAGACTCAGGACATTTCTAAAAATCAGGGACTGAGGGTTGAATTGTCAAAATCAGGACCTTTCCGCAAAAAAACGACAGTTGGGAAGTATGTAAGTCCAAAAAGGGTGTTTTATGGTCCAAAAAGGGGGTTTTATGGTCATATTTTAAGTGTAGTTCAAACTTTGCTAATGTAGTTGAAATTGCCCTTTAGGCTGCTAGACTCATTTCTCCCAAGAGGCTTGCTTAGCCCATTAGTTACAATTGTATCTAAATGCAGGCGCTGTGTATTCTGGGCTCTCTGCCAAAAAGCCTCTTATTTAATTAAGTTTCATGAATTTTTCTGACATCAGTGCAGGATATAAAAGAGAGACTCAGGACATTTCTAAATATCAGGGACTGAGGGTTGAATTGTCAAAATCAGGACTGTTCCGCAAAAAAACGACAGTTGGGAAGTATGTAAGTCCAAAAAGGGGGTTTTATGGTCCAAAAAGGGGGTTTTATGGTCATATTTTAAGTGTAGCTCAAGCTTTGCTAATGTAGTTGAAATTGCCCTTTAGGCTGCTAGACTCATTTCTCCCAAGAGGCTTGCTTAGCTCATTAGTTACAATTGTATCTAAATGCAGGCGCTGTGTATTCTGGTGCTCTGTGTCGATTAGGGAAAGTGTTGCAAGATCTTCATCCTGCCTCCCACAGTTCCTGCGTGCTGCTATCTCCATAGCAGCACCATTGGTGGAACGTACCAGAGGCGGGCCTTTTTTTGTAACGTGAGAAATACAGTTACTGAGTAGAGTCAGTAGTAGGACAGTTGTAGAAGGACAGTGATGTTTTGTGAAACAGAGAGAGAACGGAGGTGTCAGAGTTGTACAAGTAGCGATGCTGGCTGCTGCAGGGCGGCGGAGAGGCCTGAGTCAGGCGAGAGAGTCTTTTAATCAATCTTTCAGGGAACTGGCAACGGAGCCTTGGAAACCATTGAACTACCAATGCTGGGGAATCAGGAGAAACAGAGCAAGTAGACCCTGCGGCTGCAGAGGGGCCCATAAGTTATAGGGGCCCGTAAGGCCCTAATTCATGTGCACTTTCAACATATATGGATAAAACAGGACAACCTTTGAATATGTTGGGGGCCCTAGGGTTAATTTGTTTGGGGCCAGTACATCTAGTTAAGCCACTGCTTGTTTTACCAATATTCAGTGTTGGACTGGGGGTCCTGGGCCCACTGGGACTGATACCTCAGGGGCCTCCACACAGTGTCCGACTGGGACACCAGGAGCCACCCAAAAACCTTAGACCAGGGGCCACTCTCAGTAATATTATTTTTCCTCTCCTCACTCAACCTCTATTCTCCTAGTCTTTTTTCTTTACATACTATAATCTATTAATCCGTCTATTTCGCTTCTTTGTTCTCATAGAAATTGATAATGACCATGAAATAGGCCAAATGTTTAGAAGCAGGAGGGCCCACTGACACCTGGTATTCCGGTGGGCCAGTCCAACACTGACAATATTTATTGAAATTATATATGAATTAGGGCCTCATGGGACAAGGCTGCAGGTTAAGTATCACTCCTGTATTATTAGGGATAATGTAAGACCTACTGTAAATGCTAAGGATATTAGAAGTCACTGAAGGGTTCTGTGACTATATAAAAACACAAGGCTGCAGACTGAGTTATGCAGGGAACTCTTGAGTATTAATAATGTAGTATTAGGGATAATGTAACCCCTTCTTTAAATCATAAGGATATTAGAAGTCACTGAAGGGTTCTGTAACTATGTAAAGGCACAAGGCTGCAGACGGAGTTATTCAGGAAACTCTGAGTATCACTCATGTTGTATAAGGGATTATTTACCCCTACCCTCTTTCGGTCAATTATAAGGATATTAGTAGTCACTGAGGGGTTCTGTCACCATATAAAGGCGCAAAGTTGCAGTCTGAGTTATACAGGGAACTCTGAGCATCACAAATGTACTATATGGGATAATGTACCTCCTACTTTAATAAGGATGTTGGATGTCACCTAGGGGCTCTGTGACCATAAAAAGGCACAAAGCTGCAGGCTGAGTTGTACACTAGACTCTTAAGTATCAAAATAGTAACAATTGAATTGTTACAAAGTGGGATAAACTAATGTACCCCCTACTTTAAATCACAAGGAAATTAGATGGCGCTCAGGGGTTCTGTGACCATATAAAGGCACAAGTCTGCAGGCTGAATTATACAAGGAACTCTGAGATTCACTCACGTAGTTAAAATGGATAATGTGCCCCCGCTGTAAATTATAAGGACATTAGAAGTCACTCAGGGGTTCTGCGGCCATGTAAAAGCAGAAAGTTGATGGCTGAATTATACAGGGAATGGCCCATGATCATTCATTACATAACAAGGGATAATGTACCCCCTATTGTAAATGATAAGGTTATAAGATGTCACTGAGGGGTTCTGTGACAATATATAGACACAGGGCTACAGGCTGAGTTATACATTGAATTGTAAACATTGCTCATGTATGATATGGTATATTGTACCCCCAAATGTCATTGATAAGGATTTTAAATGTCACTTATATGATCATATAAAGGCATACGTCTGCAGACTGTGTTATACAGAGAACTATGAGTATCATGTATGTGTTTATATTATAATCCCACTGCAAATTTCAAGGATAATAGGGGTCTCTGAGGGTCTCTGTGACCATATAAAGGCACACGGCTGCTGCCTGAGTTATACAGAGATCTCTGTGTTATCCAAGTATTATATGGTATAATGTACCTCCACTGTAAATGATAAGGGTGTTAGAAATCTCTAAGGGGTACTGTGACCATTTTAAGGCGCAAGGCTGCAGATTAAGTTATACAGGGGGCTCTGAGAATCACTCATGTATTTTTCAGGATAATATACCCCTTACGGTTATAAGGATATTAAAAGTCACTGAGGGGTTTGGGACCATATAAAGGCACATGGCTGCAGGCTGAGTTAGTCAGTTGACTATCATGCATGTATTATAAGGGATACTGTAACCCCCACTGTAAATGTACATGTGGCCATGTAAAGGTGCAAAGCTACAGGCTTACAGGGGACACTCACTAATTGATTATAAGCGATACTGTACCCCCTAAATGATAAGGGCATTAGATGTAACAGAGGAGTTCTATGACCATAAAAGAGACAAGACTTCAGACTAAGCAGTGGACCCTGAGTATCACACAGGTATTATAATGGATTGTGTGCCCCCTACCGTAAATCATAAGGATATTCGCTTTCACTGAGGGGCCCTGTGACCATAAAAATTCATGAGCTGCAGGTTGAGTTATTCAGGGAATGCTGAGCATCACTCATATACTATGAGACAATGTACCCCCTACTTTAAATAATAATTAAATCAGATGTCACTGAGGGGTTCTGTGACCATATAAAGCAGTGGTCCCCAACCAGTGGCTCGTGAGCAACATGTTGCTCTCCGACCTCTTGGATGTTGCTCCCTGTGGCCTAAAAGCAGCTGCTTATTTTTTAATAACTGACTTGTAGACAAGTTTTGGTTGCATAAAAAACAGGTGCACTACCAAAATAAGCCTCCTGTAGGCTGCCAGTCCATATAAGGCAGGGGTCGGGAACCTATGGCTCGCGAGCCAGATGTGGCTCTTTTAATGGTTGCACCTGGCTCTCTGCCAATCGAGGGAGGGATGCGCGTGTCCTGCGCTGCGCTCCGGTTCACTTGGGCCCCACATCCTGAGATGTTTCTTCCTACCTAGCGTCTGAGCCAGCAGACGTGCGCACACACTGAAAACATGCGCAGACTGCGCAGTGCGCCGCACGTCTGTACCTGTTGACGTCACCGACGTCTAATGCGTTCCTGCCCTACTCGCTGCTTGAAGTCGGATGGGCCTTGCCGTCTGAGGGAAGAAGAGAGTGGTGCACATCACGGCCCTGCTGTTGATTTTAAAATACAACTCCCAGTACAGGAACACAGGAATAGGATATAGGTAGGATATCTCACCCCAAATGCTGTTTAATTATTATCAGTTATTAGTAAGCATTGTGCAGCGTGCCAGAGGCTGGGCTGGGGACTATCAGCAGTGAGAGCTCTCTGTTCTCTATCTGTGCCATGTGCTATCTTTATGTCCCATACGCCCAGCACGTGCCAGGAGCGCAGGGAGTAGCATGGGGGAAGCTGCAGTTCTTTTGATGCAGGATTCTGGGGACATCCCTGTGCCCACACCACCCAGTAAATGTGCCTGTAGTAGGGAGGGGGAGAGAGCAAGGGTGGGGCAGTAAGGCAGGACCACATTGTAGGACAGGGGGATTTGTCTGTCAGGCTTTCAGTCTTTGAAATGGCAGAGCTTCACAATGAGCCTTTTTTTTTGGTGTCCGATAAACTCACATTAGGCTGCAGTTTGACCCCTACTCCTCCTGCTTTACATCAATAATCCCATATTCCAGTCTCATATTCAAATCAATGCATGGTTGCTAGGGTCATTTGGACCATATCTACCAGATTGCTTAAAATTCAAATTTAGGAGCGGCTGAATAAAAAGCTAAATAACGCAAAAACCTTCCTCACTAACTGATTAAACATTTTCTTTCAATCATAGATCTCCTCACCTCAGTCAGCTAGCTAATTGCAGAAACCCTTTTATTGAAGAAGATGGCTAAAAGGAAAAAAGATGAGGAGTATCGTACTTTTCAGCAGGAATGGACAGAGGAATTCGCCTTTGTGGAGAAAGCAGGTTCTGCAGTGTGTCTAATATGCAATGATAAAATTGCATCGTTGAAACGGTCAAATATAAAGCGGCACTTCGACACGCGCCATACTACATTTGCATCGAAATATCCTGCGGGGGACAGCAGGAAGAAAGCATGTCAAGAGCTACTGTGCAGAGTGCAAGCTAGTCAGCAGCAACTCCGTGTTTGGACCCAACAAGGTGATTTGAATTCAGCTAGCTTTGCTGGTGCTTTAGCAATTGTGAGAAATGGAAAGCCATTCACAGATGGGGAGTATGCCAAAACATTCATGCTTGATGTTGCCAATGAACTTTTTCATGACTTTTCAGATAAAGACAAGATAATCAAACGAATAAAAGACATGCCTCTGTCGGCAAGAACTGTTCATGATCGTACCATCATGATGGCAAATCAAATTGAGGCAAAACAAGTGAAGGACGTAAATGCAGCAGTATTCTTTTCTCTCGCCTTGGATGAGTCAACAGACGTAAGCCATTTATCCCAGTTCAGCGTGATTGCAAGGTATGCTGTCGGTGAAACACTACGTGAGGAAAGTCTTGCTGTTTTGCCTATGAAAGGGACAACAAGAGGGGAGGATTTATTCAAGTCTTTCACTGAGTTTGCTAAAGAACAAAATCTACCGATGGATAAACTTATTTCAGTGTGTTCTGATGGTGCTCCGTGTATGGTGGGAAAAAACAGAGGATTCATAGCGCTTCTTCGTGAACAGGAAAAGAGACCCATCCTAAGTTTTCACTGCATCCTACATCAGGAGGCGCTTTGTGCTCAGATGTGTGGCAAGCAGCTTGGTGAGGTGATGTCGCTGGTCATTCAGGTGGTCAACTTTATTGTTGCCCGAGCTTTAAATCATCGCCATTTTAAAACACTGCTGGATGAAGTTGGGAATAATTATCCTGGTCTGCTTCTGCACAGCAATGTGCGTTGGTTGTCAAGAGGGAAGGTGCTTAGCCGTTTCGCGGCTTGTCTGAGCGAAATCCGGACCTTTCTTGAAATGAAAAATGTCGAACATCCTGAGTTAGCTAACACTGAGTGGCTCCTGAAGTTCTACTATCTCGTGGACATGACTGAACATCTGAACCAGCTCAATGTGAAAATGCAAGGCGTTGGAAATACCGTGTTATCACTTCAACAAGCAGTGTTTGCATTTGAAAACAAGCTAGAACTCTTCATTACCGACATTGAAACAGGTCGTTTACTACACTTTGAAAAACTGGAAGAGTTTAGAGATGCATGCACAGCAAGTGACCCTGCTCAACATCTTGATCTTCAGCAGCTAGTGGGCTTCACATCTAATCTCCTGCAGTCATTCAAAGCGCGCTTTGGAGAATTTCGTGAGCGCACTCATCTTTTTAAGTTCATCACCCATCCACACGAGTGTGCAGTGGACAGCACCGATCTGAGTTACATCCCTGGTGTCTCCGTCAGAGATTTCGAGCTACAAACTGCTGACCTGAAGGCCTCAGACATGTGGGTGAATAAGTTCAAGTCACTGAATGAAGATTTGGAAAGACTTGCACGACAGCAAGCAGTTTGCGAGCAAACACAAGTGGGGAGAAATGAAAAAACTTCAAACCGCAGACCAGCTGATTGTCAAAACTTGGAACTCACTTCCTGTCACATATCACACACTGCAGCGTGTGAGTATTGCTGTACTGACAATGTTTGGCTCTACATATGCATGTGAGCAGTCTTTCTCACATCTAAAGCACATTAAGACCAACCTACGATCACGTTTAACTGATGGAAGTCTCAACGCCTGCATGAAACTTAACCTCACCACGTATCAACCAGACTACAAAGCCATCAGCAAAACCATGCAGCAACAGAAGTCACATTAATGGTAAGAATTACTTTATTCATCATTGGTTAGCAGTGCTGCTAATTATTTTTAATAACATTGTTATGCTGTTGCAAACCGTTAGCAACAGCATAACAATGTTATTTAAAATAATTCGGAGACTTATTGTTCTTTGAAAGTGTTGGTTTTACATAAAATGCACACATTTACTTGTATTTAGTTTTAAACATATTGTATGGCTCTCACGGAATTACATTTTAAAAAATGTTGCGTTTATGGCTCTCTCAGCCAAAAAGGTTCCTGACCCCTGATATAAGGGCTACCAAATGTCCAATCACAGCCCTTATTCAGCACTCCCAGGAATATTTTTCATGCTTGCGTTGCTCCCCAATTCCTTTTGCATCTGAATGTTGCTCACGGGTAGAAAAGGTTGGGGACCCCTGATATAAAGGCACAACGCTGCAGGCTGAGTTATAAAGAGATCTCTGTTTCACCCAAGTATTATATGGTATAATGTACCCCGCACTGTAAATTATAAGGATGTTAGAAATCTGTGACCCCTTCAAGGCAATAGACTGCAGACTGAGTTGTACAGGGAACGCTTGACAATCACTCACCTAATTTACAGGAAAAATGTACCCCCTACTATAAATGATACGGATATTAGATGTCATTGAGAGGTTATGTGACTGTATAAATGCACAAGGTTATACAGAGAACTACTATTCATGTATTATAAGGGATATTGTACCCCCACTGTAAATTATAAGGATATTATAAGTCACTGAGGGGTTCTCTGACTATAAAAAAAGCTACAAGTTGAAGTTTTAGTTATGCAGGGAACTCTTGGTGTCACTTAAACGTTTAGGATATTTTCCCCCCTACTGTAAATAAGGATATTAGAATTCACTAAGGCGATCTGTGACCATTTAAAGGAGACCGGCTGCAAGTTGAGTTACCGTATACTGAGTGTCACTTACATAAAAGGGATAAGGTACCTCCTACTGATAAGGATAGTAGATGTCACTGTGGGGTTCTGTGGCCATATAAAGACATAAGTTGCAGGCTGTGATTTATACGGGGAACTCTTTGTATCTCTCATATATTTTAAGGTATAGTATTGCCCCAATATAAATTATAGGGATAATATGTGTCACTGAGGGGTTCCCATACCATATAAAGGCACATGGCTGCAGATTGAGTTATAAAAGGAACTCCGTTTATCACGCAAGAATTTAAGGCATAATGTACCCCTGTTCTGTGACCAGAAGGCACAACGCTGAGTTAGTCACTCATAGATTACAAGTGATGCTTTACCCCTACTGTAAATTGTAGGGATATTAGAAGTTACTCAGGAGTTAAGAGACCAAATAAAGACACAAGGCTGTAGGCTGAATTAAGGAACTATCACTCATGAATTATAAAGGATATTATACCCCCACTGTACATTATAAGGATATTCAAAGTCACTGAGGGGTTCTCTGAAATTATAAATGCACAGGGTTACAGAGTTATTCTAGGACCACTGTGTGTCACTCGTATTATAAGTGATCATAACCCCCCCTACTTTAAATTATAAGGACTGTGGGGTTCTGTGACCATATAAAGGCACAATGCTGCAGGCTGAGTTATACAGAGGACACTTGAGTATCAATGCTATATTATAAGGGAAAATGCCCACCCGCAAGTGAACACTGTGTATCATTCACATATTATAAGGGGTAATGTTCCCCCCTATCATACATTAAAGGATATTAGAAGTCACTGACGGTTTGTGACCATGTAAAGGCACAAGGCTACAGACTGATATATGAAGAATACTATCACTCATTGATCATAAGTGATACTGTACTTCCTACTTTAAATGATAAGCATTTTATAATGAATTCTGTGACCATTGCTGGGGACTAATTTATATAGTGGACTTTGACTATCAGTCGTGTGTTAAGGGATATTGTACCCTACTGTAAATTGTAAGGTTCTGTGACTATATAAAGGCACAATTTGAAGGCTTAGTTATTCAGGGAACTCTGGGTATCACTCACTTTTTGTAAGGGATTATACCCCCTACTGTAAATGATAAGGATATTAGAGGTCAGGGGGTCTGTGACCATATATAGGCGCATGGCTGCGGGCTGTGTTATACAGGGGACTTTGAGTATCACTTTTGTAGCATAGGCGATAATGTAACCCCTCTCTTAAGCCATAATCACTAATCATATGCCATATACAGTATAAGGGATAAGGTACCCACTACTGTTAATGATGAGGATAGTATATTTCACTATGGGGTTTTCTGGCCATATAAAGACATAAGCTACAGGATGTGATATATATGGACAACTCATATATTTATATCTCATATATTTTAAGGGATAATATTGCCCCACTGTAAATTGTAAGGATATTAGATGTCATTAAGGGCACAAGACTGTTATACAGGGGACTCTGAGAATCACTCATGTATTTTACAGGATAATGTACCCCCTACTGTAAATGATTAGGATAATCGATGTCACGGAGGGGTATGTGACCATATAAAAGCACAAAGCTGCAGGCTGCAAGGCTTTTTTTTAATTTTTATCATTTTCCCTTTTTTCCCCCTTAAACTGTTGATTTCATATGGTGACTTTTGCCTTGAGTATTCTGATCACGCTATCGGATCAGTTATTTTATTGATTTGCCTAATTCTATTTGATTTTTTTTATGATTTTATTGCAGTTTTTTTCTTACATTGCTTTTTTGCAGTTTCCCAGTTTGGAGTAGAAATACATATTCACCCATTCTGGAGTCATCGTAATGTGTAGTTTACTAAATTATATGGTTTTCAGGGGTCACCCTAATTGTAGCTTTTATTCCACATAAAACGGCCAGTGTTTATACATGAGTGTAAGTGTAAGCCATCAAATAAGTATGCACAAGGTAGATTTTGTGTCTTTACATGCTATGTACTTCAATAAACCTATGTACATTGGGTATCAAACTGTTCAGTGGAGCCCAGGCTTTCATATTTGGGGTGTTTTATCTTGGTAACTAATAGTATGTGGTAGATAAGATGCTGCCAGTTAGAAGTTATGAGGTGATTTTTGTAAAAGTCACCAAAATCACAAATTTACGAAATGTTTGCAGCTTGGAGTAGAAAGACAAGCAATTTGGATCCCCAATTTGGATTCAGGGGAATGTCTACTTTCTGAAAATTATATGGTTTTCTGGGGTGAACATTATTTTTTTCTATCTTTGCCCCTCAAATGAATGCTGCAAATGTGTTGATTTTGCAGTACCTGAAATCACAGACCAAAGCTGCAAAAAGACCTGAAAGTCATGAAAAGACCTGAAGTTGAAGTCCTGAAGCCTCGAAATGACCCAAAGTAAGGATAGGAGTCTAAGGTAAGTTCCACTAAACATAAATGAGTTTTGTTTTTTTAATTAATTAAACCCCTGTCCACAATGTATTATGGTAATACTATATAGGCCCCTGGCCACCAATGTTTCTTTTTAACTTTTAAGAGGGGGCCATGGCCACCAATGATTTTTTTTAACTTGTTGGGGTTCCTGACCACTAACTTTTAAACTTTTATGGGGGGCCCTGGCACCAATGTTTTTTTTTTTTTTTAACTCATGGGGGGGCCTGACCGCGAATGATTTTTAAAAACTCTTATGTGGGACCATAGCCAACAATGTTTTTGTTTTACCCACCAATGGCTTTTTATAAATTTTGTGTGGGAGGGATTTAGTTTTTAGCGCTGATATCTGTGTGGCCTTTTTACTGTGGTGTAGGCTTGGGTGGATCTGGGGTGGGCCTTGGGGTCTGGAGTGGGGTTCTATAACCATATAAAGGCACAAGGTTGCAGGCTGAGTTATACAGGACACTATCACTGATTGATTATAAGGGATAATGATATGGATTAAGGATGCTAGATGTCACTGACGGGCTCTGTGACCATATAAAGGCACAAGGCTGCAGACTTATATAGGGAACTCTGCTTATTACTTGTATTATAAAGGATAATGTATCCCCACTGTAGATGATAAGGATATTAGAAGTCATTGAGGAGTTTTGTTACCATAAAAAGACAGAACGCTGCAGGTTCAGTTATACAGGGAACTCTGAGTATCACTCATGTATAATAAGGGATAATATACCCCCACTGTAGATGATAAGGATATTAGTAGTAGGGCCCCTTGCCACAATTGTTTTTAGCTCTTTATACCCCAGGCCACCAATTTTTACCTCTTAGGGCCCCAGGCCACCAATGTTTTTAACTCTTAGGGCCCCTTGCCACCAATGTTTTTAACTTTTAGGGCCCCTTGCCACCAATGTTTTTAATTCTTAGGTCCCCTTGCCACCAATGTTTTTTAATTCTTAGGGCCCCTTGCCACCAATGTTTTTAATTCTTAGGGCCCCCGTGCCACCAATGTTTCTAACTCTTAGGGCCCCTTGCCACCAATTTTTTTAACTCCTAGGGCTCCTTGTCACCAATGTTTTTAACTCTTATGGTGCCTTGCCACCAATATTTTTACCTCTTAGGGCCCAAGGCCACCAATGTTTTTAACTCTTGGGGCCCCAGGCCACCAATGTTTTTAACTCTTGGGGCCCCAGGTCACCAATGTTTTTACCTTTTAGGACCCCAGGTGACCAATGTTTTCAACTTTTATGACCCCAGGCCACCAATGTTTTTAACGCTTAGGGCCCTAAGCCACCAATGTTTTTTAACATTTAAGATTTAAAGAAGGGGAAGGTCATTTCATGAGTATATTCTCTCCTGACAGTAGCACATATTTCCAGTGGGCAACACATTTGTCATTGCCTTTATTAGGACCGGCTAGTGTTTGACCAAAGGATTTAACCTACTGCCTCATATTTACACATCAGAAATGCAGAAAAGTTCTACTAATACATTTGATTTAGGTTGAGTTAGGTAACTGCTTAAAGAGTCGACCTTGACCAAAAGTTACTGTTCCAGGTTCATGTCCATGTGAACTTTGGTACTGATTGGGGGGATGGTCATGGGTCCAGTGGCAGGGTTGGCCCAACTTGCACCTACCTTCCTTATTACCCCTCAAAGCTCTTGCTCGCCTAGCAAACAATGGAGTGTGTCATTGTGGGGGCAAGAAGAAATATAATAATCCTCCATCGCTTTAGCAGGAATCCCCCACCCAAAAAGGATGTCTCGTAACCTGGAGAGAGTGGTAACCAAAAAACAAACCCTGCAAAGAATTCACGCGGAATTTCACCCGACGAACGGGGAACGCCCTCCAAAACGTTGTTTGATGCAATAAACACACCAGGGGTAGGACCCCGGTTTAAATCGCTCCGTGTGCCAGCCTCTTGCTTCTTCAAACCAAAAAACAAATCCAGCATAGGTGTTCCCCAATATCAAGCACCATCATATACTAAATGTCTGGTATAGGATAAATAGGCTGGTGGGAAGTGGATGGAATTCCAATGTTAAGAAAGGGGCAATGGACTTGAAGGGAAATGCTTACATTGTGGCCTATGGAGTAAAGCAATTTTGTAGTTCCTTCCATCATTGGCGATCAATGTGTGTCCTTAGTAGAACGAGGCACAGGAGCCCCTTCCCTCAATATTCACCATATGGATTAAAGAAAAAGGCGGAGACATATTTATGGGGAAACCTGGCAAGGAGCACAGGATTTATTAAAATTAATAGCTAATTTATATTTGGGCATCCCTAACGACCAATGATCCAGAGGAAGGAGAAAAACCCTAGAGTACTATGAGGACCAATCTGCACTGAAGGTAAAAATGCCTTCCTGACTCCTAGAAACGGCAGTCGGTTTTACACCCTGGATCATGCTAAGCACCCCCTCCTATACACACCCTTACCTATACACATCCCCCTTCAACCTCTCTCTCCTATACATAACCATCCCTACTGTAGATATCCCCCCATCATTACTCCTACCCTCCCTCCTGTACATAACTCCGACCCTTCCTCCTGTACATAACCCCTCACTCTCCCTCCTGTACATAATCCCTCACCCCACTCCTGTACATAATCCCTCACCCCACTCCTGTACATAACTCCCACACTCCCTCCTGTATAAAACTCCCACCCTTCCTCCTGTACATAACCCCTCACTCTCCCTCCTGTACATAATCCCTCACCCTACTCCTGTACATAACCCCTCACTCTCCCTCCTGTACATAACCCCTCACCCACTCTTGTATACAACTCCCACACTCCCTTCTGTACATAACCCACAAACACACAGACAGACAGACACACAGACATACGCCCTTGGGAGAGGTAAACCGGAAGGATTTAGGCCATGGTGTTGGGTCGGCAGCAGCAGTTGAGTCTTTGGGTGGAATGCTGAAAAGAAAAGATTGACATAAGAATAAAGACAAATACTTGTTTCATTATGATATTAAAGGCTCGGTCTTGCTTTAAGAACGCACTATTCATTGGGCCTGTGGGGACTGTTTGGGTCTCTCTACACATGGAATGCCTTGGCCTATTATGAATCTCAGTCTGAGCCTGCGCCATTTATTCTTTTATATGCTTTGATCACCTGGTGCCAGTCTATTACCCAGTAGCAACCCATTTCCAAAGGTGGATATCTAAGCCAGATGTCCAGCAGCCCTATAAGCATTACCTACCTCCCCTGTTATTGGCCTGCTATAGAATCAACACTTTATCTGCAGACTTCGATCTCTGTCAGCAACCTCTTACAACCTAAAGGCAGCCAAACATCGGTCTATGGGGTGCCCTCAAAGTAATCAGCCTGCGGGCTCAACAGACGGTGTATGATTTCCTTTTATTGTTCTGATTGAAAATGCTCAGAACTGCAGGAAGTAAAGTGGAGCTGCACTGGACAACATGAGGCATCTCTAGATAATGGGTAATTGTCAGTAAATTGATACATTACCCATACTCTCCGGAGCCTCTTCATGATGGCCTTCCTAAGCTGTTTTCGCAGGGTTGGCCTCTCCACCACCGGAGGATCTTTGATGATCTCTTCCACCTCAGGAGCTTCTTCTTCTCCATCCGCTCCCTCTTCTTTCTCCTCCGCTACAGGAGTTTTCTCTTCGTTTTCTTCAGGAGGTCCTACCTGTTCTTCTTCCCCTGCAGGAGACTGCGCCTCCGTCTTCTTCTCCTCTACTGCAGGGGCTTGATGTTCTTCTGCAGAACCTCCTACTTCCACTCCCTCTTCTTTCTCCTCCTCTTCAGGAAGTTGCTTATCTTCAGAGGGAGCGCTTTCCTCCTCTTTTTCTTGATTGGAGCTTCCTCTTCTTCTTCTCCAGGAGCGTCTTCTTCCTTGTCTTCCTCTGCAGGAGCTTGCTCCTCCATCATCTTCTCCTCCACTGCAGGGGCTTGATGGTCTTCTGCTGGAGCTCCTTCTGCTTCCTCTTCATGCTCTTCTGAGGCAAGGGCTTCCTCTTCTGCTGCTGCTGCAGGGGCTCCATCATCCTCCTCCTCTTCTTCAGCTGCAGGACTTTGTTTCTTACTAGGTTTGAAGGGAAGAAAATGTAAAAAACAAAAAAAAGGGTCATTATTGTAATTTGTTTCCAAAGTATTGCAACTACAATTCTGATCACTGGAGGATTAAAATAGCCAGATAGCCTTGTACCTAAGAAATAACATTATGCCTGCTACACACCTGTCCCTACTGTAACACATTGGGCAGTTACTGAGCTGAGTAAGTTCCATGCTAGACTTCACCCAGTGATACATGCTGAAATACATACATACATACAAGTTCAACAAGTTTCTGTGCTATTTACTATTAGTATGGCCAAAGCACCCAGAAGTACGAGAAAACATCTATTTTTTTGAACGTTATGTGCCAGTAAGTGTAATTGAAAGTGTTAATTGCAAAATACATACCCAGCAGCTTCCTGTAGCTTCTGCTCTCTCACAAACTCGTTGTGCAGCTGGTTAAGGTGTTGGTTGATGGTCTGTGAGCGCATGGGAGGCACAAGGATAGGAGCAAAGGGGAAAGAAAGGAGACACTTAGGATTATGCCTGTATATGTGCTGCTAATAGTACCTTTATATGCTGAGGGCAGTGAGGGTGTGGCATTCCCTGCCGGCAGCTGATATTGTGATATTGTTCAGCCTTTTCTCATCATAGGGAGAAAAAACCCCAAATCACCCCGTGTGCAGTTGTCCTGATTGCAATGGACCAATCAAAGTTCAGTATCTAGTTGTTAAAACACCCAAGAAAAGCATCAGGGACAGTGATCCCAGGTGAACTTACATTCTCCAGCCGCAGATACTCAAGTTGCTGCCTCCGGTTTTGGACTCGAGTTGGATGGTCCTGTGGAAGAAGAGAGTCAATGTTAAGCGCTTCTTTGTACCAATTATTATAGAGACACACAGTGAATAATAACCTCTCCCATAATCATACTAGTGACACTTACAGGAGGCAGCTTGGCAGACTTCCTGAGGGCGGCATATTCCCTCTTGATCACTTCCTGAAACATAAAGAAAGAAGCAGTGTGAGATAAGAGCTGGCAATCTAAAATTATTTGTTCCCTATTTACCTAAACATCAATTCTGCATTACATACCAGTGAGTTGAGCATTTTCCAGTACAGGAGAATGTTCTCCTTGGCCCTCATCCTCGGGTCCACTTCGCACGTAAGAAGGAAGTGCTTTCTGAAAAAGAAAGATATCACTGAATGTTAATTAAACATTTTCCAGCCTTATTGCCCTTGCAGTTACCCCTGGGGCAATAGCAAATGATTCCCAACATGTAACAAGTCCATTTATGGTTTACTTACAGGACGATGTTCTCGCTGTATTCGACCCGGTAGTGATGTTCTGCAGGAAAAACACATTTCTGTTAAATACTGAGCTATATGGGGAAAGGAATTCACATATGATAAAACAAATGGCACAACCTTAGGAACTGATAAATTATATAGGATTTTACCGTAATAAGAGGCGAGGGCCTCAAAGTCCGTATGTTCCCCCCTGAAGTCCTTCAGGACGGAGTACAGCGTCTGTAAGTGAAAAGAAAGAGCATTAGGGACAGAATACTAAATGGCTCTAAATGCTGCTCACAGTCAGCCTGGCTCTGAGGAGAAAAGAGACAGAAAAGGGTTTGGGTTTTTATGGGGCAAGCATGCCAGTAATAAGGGCATTTTATTCTGAAAATTAAATAAACGTAGTGATTGGATTCCCTGGATGTCAGTTCTACATGCACAGAGGCAAAAGGTTTGGCAGCTCCGATATATATATATGGCAATTTACCTAGACAGTGGGCACATGTGTAGGGCAAAATAAATTTTTTATTTGCTGATTTGAAGGCTTTCTAGGCATTTGTAGTGCAGATACGTGTTCCTCCATTGAAATTTGAATTTCGCGCCGTATGCAAATTAGCCTTCGCTAGCGTAACTTCGCTTTATATAGCGAATCAACGCTAGCGCAACTTCGCAACCTTACGCTAGCCCTGTGCGCAACTTCAGATTTTAGTGAATTTGCGGAGCCCTGGCGAAACTTCGCCTGGCGAAGTGCGGCAAAGTAGCGCCTGCCGCAACTTCGCATCTTAGTGAATTTGCCCCTATAAGTCCTGTGTGTGCGGTTTTTCATTGTTATATCTATATATCTATATATATCTATATATCTATATCTAAATCTATATATATATATATATATATATATATATATATATATAAATAAAAGAAGCAGTGCAGACAGACAGCTGCTTAAGGAGAACTTATATAGAAGAGAGAAAAGGAAACACCAGTTCAGATGAGAGAGGATTGTTTTACACTGAGGCATTACCAGAAGTGATGGTTTTCTCTGCACCTTGTCCATCGTTGAAACCTACAGGGACAAATAGACATAATCAGCCAAAGTGAAGGCAAGAGTTGTTTCCCTTTGAATGAACTTTTAGTATGATGCAGATAGTGATATTCTAAGACAATTTTCACTTGGTTTTTCTGTTTTTTTATTATTTGTGGGTTTTGAGTTATTGAGCTTTTTCTTCAGCAGCTCTCCAGTTTGCAATTTCAGCCATGTGGTTGTTATGGTCCAAATGACTCTAGCAACCATGTTCTTTGAAGAAAAGTAGCAATAACAATAAATGTGTAGCATTACAGACCATTTGTTTTTTGATGGGGTCAGTGACCCATTGAAAGCGGGAAAGAGTCAGAAAAATATCGAAAACATTTAATGAAGACAAGTGAAAAATTTGCTTAGAAGTAGCCATCCTGTAACATACTAAAATATACATTAAAGGTGAACCACCCATTTATGTATTTCCTTATCTATATTCTCCCATTTGTATGAAACATTGTTCCAGTCAATGATTAAAGCCCATTATTAATGCTGCTGATGAATTGGCTTCTTATAAATACCATATACAGTAGCCGTATGGGCTCATATGCACAAAGCCGACCCCCCAAGTGAATTTACGACAGACTCGCTGAAGAAGAAATCATGTGCTGAATCAGTTGAATTTGCAAGATTACCTCTTAAAGAAGATTCTCCGATGGGGGGAAAAAAATATGGGGCGGCACAAGGCCGGGGCACCCCAAGGGGGGGTCTCCCTAAGGAGCCCCTGGCTCTCTCTTACACTGTTCAGATAAAGATGTAATTGACTGAACAATGGAGAAACCAAAAAAAAAAAACCCAGGTGTTATTAGGCAGGTGTGAAGCACCAAAGTCGCGGTCCAAAAATCAGGAAAAGCACTGTAGCAATCTGTATAGAAAAGAGAATACAGAGGCAAGTTAATGAATTTAGCACTTAATATTTGCTATATAATACAGAGGAAGGCAGAGATCTATTTTCCCCTAAACTTGAGCTTTGTATCAGTTCCAGCAGATATTGGGCCTTAGTCTAAGCCCTGAATAACTGCCAAATCCTGGTCTGTGTCTGCCAACCAGCACTAATATTAAAGGCATCTCCCAAGCACATTTATGGGAAAATTTTCCAAATTCACTAAAATCAGGAAGAGGAGCCACATCTGCTAGTCTGGGGGGGCATCATCTAACCTTTTCCCCTCTTTTTTTTTTTACTATAGTAAAAGTTATTTGGCAAGAAATCTCTCAGAGGGAATATACAGTCAACACAGAGCCAACCAACGGACTAAACCAACTGTCTGATCCCTAGGTTTGATGTCTCCTCTCTTCTATGGGACCTGCTGTATGTCCCCCACTCATTTGCTATTACCCCCCAACTGTCCCCATGGCACGTGCCTCTGCTTCCCACCCCTAGTTCCAGACTTGGATCAAGGGAACATGTATTTAGCTACACTGTTGGTACATAAGAGCAGGGCACATACCCAGGGGGCAAAGGGACAAATCTCTAAGGAGCCTGTCAGTAGTGGGGACATACAGTAAATGAAGCAGCTTATGGTGTGGTACAGTGTTCCCAAATGTTACCTTCAGAAGATAATGTGAATATTTGCTGGCAGTCCTGCATGACTGCCAAATCCTGGTCTGTGTCTCCCAACCAGCACTAAGATTAAAGGCATCTCCCAAGCACATTTTAGGGGAAAAATATCAAAATCCACTAAAATCAGCGAGAGGCGCAACACCTGCTGGTCTGTGGGGGACATCGCCCAAATTCCCTCCTCTTTTTCCACTAAAATAAAGATCTTTTGGCAAAAAATCTCCCAGAGGGAAAGTAGTCTTACCTCTCGCCACAGGGCCAACCAACGGACTGAACCAACTGTTACATTGCCAGGTAACCTCTGTTCTCTGCTCTTAAAGGGAAAGTGTCCCCTGTCGATGAGTGAGGTTTATATGGCATTTATTTCTAATTAGATGTGCAGCACATACACAGCCTATTAAGTACACAGAGCATTGCTTTGTATGTGTGGCCTATTGAGTCAGTGCAGTTACTGCGCTGCCATATCTGTTGGGTCCATTCATTCATCAACCATGGTTCCAATCAGTGCTGCTGCTGTTGCTCAGTCTGGTAGAACTGGGGTGTCCTTTGCTTGTAGGGGGTCCCTTCCTTATCTTAAATAGCGGGTAGAGATGGTGGTTCTCATTGTTCTTGGTATTTATTGCTTATTGAGCATTTTGTGATTATTTGGAATAGTCCGGTAAGTTGGGGTGTTTGTGCTCCAACAAGACCTTGTACGTTAGAGAGAGTGTTTGTGTCGGTGTATTTATAGAGCTATATGTTTCAAAGCTGTTTAGTGGTCTACACACAGTATTTCCTATTGATATAGACGTCATGTAATGTTTCAGCTGTCGGTACCTCCACTTGTCCCCAACTCACCGCTTTTCTTTGTTTTTTAGGAACATGGGGATCTGGTCTTTTTTCCATGCCTAGCAGTTGCCTCGATTGAAGATTCTGGAGCCCAAAAGCAGTTTTGTATCCCTTATCTTCAATCCCAGGTAAGTAGTCAGTGTTGTTTCTTATTGGGGTCAGTGGTGATGGATATGGACCAGTGAACAGTTTTTGTTTAGCTGGTGCCATATACTTAAATGGGTTGATTACCTTCCAAACAATTTTTTCAGTTCAATTGTTTTCAGATTGTTCACCAGAAATAGTCGTTTTTCAATTACTTTCCACATTAAGGGGCAGATTTACTAAGGTTCGAGTGAATTTTCGAAGTTAAAAAACTTTTAATTTCGAAGTAATTTTTTGGTACTTCGACCATCGAATAGGCCATATTCGACTACGACTCAGACTTCGATTCGAACGATTCGAAAATAAAGTACTGTCTCTTTAAAAAAAAAAACTTCGACTTCAATACTTCGCCATCTTAAACCGGCCGAAGTGCTATGTTGGCCTATGATGACCTTCTACAACATTTTTGTTGAAGTAAAATCCTTCGATCGATCGCTGAAATCATTCGAATCGTCCGATTCCAACAATTTAATCGTTCGATCGAACAATTTTACTTCGTCTGCAGGATAGCCAAATTTGATCAAAAAAATTCGACTTCTATATTCGAAGTCGAAGTATTTAAAATAGATGGTCGAATTTCGAAGTATTTTCCATTTAGAAATTCGACCCTTGATAAATCTGCCCCTATATGTCCGATTAAAAGCCATCTACATGTTCTACTCTTCAGTTAGCATCTGCAGTGGTCTCAGCAAACATTGGGGTCCTTGCAACACATTTTGGAAGGGAGTGTGACTGTGGGATAGCAGCTATAGTAGGTAGATATGGTGCCTATAGTAACAGTGGGAAAATAGTCTCTGGGAAGGGACTGTGGCTATGAGATAGCAGGTATAGTAGGGAGAGATCGTTTTATGGGATCTCTACGTACAAGCTATGAGCAAATTTAGGAACAGTTCCTGCTTAATTGTACTTACTACTTGCGAATACCTATCCTGGCATAGTCTTATGGGATCTCTCTGTACAGGTTATAAGCAAAGTAGCAAGCTGAGGGTACTGTTCCGTCTTCATTGTGCTTAGTACAGGGGAATACCTAAGCTGCCCTAGTTTTATGGGATCTCTCTGTATAGGCTATGAGCAACACATAAGGGGCAGTTCCTGCTGAATTGTGCTTAGTACAGGGGAATACCTAGGCTTCCATTGTTGTATGGTATCTCTCTGTACAGGCTATAAGCAAACTTAGGGACTGTTCCAGCTTAATTTTGCTTAGTACAGAGGAATATCAATGCTGCCATAGTTTTATAGTATCTCTCTTTGCAGGCTATGATCAAATTTAGGGACTGTTCCTGCTGAATTGGGCTTAGTACAGGACAATACTCATGCTACCTTGTTTTATGGAATCTCTCTGTACAGACTATGAACAAACTTTGCCGACTGTTCCTGTTGAATTTGGCTTAGTACCGAGGAATACCCATGATGCCCTACTTTTATGGGATCTTCTGAACAGGATATGAACAAAATTTGGGGGACTGTTAGTGCTGAATTGTGCTTTGTACAGAGGAGTAATCATGCTGCCCTACTTTTATGGGATCTCTCTGAACAGGCTACAAATAAACTTTAGGGACTGTTCCTTAATTGTGCTTAGTACAGGGAATGCCTTTGCTGCCTTAGTTGTATGGTCTATTTTGTACAGGCGTTGATCAAACTTAAGGGCTGTTCCTGCTGAATTGTGCTTAGTCCAGGGGACCACCTTTGCTGCCTTAGTTATAAGGTATATTTTGTACAGGCTATGACCAAAGAAATCGGCTGTTTTTGCTGAATTGTGCTTAGTGCAGGGGAATACTTATGCTGCCACAGTTTTATGGTGATTCTCTGTACAGGTTATGAGCAAGCTTAGGGTGCTGTTCCTGTTGAATTGTGCTTAGTATAGGAACATTTTTATAAGGGATAATGAAACCTCTACTGTGAACTACTGTTCTGTGACTGTATAAAGGCAGAAGGCTGCAGGGAAAATATAAGGGATATTATACACCCACTATAAATTAGGGTATTAAAAGTCACTGAGGGGTATTCTTATGCAGGGATCTTTGCGTATCACTCATTTATTATACGGGATAATGTTTCTCTTACGTTACTTGATAAGGAATTTAGATTTCACTGAGGTGTTCTATGACCATATAGAGGCACAAGGCTGCAGGTTCAGTTATACAGGGTTCATCATTCATTGATTTATAAGGGATACTGTACCCCTTGTGTAAATGATAAGGATATTAGAATTCACTGAGGGGTTCTGTGACCATATAAAGGCACAAGGCTTCAGGCTGAGTTATACAGGGATCTCTGAGTATTGCTCATGTATTATAAGGTTTAATGCACCCCCTACTGCAAATGCTAGAAATATTAGAAGTCGCTGACGGGTTCTGTGACCATATAAAGACACACGGTTACAGGCTGAGTTGAACAAAGAATTGCCACTTATGTATTATAATGGATATTTTACCTCCTACTGTAAATTATAAGGATACTAGATACTGAGGGGTTCTGTGACCATATAAAGGCTGTAGGCTGAGTTATACAGGGGCCCTCATGGGCCCCGCCAGCCCAGACCCGCTCACTGCTGGCAGAGCCTCCTTGCTGATCGCCTCCCCCCGCAGCATGAAGAAATGGCGCGTACTGAAGAAGGTAAGCACTGCCAGGGGAGGGGACATTGTGAGCAGAGGGATATGCAGCAGGGGTGCATGCGGGTGGCAGGGCGGGTCAGATGCCCGTGTGGGTGATGGAGGGCGGTCGGAGGCCTGTGGGGGTGATGGAGGAGGGGGGTTGGAGGCCCGTGCTAGTGACAGAGGGGGGGTCGGAGGCCCATGCTAGTGACGGGGGGGGGGGGAGGAGGCCCGTGCGGGTGACGGAGGGCAGGTCTGATGTCTGTGCGGGTGATGGATGGGGGTCGGAGGCTAATGCAGGTGACGGAGTAGGGTCGGGGACCGAAGGCAGCAGATGTGGCAGCCCCGGTAGGCCCGCCCCTTCCCAGTCCGACAGTGGATATTAGATGTTACTGAGGGGTTATCTATAAATTCACAATATTTCAGACTAAGATTTTGAGGAACTTTGGGGCAAATTTACTTACCTCTGAAAATTTGCCAGCGACGGCTTAAATTCGCCAGGACAACGCTAATTCACTAAAATCCGTAGTGCGTCCAGGGCACGGGTTGTGGGAGGACGGGTCCGGCATGGGTTTTACCCGACCAGCACATCACTAGTGTGTTATACAGGGAACTCTGAGCATCATGCATGTACAGTATTATAAGGAATTACATACCCCCTCGTTTAAATGATTAGAATATTAGAATTCACTGAAGGGTTCTGTGACCATATAAGGTCTCAAGGCGGAGTTATACATGGGATGATCACACATGTATTATAAGGTATAATTAATCCCCACTGTAAATTGTAAGGATATTAGAAGTCACTTAGCGGTTCTGTGACCATATAAAGGCACAGGGCTGCAGGAGTTATATAGGGAACTATCACTCATTGATTATAAGGGATAAGGTTCTCCCTACTGTAAATGATAAAGAGTATTAGATGTCACTGAGGGGTTCTTTGACTATGTGAAGGCACAAGGCTATAGGCCGGGTTATACTGCGTACTCTGAGTACCACTATTGTATTATAAGAGATAATGTACCCCCTACTGTACAATTATAAGGATATTCCATGCCACTGAGGGGTTCTGTGACCCTAAAAGGCACAAGGCTGTGTTATACAGGGAACTCTTGAGTATCAGTCATGTATTATAAGGGATACTGTACCCCCACTGTTAATTATAAGGATATTAGAAGTCACTGAGAGGTTCTGTAAACATATAAAAGGCACAAGGCTGTGTTATACAGGGAACTCTGAGTATCACTCCTCTATTATTAGATATACTGTACCCCCTATTGTAAATGATAAGGACATTAGAAGTCACTGAGGGGATCATATAAAGGCACAAGGCTGCAGGCTGACTCTGAGCATCACACGTGTATTGTAAGGCATAATGTCCCTCACTGTAAATTATGAGGATATTAGAAGTCATTGAGAGGTTCTGTGACTTTATAAAGGCTCAAGGATGGAGATTGGGTTCAACCGGGAACTCCCACGATCACTCATTTATCATAAGGCATAATTAAGCCCCTACTGTAAATGATATGGATATTAGATGTAACTGAGGGGTTGTGTGACCACATGATGACACGGGGCTAAATGCTGAGTTTTACAGGGAACCCTGATTATCACTCATGTATTATAAGGGTAATGTACCCCCTACTTTCAACTACAAGAATATTAGAAGTCACTGAGGGCTTCTGTGACCATATAAAGGGGTTGTAGACGTGTGTCACTGTAGTTGGTAATGCCTGTCACTATCTGGCTGTCCCTTTCTGTCCTCTGAACTGCTGGTTCTGACTCCTGAATCAATGCAACGCTAAGCAATTTCCCAATATGCATTCATTCCTCATTCTTACTGGTTTAGTGTTACTGTCATTGGGACTGTTTTATCACTTTACAAGGTGTTAAGCCCCAGATTTAGGGGGTTTTTTTTTGTTAAAGGGGAAGAAAAGACAGCTGCAACAGATAAGCTGTTATTAGTCTTAGTATATTCCAATACTGATTACAGAGTAATATTGGAAGCACAAACTGCATGGTATCTCAGTATGTTAGATAAGAGCAGTTGAAGGAAGTAGTGCGTCTACGGCTGATCTGTAACTGAGGTTGGGTTCAAACTATTTTTAAGGGTAGGAGACTAAAAGTGCAGTCAGTTTTCAGGTTTGGCTCAATATCAAACCTAATCCAAAGCCTAATTTGCATATTCACATTTGGGTACTGGACCTAAACATGTAAAGGGAAGTGGGGAGCAGGGCCAGAACTAGGGGTAGGCAGAAAAGGAACCTGCCTAGGGCACATAGCTGTGGGGGCGCTGGGCAGGTGCCTGTTCAGGAGTTTTGTACCTACCCCTAGTCCGGGCTGTTCACTCCCCTGCTCCTCTCCTTCCTGCTTCACTCCCCTTGTCACTCTCCTCGTCACTCCCTCCCCTCGTCATGACTCTGCCCTCCCTTTTCTTTAAGTTTCCCTATTGCGTATGCGCACTCGCGCCTGCGCGCTGTGGCGAGTGTACGCACGCAAGCAAGATTATAAGGTGGAGGGGCAGGGGTAGCAGACCGAGAGCCTAGGGCGCCTTGTCCGCTTGTTCCGGCCCTGGTGGGGAGGGGCATTGAACCCCAAAGTACATATATACAGTGAGAGGCAGAGAATCCAGGCAAATACAAAAGGGGGGTTGTGGGAGCACCCGCATTGCTAAGTAGAAGTGTATATACGTATAAGGGAAGTGCCACTGACATAACCAAATAGGTCAGTGCACATTCCCTGAGAGTCCAGGCACCCAATAAATATATTTAAACCACCAAGAAGCAGTTGGTACCTCAAATACATTATATGTAGTGAGTGCTAGCACCCTTATAGTACTTTTATTTTTTTTATTTTTTTAATATATCTGTGCTTTATAGTTGTTACGAATATCACTCATGTATTATAAGGTATAATGTACTCTCATGGGGGCGGAGTCAAGCCATCAAGCGTGATGGACGTGTATTAGGGGAGCTCCGGGTGCGAGGGAGCGAATTGAGCAGCAAAGACTGGTTTTGGTTCCTGCACATAGAGCCATACTCGACATAAAGCAGCAGAAAGATGGGGAAATCACGCAAGAAAGCTTCCCCCGTCAAGATGACTGCGTTCTACCCCAAGGCGGCCACAAATCAGGGTTCGCGGACTCCGTCACAAGATGGCGGCGACTCTTCAGGTAGCAGCCCAGCGCATCGCACGCGCTTCACAGATAAGCAGCCGGCGCCCCTAGAAAACCCGACTGATTCCTCACCGCTCACTGTTGATTCCTTGAAGGGGCTGTTAGCGGCGCTGCGGACGGAAATCCAGGGTGACCTCAGATCAGCTCTCTCCTCACTGCACGCAGACATCCTTCAGGTGGGTGGACGCACCGACCACCTAGAGCAGAAAATGGCGGAGCTGGTCACTTCGCACAATGAGCTGATAGACGCGAACAGCGCTCTAGAGGAGGATGTTCTAACTTTGGCGGCTAAGTTAGCTGATCTGGAAGACAGGAACAGGCGCAACAACCTTAGGCTGCGAGGTATTCCAGAATCAATCCCCATGCAAGATTTGAATGTGTATGTTTGCGCTATGATGGGGGAACTGTTACCTGACTTGCCGCATGACCAAATATTGTTGGACAGGATCCACAGATTGCCCCGAGCCCAAGCTGCGCCACAAGGGGCCCCAAGGAACATAATCATGAGGGTTCACTATTATCATGCCAAAGAAAAACTACAACAGCGCTTCAGGTTCAGAAAGGACTTCCCAGACAAATATAGTCACCTACAATGCTTTGCTGACCTCTCCAGCTACACTCAGCGCAAAAGGAAAGAATTTGTCAACGTTACAGCAGCATTGAGAAATAACAACATTCCGTATCGCTGGCTTCGCCCAGTGAAGCTCATGGTCACCAAAGATGAGAAGCAAGTCATCCTGAATTCACCTCAGCATGCTGAGCAACTTCTGGAGCAGTGGGGCCTTGCATCTGTGATACCAAGCCAGACGACCGATCCACCCCAAAGAAGACCTCATATCCAGCCAGAATGGGTGACGCAGACCCGGCAAAGCAGGAAAATCAACAAAGCCATACCCGAAGCAGGGGAAGCAGACTCTGATGCCGGATGAACAGACTGGCCCACCATGATCGGCAATCTGACAACCAGTCTTTATATGGACTACTCAACATCTAAGATGTCCTACCATTGTTTCTTTTTTCGCTCCCCCGTGCTAGGAATCCCCCTTAGAGTGAATACCAGCCCACGACCCCCCCCCACTTATTCTGCCCAACCATAGTGGTTCAGATCCTTACAACCTTTTTTTTCCCTTCAGGATACTCCGGGCAGATCCCCCCCTTTAGTCAATACCTTAGAAGTATTGCTGTATATAAGTTACGAACATATTGTTGATGTTTAACATATATGTTTTCTCTTTCTTTCTAGTTTTTCTTTCTTCCCCTCTTTCTTTCTCCTCGCTCTTAACTACCAGCAACTACCAGTACCGAAGTTATGTCCCACCAGCTACATCACAGAGGGACATGCAGCTGCCTGCTTCTACGGGGATGCCGCAGTTATTGTCTTGCATTTTCGAGCCTTTGGTTCTGAGTAAGTCCATTCCAATTTATACTCACGATTTTATTTCAACATGGGGATCAAGATAATCTCACAAAATGTTAATGGGCTCAACAGCCCGCAGAAACGTACAAAGCTTGTAAATTGGAGCAAAAAACTAAATGCAGACATACTTCTGCTACAAGAAACTCATCTTACTAGTCAGAACCCAACCGTACTTAATTCTAAGTATTTTCCCACACAAATTTATGCCTCGAATTTAATTAAAAAAAATGGTGTAGCTATCTGGATCAGTAAACATCTCCCGCACCGCATACTATCGCAACAAATTGACCCCTTGGGAAGATATCTTATTATCTCTATACAGATACAAGAACAGTCCTATACCATCGTGAATGTGTACAGCCCAAACAAACATCAGGCCAAATTTTACAACATGCTTTTTAAAACAATAGATAAAGCGACCACTGGACCTCTCATTATTGGAGGCGACTTTAATGTCCCATTGAACTATGAGATGGATACGAGTACGTCAAGGCCTGCCACTAGTCCTAGGGGTATTGTGTACCAAGCCAAAACCCTGAAAAAACTTATGGCACGACGAGCACTATACGATGTATGGAGATCACAACATACCACAGAAAGGGATTACACCTTTTTCTCCCATGCTCATGCTAAATATTCCCGGATAGACTATTTTTTGGTAGACAAACGCGTATTACAAGCAGTAACAAGCTCTAGAATTGGACTTAGTACTTGGGCCGATCATGCGCCAATAGATATAGAACTTGACAATAATCAGAACTTGAGGCCCCATCCGCATTGGCGTCTTAACGAATCCCTTCTACAAAATCGACTAAATTTAGAACAATGTAAAGGAGCTCTGCGAGATTACTTTGCTACGAATGCCACCCCGAACATCTCACAAGGTACTCTGTGGTGTGCCCATAAAGCGGTCATCAGGGGGCATTTAATTAAACTTGCAGTTACCACTAAACGCAACAACGAGGCCGCCATGAAGCACCTTTCACAACAACTTTTAGAACTGGAGGCATTGAATAAAAATTACTCGACCCGCACAAGGACAAAACGCATTCAGGAGCTGAGATACCAAATTCAAAGCTTAGAAAATAAGAAAGTAGAATGGCAACTCCGTCGCTTAAACCTTACTCGATATACCAAAGGGAACAAAGCCAGTAAGCTGTTGGCCACTGCACTCAAGCGAAGGCAAATAGCCCATTCTATAGCTCAGGTAACATCAGCTCAAGGTCACCCAATTACCAATCCAAAAGCAATAGCTAATCGATTCGCAGAATACTACTCTTCCTTGTATAATTTAAGCCAAGACTCGACAACGCAACAGCCTACTATGGAGGCCATTCATAATTTTCTCAAAGCAGCTGATATACCACAACTCTCACTTCCACATTTGCAAAAACTCAATGCAGACATTACATTGGAAGAGATAAGAACGGCCATAAAAACATCCCCACAAGGGAAAGCCCCGGGCCCAGATGGACTTACCAATGGCTATTACAGGCATTTCCAGGACATATTACTTCCTCAGCTTACTACTCTATTTAACTGCGTCCTCCATGGAGGCTCCTTCCCTTCTGAAATGCTAACAGCAACAATCACCACGATACCAAAGCCGGGGAAGAACGTAGAGGACTGTGCCAATTACAGACCGATCTCCTTACTTAATGCAGACCTAAAACTTTATGCCAAAGTAATCGCCTCTAGACTAATGTTAGTTATTCCCCCCTTACTACACTTAGATCAGACCGGCTTTTTGAAAGGGAGGCAGGGTCCAGACAATACCAGGAAGATTCTAGCATTAATTGAACTGTCATGTACAAGAAAAGAACCCACTATTTTGTTTAGCCTGGATGCCGAAAAGGCCTTTGATCGAGTGGACTGGAGGTACCTCGATCAAATACTTCACTATTTTGGTATATGTGGCCCTATTAAACACGCCATCTTGTCCACTCCTACCGCACAAGTCAATAATATGGGGTTCCTCTCCAATCCTTTTAAAATATCGAATGGCACCAGACAAGGTTGCCCCTTATCGCCCATAATTTTTGACCTGACTCTGGAACCGCTCGCAAGGACGATTCGGAAAGCGGTTGATGTCATGGGTATACAGTTAGAAGACACCAACCATAAGATGGCTATGTTTGCGGACGACATCATTCTTACTCTAACGCATCCAGAACTATCACTACCGGCAGTCATAAAGATTATACAAGACTTCAGTGCAATTTCTTATTATAAGCTTAACGAAACAAAGTCACAGATTCTTCCACTAGGAATGTCCTCAGTCTCTATTGCACGTCTAAAGGCGAATTATACTTTCCAATGGCAGTCGAGTTCCATAACATACTTAGGAATTGAATTAAGCAGCTCTATTCCAAAAACTTACGAGGCCAATTATCCTAAGTTACTGATCAAGGCACAGGAACTTTTGACAAAGTGGGCTCCGTTGTACACTTCCTGGTTAGGCAGAATAGCCACCGTCAAGATGATGATTTTGCCTAAATTTATATACCTCTTTCGGTCTCTACCATTGTCAGTTCCACGATCATATTTCCTTAAAGCCCAACGACTCATCCAGAACTACATATGGGCCAACCAAAGACCAAGGATCCAGCAAAAATATCTGCAAAGAGCGACATCGGCTGGGGGATTTGGGGTCCCAAACATTGAAGCTTATTATCAGGCGACTATACTAGATCAAATCAGAGCGTGGAACCTCCCCACTTATAATTTACATTGGTTACAGCTGGAACAAGCCGCTATTAAACCGGTGCCACTTAGAGGACTAATGTGGGTACTAGGGATGTAGCGAACGTCGGAAAAAAAGTTCGCGAACATATTCGCGAACTTGCGCAAAAATGCGAGCGGTTCGCGAACGGTTCGCGAACCCCATAGACTTCAATGGGAAGGCGAACTTTAACATCTAAAAAAGACATTTCTGGCCAGAAAAATGATTTTAAAGTTGTTTAAAGGGTGCAACGACCTGGACAGTGGCATGCCAGAGGGGGATCAAGGGCAAAAATGTATCTGAAAAATCTGCCTGTGTGTGCTTGGAAGAGATAGTGTAGGGGGAGAGCTGTTAGTGATTTCAGGGACAGATGATAGTAAGTTTGCTGGCTAGTAATCTGCTTGATACTGCTCTGTATTGGAACAAAAAAATAAATAAAAGCAGTCCTTACAAGGACTACTGTTATTGCAGCAGTCAGCAGATGAGATCAGAAGCAGGACAGCTGCCCACTGCAGCTACATACAGAGCACTGCAGTAGAAGGTAGATTACTAGCCAGCAAAGCTACCTAAGCTTAAATGTCCCTCAAACCCCTGCAGACTTCTGTCCCTCCAATAACAGAGCAGTATCAAAACGATTACTAGCCAGCAAACTTTCAACTGTCCCTGAAATCACTAACAGGCAGCAGCTCTCTCCCTACACTATCTCTTCAGCACACACAGGCAGAGTGAAAAAACGCTGCAGGGCTTCGGTTTTTATAGGGAAGGGGAGTGGTCCAGGGGAGAGCTTCCTGATTGGCTGCCATGTACCTGCTGGTCTGGGGTGAGAGGGCAAAAAAAAGCGCCAACAATGGCGAACCCAAAATGGCGAACGTCGCGCGACGTTCGCGAACTTCCGGCGAGCGCGAACACCCGATGTTCGCGCGAACAAGTTCGCCGGCGAACAGTTCGCGCCATCTCTAGTGGGTACACCCCCGAGCTCTTCCTCCTCAAAATACTCTAACCAATCATACCCTAAAGACGGCGGTACATACCTGGGCAAAAATCAATGGGAAATGCTCCCTTATTGGATTTCCAGCCCAAAAGGCCAACCTGGAAATGCTGGAGGTGGCTGTCCCTCATCTTAATCTGTCGAGATGGCGCAACAATGGACTGACTACCATAGGTCAACTATATGAAGACTCCCATCTGAAATCCTTTGACGAATTGATGAGAGAATTCAATATTCCAAGACTCGAGTTCTATAAATACCTACAAATTCGGCATTTCCTGAATAATACAAATAATTCTATGAGACCCCAATCTACCGGCTACGAGATACTCGCCTCACGGAATCCTCGTAGTAAAAAGGGAATTGCTACAATATACAAGTTGTTAACTGAGTCACCTGTCACAGAGAAACCTGTTCACATAAGGAAATGGGAACAAGAGATTAACATAGATTTAGACTTAGACCAATGGAATAAAATGGCCAATATGGCGTTTCGGTATTCGAAATGCACTAACCATATTGAAAATGCGAGAAAACTTATTTACAGATGGTACAGGACCCCACATTTATTGCACAAATTCTACCCCGGTGTATCCGACGCATGCTGGAGAGAATGTAACGGCATTGGAAGTTTATCTCACATCTGGTGGCATTGCCCGAAGATCTCCACGTTATGGTCTCTTACCGAAACTATTCTACGACAAGCAACCCAATCACGCTTGAAATTGACTCTTCCACTGGCCTTGCTGAACCATGACCTAGATACCTTCCCTAAACCATGTCAACACCTTATATTCCACATTTTAACAGCCACCAGGCTTTTAATACCGAAATACTGGAAGAAGACGCAAGTCCCCCATAAGCAAGAGTTGATCTCGCTCATAGACTCTAACCTTATGTATGAACAAATGTTGCTGCGAACACAGCAACCAAACAACAGTTGCAAACAATCCAAGTATCTGTGGGAGACCTGGAAAGAAAGCTACTACTTACCTTTTAATCAACAAAGCGAATGGGACACTTTGGCCGTGTCAGGCCTATAGATCCTCAGAAACTACAAGTCAAACATTCCCCTTGTAGACCCTCACTTATTTAGGTGGTTCATTGGCCAGCTGGTAGCTACATCTATCCCTCCTTCTTCTTTTCCCCTTCTTCTTCTTGCTGCACTTTCTCTGCACCTTTCCCTTCTTTATTTCCATGGACATGTTTAATGTGTCGCTATTCAGTGAATTTGTCAATGTCTGCTTGGGAGATAATTGTGACCCACTGTCTATGGGAATAACTTGTTAAAATCAATAAAAATCTTTATTATAAAAAAAAAAGGTATAATGTACTCCCTACTGTAAGTGATAAGGACATTAGAAGTCACTGAGGGGTTCTGTGCCTCTGAGTATCACTTTATGTATTATATGTATTTATATACAGTAAGGATTATTGTACCCTGTATTTTAAACAATAAGGATATTAGAATTCGGTTGTGTTTGGTGACTATATGAAGGAACAAGGCTTTGGACTGAGTTATACAGGGACAGAGATGGGCGAATAAATTTGCCAGACACAAATTGTGGTGTATTTCCGGGTTTTGCCGCAAGTGAATTGAAACTGAGGCAACAATTCAGCTGCAAAAATTGTCACACGTCAAAATTATTCGGACGCTGATTGACTTTAATGCATTTGGTCCAAATAGTTAGCAGCAGTGGCATGCAGCGATTTTACTATATAATTACCTATAGTAGAAATCCATAGCACAAACTTTGCCTTGTGCATATGCAGTGGCATAAAATTTCAAAAATGTTATGCCACTACAAATACATAAGTCTAAGTCCATACCATCCAACATTTGAAAAATATAAAGAGGGACAAAAAGATCTGCCATGCCCATTTTTGACCACACCCCCTATCTATTTTACAACATGTGGCAGGTTATGGAAAGTCTGAATACCTTTCTGGGGGTTTTATGGTCATATTTTAAGTGTAGCTCAAGCTTTGCTAATGTAGTTGAAATTGCCCTTTAGGCTGCTAGACTCATTTCTCCCAAGAGGCTTGCTTAGCCCATTAGTTACAATTGTATCTAAATGCAGGCACTGTGTATTCTGGGCTCTCTGCCAAAAAGCCTCTTATTTAATTAAGTTTCATGAATTTTTCTGACATGAGTGCAGGATATAAAAGAGAGACTCAGGACATTTCTAAAAATCAGGGACTGAGGGTTGAATTGTCAAAATCTGGACTGTTCCGCAAAAAAACGACAGTTGGGAAGTATGTAAGTCCAAAAAGGGGGTTTTATGGTCCAAAAAGGGGGTTTTATGGTCATATTTTAAGTGTAGCTCAAGCTTTGCTAATGTAGTTGAAATTGCCCTTTAGGCTGCTAGACTCATTTCTCCCAAGAGGCTTGCTTAGCTCATTAGTTACAATTGTATCTAAATGCAGGCGCTGTGTATTCTGGTGCTCTGTGTCGATTAGGGAAAGTGTTGCAAGATCTTCATCCTGCCTCCCACAGTTCCTGCGTGCTGCTATCTCCATAGCAACCAAACACACTCAGGGAGGAGAAGGGGGCGGCTGAATTCCCTAAAGCTGAGCCAATAGCTTGCCTGGAGAGGGAGCAGCTCTATACAGCAGCGCCATTGGTGGAACGTACCAGAGGCGGGCCTTTTTTTGTAACGTGAGAAATGCAGTTACTGAGTAGAGTCAGTAGTAGGACAGTTGTAGAAGGACAGCGATGTTTTGTGAAACAGAGAGAGAACGGAGGTGTCAGAGTTGTACAAGTAGCGATGCTGGCTGCTGCAGGGCGGCGGAGAGGCCTGAGTCAGGCGAGAGAGTCTTTTAATCAATCTTTCAGGGAACTGGCAATGGAGCCTTGGAAACCATTGAACTACCAATGCTGGGGAATCAGGAGAAACAGAGCAAGTAGACCCTGTGGCTGCAGAGGGGCCCATAAGTTATAGGGGCCCGTAAGGCCCTAATTCATGTGCACTTTCAACATATATGGATAAAACAGGACAACCTTTGAATATGTTGGGGGCCCTAGGGTTAATTTGTTTGGGGCCAGTACATCTAGTTAAGCCACTGCTTGTTTTACCAATATTCAGTGTTGGACTGGGGGTCCTGGGCCCACTGGGACTGATACCTCAGGGGCCCCCACACAGTGTCCGACTGGGACACCAGGAGCCACCCAAAAACCTTAGACCAGGGGCCACTCTCAGTAATATTATTTTTCCTCTCCTCACTCAACCTCTATTCTCCTAGTCTTTTTTCTTTACATACTATAATCTATTAATCCGTCTATTTCGCTTCTTTGTTCTCATAGAAATTGATAATGACCATGAAATAGGCCAAATGTTTAGAAGCAGGAGGGCCCACTGACACCTGGGGCCATCGGCAGTTTTCCTGGTATTCCGGTGGGCCAGTCCAACACTGACAATATTTATTGAAATTATATATGAATTAGGGCCTCATGGGACAAGGCTGCAGGTTAAGTATCACTCATGTATTATTAGGGATAATGTAAGACCTACTGTAAATGCTAAGGATATTAGAAGTCACTGAAGGGTTCTGTGACTATATAAAAACACAAGGCTGCAGACTGAGTTATGCAGGGAACTCTTGAGTATTAATAATGTAGTATTAGGGATAATGTAACCCCTTCTTTAAATCATAAGGATATTAGAAGTCACTGAAGGGTTCTGTAACTATGTAAAGGCACAAGGCTGCAGACGGAGTTATTCAGGAAACTCTGAGTATCACTCATGTTGTATAAGGGATTATTTACCCCTACCCTCTTTCGGTAAATTATAAGGATATTAGTAGTCACTGAGGGGTTCTGTCACCATATAAAGGCGCAAAGTTGCAGTCTGAGTTATACAGGGAACTCTGAGCATCACAAATGTATTATATGGGATAATGTACCTCCTACTTTAATAAGGATGTTGGATGTCACCTAGGGGCTCTGTGACCATAAAAAGGCACAAAGCTGCAGGCTGAGTTGTACACTAGACTCTTAAGTATCAAAATAGTAACAATTGAATTGTTACAAAGTGGGATAAACTAATGTACCCCCTACTTTAAATCACAAGGAAATTAGATGGCGCTCAGGGGTTCTGTGACCATATAAAGGCACAAGTCTGCAGGCTGAATTATACAAGGAACTCTGAGATTCACTCACGTAGTTAAAATGGATAATGTGCCCCTGCTGTAAATTATAAGGACATTAGAAGTCACTCAGGGGTTCTGCGGCCATGTAAAAGCAGAAAATTGATGGCTGAATTATACAAGGAATGGCCCATGATCATTCATTACATAACAAGGGATAATGTACCCCCTATTGTAAATGATAAGGTTATAAGATGTCACTGAGGGGTTCTGTGACAATATATAGACACAGGGCTACAGGCTGAGTTATACATTGAATTGTAAACATTGCTCATGTATGATATGGTATATTGTACCCCCAAATGTCATTGATAAGGATTTTAGATGTCACTTATATGATCATATAAAGGCATACGTCTGCAGACTGTGTTATACAGAGAACTATGAGTATCATGTATGTGTTTATATTATAATCCCACTGCAAATTTCAAGGATAATAGGGGTCTCTGAGGGTCTCTGTGACCATATAAAGGCACACGGCTGCTGGCTGAGTTATACAGAGATCTCTGTGTTACCCAAGTATTATATGGTATAATGTACCCCCACTGTAAATGATAAGGGTGTTAGAAATCTCTAAGGGGTACTGTGACCATTTTAAGGCGCGAGGCTGCAGATTAAGTTATACAGGGGACTCTGAGAATCACTCATGTATTTTTCAGGATAATATACCCCTTACGGTTATAAGGATATTAAAAGTCACTGAGGGGTTTGGGACCATATAAAGGCACATGGCTGCAGGCTGAGTTAGTCAGTTGACTATCATGCATGTATTATAAGGGATACTGTAACCCCCACTGTAAATGTACATGTGGCCATGTAAAGGTGCAAAGCTACAGGCTTACAGGGGACACTCACTAATTGATTATAAGCGATACTGTACCCCTAAATGATAAGGGCATTAGATGTAACAGAGGAGTTCTATGACCATAAAAGAGACAAGACTTCAGACTAAGTTATGCAGTGGACCCTGAGTATCACACAGGTATTATAATGGATTGTGTGCCCCCTACCGTAAATCATAAGGATATTCGCTTTCACTGAGGGGCTCTGTGACCAGAAAAATTCATGAGCTGCAGGTTGAGTTATTCAGGGAATGCTGAGCATCACTCATATACTATGAGACAATGTACCCCCTACTTTAAATAATAATTAAATCAGATGTCACTGAGGGGTTCTGTGACCATATAAAGGCACAACGCTGCAGGCTGAGTTATAAAGAGATCTCTGTTTCACCCAAGTATTATATGGTATAATGTACCCCGCACTGGAAATTATAAGGATGTTAGAAATCTGTGACCCCTTCAAGGCAATAGACTGCAGACTGAGTTGTACAGGGAACGCTTGACAATCACTCACCTAATTTACAGGAAAAATGTACCCCCTACTATAAATGATACGGATATTAGATGTCATTGAGAGGTTATGTGACTGTATAAATGCACAAGGTTATACAGAGAACTACTATTCATGTATTATAAGGGATATTGTACCCCCACTGTAAATTATAAGGATATTATAAGTCACTGAGGGGTTCTCTGACTATAAAAAAAGCTACAAGTTGCAGTTTTAGTTATGCAGGGAACTCTTGGTGTCACTTAATGTTTAGGATATTTTCCCTCCTACTGTAAATAAGGATATTAGAATTCACTAAGGCGATCTGTGGCCATTTAAAGGAGACCGGCTGCAAGTTGAGTTACCGTATACTGAGTGTCACTTACATAAAAGGGATAAGGTACCTCCTACTAATAAGGATAGTAGATGTCACTGTGGGGTTCTGTGGCCATATAAATACATAAGTTGCAGGCTGTGATTTATACGGGGAACTCTTTGTATCTCTCATATATTTTAAGGTATAGTAATGCCCCAATATAAATTATAGGGATAATATGTGTCACTGAGGGGTTCCCATACCATATAAAGGCACATGGCTGCAGATTGAGTTATAAAAGGAACTCCGTTTATCACGCAAGAATTTAAGGCATAATGTACCCCTGTTCTGTGACCAGAAGGCACAACGCTGAGTTAGTCACTCATAGATTACAAGTGATGCTTTACCCCTACTGTAAATTGTAGGGATATTAGAAGTTACTCAGGAGTTAAGAGACCAAATAAAGACACAAGGCTGTAGGCTGAATTAAGGAACTATCACTCATGAATTATAAAGGATATTATACCCCCACTGTACATTATAAGGATATTCAAAGTCACTGAGGGGTTCTCTGAAATTATAAATGCACAGGGTTACAGAGTTATTCTAGGACCACTGTGTGTCACTCATGTATTATAAGTGATCATACCCCCCCCCCACTTTAAATTATAAGGACTGTGGGGTTCTGTGACCATATAAAGGCACAATGCTGCAGGCTGAGTTATACAGAGGACACTTGAGTATCAATGCTATATTATAAGGGAAAATGCCCACCCGCAAGTGAACACTGTGTATCATTCACATATTATAAGGGGTAATGTTTCCCCCTATCATACATTAAAGCAGGGGTGTCCAAACTTTTTTCACCAAGGGCCATATGCGGTAAAATATACAAACAGCCGGGCCACTCACTGTGGACACGCCCATTTTGTGGCCACACCCCCTGATTACCATGTTCATTTTACAAATTTTAAATAAGTAACACACACATACAAACACACAGACAGAGACACACACACACACAGTGACACACATACAGACAGATACACACACAGTGACATACATACATACAGTGACACATACACACACACAGTGAAACACATACATATAGTGACACACACACACACACACACACACACATACAGACACACACACACACATACAGTGTGGTAGGAAACTTTTTTTTCTGGATGCTGAGAGGGGGAGGGATTTTTGCACGCTGTGGGCCAATTAAAAATGGATATCGGGCCGCATTTGGCCCTCGGGCCGTAGTTTGGACATCCCTGCATTAAAGGATATTAGAAGTCACTGACGGTTTGTGACCATGTAAAGGCACAAGGCTACAGACTGATATATGAAGAATACTATCACTCATTGATCATAAGTGATACTGTACTTCTTCCTACTTTAAATGATAAGCATTTTATAATGAATTCTGTGACCATTGCTGGGGACTAATTTATATAGTGGACTTTGACTATCAGTCATGTGTGTTAAGGGATATTGTACCCTACTGTAAATTGTAAGGTTCTGTGACTATATAAAGGCACAATTTGAAGGCTTAGTTATTCAGGGAACTCTGGGTATCACTCACTTTTTGTAAGGGATTATACCCCCTACTGTAAATGATAAGGATATTAGAGGTCAGGGGGTCTGTGACCATATATAGGCGCATGGCTGCGGGCTGTGTTATACAGGGGACTTTGAGTATCACTTTTGTAGCATAGGCGATAATGTAACCCCTCTCTTAAGCCATAATCACTAATCATATGCCATATACAGTATAAGGGATAAGGTACCCACTACTGTTAATGATGAGGATAGTATATTTCACTATGGGGTTTTCTGGCCATATAAAGACATAAGCTACAGGATGTGATATATATGGACAACTCTTTGTATCTCATATATTTTAAGGGATAATATTGCCCCACTGTAAATTGTAAGGATATTAGATGTCATTAAGGGCACAAGACTGTTATACAGGGGACTCTGAGAATCACTCATGTATTTTACAGGATAATGTACCCCCTACTGTAAATGATTAGGATAATCGATGTCACGGAGGGGTATGTGACCATATAAAAGCACAAAGCTGCAGGCTGCAAGGCTTTTTTTTAATTTTTATCATTTTCCCTTTTTTCCCCCTTAAACTGTTGATTTCATATCGTGACTTTTGCCTTGAGTATTCTGATCACGCTATCGGATCAGTTATTTTATTGATTTGCCTAATTCTATTTGATTTTTTTTATGATTTTATTGCAGTTTTTTTCTTACATTGCTTTTTTGCAGTTTCCCAGTTTGGAGTAGAAATACATATTCACCCATTCTGGAGTCATCGTAATGTGTACTTTACTAAATTATATGGTTTTCAGGGGTCACCCTAATTGTAGCTTTTATTCCACATAAAACGGCCAGTGTTTATACATGAGTGTAAGTGTAAGCCATCAAATAAGTATGCACAAGGTAGATTTTGTGTCTTTACATGCTATGTACTTCAATAAACCTATGTACATTGGGTATCAAACTGTTCAGTGGAGCCCAGGCTTTCATATTTGGGGTGTTTTATCTTGGTAACTAATAGTATGTGGTAGATAAGATGCTGCCAGTTAGAAGTTATGAGGTGATTTTTGTAAAAGTCACCAAAATCACAAATTTACGAAATGTTTGCAGCTTGGAGTAGAAAGACAAGCATACCCAATTTGGATTCAGGGGAATGTCTACTTTCTGAAAATTATATGGTTTTCTGGGGTGAACATTATTTTTTTCTATCTTTGCCCCTCAAATGAATGCTGCAAATGTGTTGATTTTGCAGTACCTGAAATCACAGACCAAAGCTGCAAAAAGACCTGAAAGTCATGAAAAGACCTGAAGTTGAAGTCCTGAAGCCTCGAAATGACCCAAAGTAAGGATAGGAGTCTAAGGTAAGTTCCACTAAACATAAATGAGTTTTGTTTTTTTAATTAATTAAACCCCTGTCCACAATGTATTATGGTAATACTATATAGGCCCCTGGCCACCAATGTTTCTTTTTAACTTTTAAGAGGGGGCCATGGCCACCAATGATTTTTTTTAACTTGTTGGGGTTCCTGACCACTAACTTTTAAACTTTTATGGGGGGCCCTGGCACCAATGTTTTTTTTTTTTTTTTAACTTAGGGGGGGCCTGACCGCCAATGATTTTTAAAAACTCTTATGTGGGACCGTAGCCAACAATGTTTTTGTTTTACCCACCAATGGCTTTTTATAAATTTTGTGTGGGAGGGATTTAGTTTTTAGCGCTGATATCTGTGTGGCCTTTTTACTGTGGTGTAGGCTTGGGTGGATCTGGGGTGGGCCTTGGGGTCTGGAGTGGGGTTCTATAACCATATAAAGGCACAAGGTTGCAGGCTGAGTTATACAGGACACTATCACTGATTGATTATAAGGGATAATGATATGGATTAAGGATGCTAGATGTCACTGACGGGCTCTGTGACCATATAAAGGCACAAGGCTGCAGACTTATATAGGGAACTCTGCTTATTACTTGTATTATAAAGGATAATGTATCCCCACTGTAGATGATAAGGATATTAGAAGTCATTGAGGAGTTTTGTTACCATAAAAAGACAGAACGCTGCAGGTTCAGTTATACAGGGAACTCTGAGTATCACTCATGTATAATAAGGGATAATATACCCCCACTGTAGATGATAAGGATATTAGTAGTAGGGCCCCTTGCCACAATTGTTTTTAGCTCTTTATGCCCCAGGCCACCAATGTTTTTAATTTTAAGGGCCCCAGGCCACCAATATTTTTAACTCTTAGGGCCGCTTGCCAGCAATGTTTTAAACTCATTGTGCCCCTTGCCATCAATGTTTTTAACTCTTAGGGCACCTTGCCACCAATATTTTTAACTCTTGGGGCCCCTTGCCACCAATGTTTTTAACTCTTAGGGCCCCTTTACCACCAATGTTATTTATCCTTAGGGCCCCTTGCCACCAATGTTTTTAACTCTTAGGGCCACTTGCCACCAATGTTTTTAACTCTTAGGGCCCCCTGCCACCAATGTTTTTAATTCTTAGGTCCCCTTGCCACCAATGTTTTTTTAATTCTTAGGGCCCCTTGCCACCAATGTTTTTTTTTAATTCTTAGGGCCCCCGTGCCACCAATGTTTCTAACTCTTAGGGCTTATGGTGCTTTGCCACCAATATTTTTACCTCTTAGGGCCCCAGGCCACCAATGTTTTTAACTCTTAGGGCCCCTTGCCACCAATGTTTTTAACTCTTAGGGCCCCTTGCCACCAATGTTTTTAATTCTTAGGTCCCCTTGCCACCAATGTTTTTTAATTCTTAGGGCCCCTTGCCACCAATGTTTTTAATTCTTAGGGCCCCCGTGCCACCAATGTTTCTAACGCTTAGGGCCCCTTGCCACCAATGTTTTTAACTCCTAGGGCTCCTTGTCACCAATGTTTTTAACTCTTATGGTGCCTTGCCACCAATATTTTTACCTCTTAGGGCCCAAGGCCACCAATGTTTTTAACTCTTGGGGCCCCAGGCCACCAATGTTTTTAACTCTTGGGGCCCCAGGTCACCAATGTTTTTACCTTTTAGGACCCCAGGTGACCAATGTTTTCAACTTTTATGACCCCAGGTCACCAATGTTTTTAACGCTTAGGGCCCTAAGCCACCAATGTTTTTTAACATTTAAGATTTAAAGAAGGGGAAGGTCATTTCATGAGTATATTCTCTCCTGACAGTAGCACATATTTCCAGTGGGCAACACATTTGTCATTGCCTTTATTAGGACCGGCTAGTGTTTGACCAAAGGATTTAACCTACTGCCTCATATTTACACATCAGAAATGCAGAAAAGTTCTACTAATACATTTGATTTAGGTTGAGTTAGGTAACTGCTTAAAGAGTCGACCTTGACCAAAAGTTACTGTTCCAGGTTCATGTCCATGTGAACTTTGGTACTGATTGGGGGGGGGTCATGGGTCCAGTGGCAGGGTTGGCCCAACTTGCACCTACCTTCCTTATTACCCCCTCAAAGCTCTTGCTCGCCTAGCAAACAATGGAGTGTGTCATTGTGGGGGCAAGAAGAAATATAATAATCCTCCATCGCTTTAGCAGGAATCCCCCACCCAAAAAGGATGTCTCGTAACCTGGAGAGAGTGGTAACCAAAAAACAAACCGTGCAAAGAATTCACGCGGAATTTCACCCGACGAACGGGGAACGCCCTCCGAAACGTTGTTTGATGCAATAAACACACCAGGGGTAGGACCCCGGTTTAAATCGCTCCGTGTGCCAGCCTCTTGCTTCTTCAAACCAAAAAACAAATCCAGCATAGGTGTTCCCCAATATCAAGCACCATCATATACTAAATGTCTGGTATAGGATAAATAGGCTGCTGGGAAGTGGATGGAATTCCAATGTTAAGAAAGGGGCAACGGACTTGAAGGGAAATGCTTACATTGTGGCCTATGGAGTAAAGCAATTTTGTAGTTCCTTCCATCATTGGCGATCAATGTGTGTCCTTAGTAGAACGAGGCACAGGAGCCCCTTCCCTCAATATTCACCATAGGGATTAAAGAAAAACGCTGAGACATATTTATGGGGAAACCTGGCAAGGAGCACAGGATTTATTAAAATTAATAGCTAATTTATATTTGGGCATCCCTAACGACCAATGATCCAGAGGAAGGAGAAAAACCCTAGAGTACTATGAGGACCAATCTGCACTGAAGGTAAAAATGCCTTCCTGACTCCTAGAAACGGCAGTCGGTTTTACACCCTGGATCATGCTAAGCACCCCCTCCTATACACACCCTTACCTATACACATCCCCCTTCAACCTCTCTCTCCTATACATAGCGATCCCTACTGTAGATATCCCCCCATCATTACTCCTACCCTCCCTCCTGTACATAACTCCGACCCTTCCTCCTGTACATAACCCCTCACTCTCCCTCCTGTACATAATCCCTCACCCCACTCCTGTACATAATCCCTCACCCCACTCCTGTACATAACTCCCACACTCCCTCCTGTATAAAACTCCCACCCTTCCTCCTGTACATAACCCCTCACTCTCCCTTCCTGTACATAATCCCTCACCCCACTCCTGTACATAACCCCTCACTCTCCCTCCTGTACATAACCCCTCACCCACTCTTGTATACAACTCCCACACTCCCTTCTGTACATAACCCACAAACACACAGACAGACAGACACACAGACATACGCCCTTGGCAGAGGTAAACCGGAAGGATTTAGGCCATGGTGTTGGGTCGGCAGCAGCAGTTGAGTCTTTGGGTGGAATGCTGAAAAGAAAAGATTGACATAAGAATAAAGACAAATACTTGTTTCATTATGATATTAAAGGCTCGGTCTTGCTTTAAGAACGCACTATTCATTGGGCCTGTGGGGACTGTTTGGGTCTCTCTACACATGGAATGCCTTGGCCTATTATGAATCTCAGTCTGAGCCTGCGCCATTTATTCTTTTATATGCTTTGATCACCTGGTGCCAGTCTATTACCCAGTAGCAACCCATTTCCAAAGGTGGATATCTAAGCCAGATGTCCAGCAGCCCTATAAGCATTACCTACCTCCCCTGTTATTGGCCTGCTATAGAATCAACACTTTATCTGCAGACTTCGATCTCTGTCAGCAACCTCTTACAACCTAAAGGCAGCCAAACATCGGTCTATGGGGTGCCCTCAAAGTAATCAGCCTGCGGGCTCAACAGACGGTGTATGATTTCCTTTTATTGTTCTGATTGCAAATGCTCAGAACTGCAGGAAGTAAAGTGGAGCTGCACTGGACAACATGAGGCATCTCTAGATAATGGGTAATTGTCAGTAAATTGATACATTACCCATACTCTCCGGAGCCTCTTCATGATGGCCTTCCTAAGCTGTTTTCGCAGGGTTGGCCTCTCCACCACCGGAGGATCTTTGATGATCTCTTCCACCTCAGGAGCTTCTTCTTCTCCATCCGCTCCCTCTTCTTTCTCCTCCGCTACAGGAGTTTTCTCTTCGTTTTCTTCAGGAGGTCCTACCTGTTCTTCTTCCCCTGCAGGAGACTGCGCCTCCGTCTTCTTCTCCTCTACTGCAGGGGCTTGATGTTCTTCTGCAGAACCTCCTACTTCCGCTCCCTCTTCTTTCTCCTCCTCTTCAGGAAGTTGCTTATCTTCAGAGGGAGCGCTTTCCTCCTCTTTTTCTTGATTGGAGCTTCCTCTTCTTCTTCTCCAGGAGCGTCTTCTTCCTTGTCTTCCTCTGCAGGAGCTTGCTCCTCCATCATCTTCTCCTCCACTGCAGGGGCTTGATGGTCTTCTGCTGGAGCTCCTTCTGCTTCCTCTTCATGCTCTTCTGAGGCAAGGGCTTCCTCTTCTGCTGCTGCTGCAGGGGCTCCATCATCCTCCTCCTCTTCTTCAGCTGCAGGACTTTGTTTCTTACTAGGTTTGAAGGGAAGAAAATGTAAAAAACAAAAAAAAGGGTCATTATTGTAATTTGTTTCCAAAGTATTGCAACTACAATTCTGATCACTGGAGGATTAAAATAGCCAGATAGCCTTGTACCTAAGAAATAACATTATGCCTGCTACACACCTGTCCCTACTGTAACACATTGGGCAGTTACTGAGCTGAGTAAGTTCCATGCTAGACTTCACCCAGTGATACATGCTGAAATACATACATACATACAAGTTCAACAAGTTTCTGTGCTATTTACTATTAGTATGGCCAAAGCACCCAGAAGTACGAGAAAACATCTATTTTTTGAACGTTATGTGCCAGTAAGTGTAATTGAAAGTGTTAATTGCAAAATACATACCCAGCAGCTTCCTGTAGCTTCTGCTCTCTCACAAACTCGTTGTGCAGCTGGTTAAGGTGTTGGTTGATGGTCTGTGAGCGCATGGGAGGCACAAGGATAGGAGCAAAGGGGAAAGAAAGGAGACACTTAGGATTATGCCTGTATATGTGCTGCTAATAGTACCTTTATATGCTGAGGGCAGTGAGGGTGTGGCATTCCCTGCCGGCAGCTGATATTGTGATATTGTTCAGCCTTTTCTCATCATAGGGAGAAAAAAACCCAAATCACCCCGTGTGCAGTTGTCCTGATTGCAATGGACCAATCAAAGTTCAGTATCTAGTTGTTAAAACACCCAAGAAAAGCATCAGGGACAGTGATCCCAGGTGAACTTACATTCTCCAGCCGCAGATACTCAAGTTGCTGCCTCCGGTTTTGGACTCGAGTTGGATGGTCCTGTGGAAGAAGAGAGTCAATGTTAAGCGCTTCTTTGTACCAATTATTATAGAGACACACAGTGAATAATAACCTCTCCCATAATCATACTAGTGACACTTACAGGAGGCAGCTTGGCAGACTTCCTGAGGGCGGCATATTCCCTCTTGATCACTTCCTGAAACATAAAGAAAGAAGCAGTGTGAGATAAGAGCTGGCAATCTAATATTATTTGTTCCCTATTTACCTAAACATCAATTCTGCATTACATACCAGTGAGTTGAGCATTTTCCAGTACAGGAGAATGTTCTCCTTGGCCCTCATCCTCGGGTCCACTTCGCACGTAAGAAGGAAGTGCTTTCTGAAAAAGAAAGATATCACTGAATGTTAATTAAACATTTTCCAGCCTTATTGCCCTTGCAGTTACCCCTGGGGCAATAGCAAATGATTCCCAACATGTAACAAGTCCATTTATGGTTTACTTACAGGACGATGTTCTCGCTGTATTCGACCCGGTAGTGATGTTCTGCAGGAAAAACACATTTCTGTTAAATACTGAGCTATATGGGGAAAGGAATTCACATATGATAAAACAAATGGCACAACCTTAGGAACTGATAAATTATATAGGATTTTACCGTAATAAGAGGCGAGGGCCTCAAAGTCCGTATGTTCCCCCCTGAAGTCCTTCAGGACGGAGTACAGCGTCTGTAAGTGAAAAGAAAGAGCATTAGGGACAGAATACTAAATGGCTCTAAATGCTGCTCACTTCAGCCTGGCTCTGAGGAGAAAAGAGACAGAAAAGGGTTTGGGTTTTTATGGGGCAAGCATGCCAGTAATAAGGGCATTTTATTCTGAAAATTAAATAAACGTAGTGATTGGATTCCCTGGATGTCAGTTCTACATGCACAGAGGCAAAAGGTTTGGCAGCTCCGATATATATATATATATATATATATATATATATATATATATATATATATATATATATAGTGAAGTGCAATAGAGTAGATAGGGATTGTTTAAAAAAAAAAGTCAATTGTTTTTTCTAAGTCCCAAAAAACGCTGGCATGTTTTCTACATGATGGGTGATAGGCTGAAAAAGATCGAAAATTTTTTGGGGCTTCCCTTCCTCCCCCCTACATTTCCTGACTCATGGCAACTTACCTCGACAGTGGGCACATGTGTAGGGCAAAATAATTTTTTTATTTGCTGATTTGAAGGCTTTCTAGGCATTTGTAGTGCAGATACGTGTTCCTCCATTGAAATTTGAATTTCGCGCCGTATGCAAATTAGCCTTCGCTAGCGTAACTTCGCTTTATATAGCGAATCAACGCTAGCGCAACTTCGCAACCTTACACTACCCCTGTGCGCAACTTCAGATTTTAGTGAATTTGCGGAGCCCTGGCGAAACTTCGCCTGGCGAAGTGCGGCAAAGTAGCGCCTGCCGCAACTTCGCATCTTAGTGAATTTGCCCCTATAAGTCCTGTGTGTGCGGTTTTTCGTTGTTATATCTATATATCTATATATATCTATATATCTATATCTAAATCTATATATATATATATATATATATATATATATATATATATATATATATATATATATAAATAAAAGAAGCAGTGCAGACAGACAGCTGCTTAAGGAGAACTTATATAGAAGAGAGAAAAGGAAACACCAGTTCAGATGAGAGAGGATTGTTTTACACTGAGGCATTACCAGAAGTGATGGTTTTCTCTGCACCTTGTCCATCGTTGAAACCTACAGGGACAAATAGACATAATCAGCCAAAGTGAAGGCAAGAGTTGTTTCCCTTTGAATGAACTTTTAGTATGATGCAGATAGTGATATTCTAAGACAATTTTCACTTGGTTTTTCTTTTTTTATTATTTGTGGGTTTTGAGTTATTGAGCTTTTTCTTCAACAGCTCTCCAGTTTGCAATTTCAGCCATGTGGTTGCTATGGTCCAAATGACTCTAGCAACCATGTTCTTTGAAGAAAAGTAGCAATAACAATAAATGTGTAGCATTACAGACCATTTGTTTTTTGATGGGGTCAGTGACCCATTGAAAGCGGGAAAGAGTCAGAAAAATATCGAAAACATTTAATGAAGACAAGTGAAAAATGTGCTTAGAAGTAGCCATCCTGTAACATACTAAAATATACATTAAAGGTGAACCACCCATTTATGTATTTCCTTATCTATATTCTCCCATTTGTATGAAACATTGTTCCAGTCAATGATTAAAGCCCATTATTAATGCTGCTGATGAATTGGCTTCTTATAAATACCATATACAGTAGCCGTATGGGCTCATATGCACAAAGCCGACCCCCCAAGTGAATTTACGACAGACTCGCTGAAGAAGAAATCATGTGCTGAATCAGTTGAATTTGCAAGATTACCTCTTAAAGAAGATTCTCCGATGGGGGGAAAAAAATATGGGGCGGCACAAGGCCGGGGCACCCCAAGGGGGGGTCTCCCTAAGGAGCCCCTGGCTCTCTCTTACACTGTTCAGATAAAGATGTAATTGACTGAACAATGGAGAAACCAAAAAAAAAAAACCCAGGTGTTATTAGGCAGGTGTGAAGCACCAAAGTCGCGGTCCAAAAATCAGGAAAAGCACTGTAGCAATCTGTATAGAAAAGAGAATACAGAGGCAAGTTAATGAATTTAGCACTTAATATTTGCTATATAATACAGAGGAAGGCAGAGATCTATTTTCCCCTAAACTTGAGCTTTGTATCAGTTCCAGCAGATATTGGGCCTCAGTCTAAGCCCTGAATAACTGCCAAATCCTGGTCTGTGTCTGCCAACCAGCACTAATATTAAAGGCATCTCCCAAGCACATTTATGGGAAAATTTTCCAAATTCACTAAAATCAGGAAGAGGAGCCACATCTGCTAGTCTGGGGGGCATCATCTAACCTTTTCCCCTCTTTTTTTTTTTTACTATAGTAAAAGTTATTTGGCAAGAAATCTCTCAGAGGGAATATACAGTCAACACAGAGCCAACCAACGGACTAAACCAACTGTCTGATCCCTAGGTTTGATGTCTCCTCTCTTCTATGGGACCTGCTGTATGTCCCCCACTCATTTGCTATTACCCCCCAACTGTCCCCATGGCACGTGCCTCTGCTTCCCACCCCTAGTTCCAGACTTGGATCAAGGGAACATGTATTTAGCTACACTGTTGGTACATAAGAGCAGGGCACATACCCAGGGGGCAAAGGGACAAATCTCTAAGGAGCCTGTCAGTAGTGGGGACATACAGTAAATGAAGCAGCTTATGGTGTGGTACAGTGTTCCCAAATGTTACCTTCAGAAGATAATGTGAATATTTGCTGGCAGTCCTGCATGACTGCCAAATCCTGGTCTGTGTCTCCCAACCAGCACTAAGATTAAAGGCATCTCCCAAGCACATTTTAGGGGAAAAATATCAAAATTCACTAAAATCAGCGAGAGGCGCAACACCTGCTGGTCTGTGGGGGACATCGCCCAAATTCCCTCCTCTTTTTCCACTAAAATAAAGATCTTTTGGCAAAAAATCTCCCAGAGGGAAAGTAGTCTTACCTCTCGCCACAGGGCCAACCAACGGACTGAACCAACTGTTACATTGGCAGGTAATCTCTGTTCTCTGCTCTTAAAGGGAAAGTGTCCCCTGTCGATGAGTGAGGTTTATATGGCATTTATTTCTAATTAGATGTGCAGCATATACACAGCCTATTAAGTACACAGAGCATTGCTTTGTATGTGTGGCCTATTGAGTCAGTGCAGTTACTGCGCTGCCATATCTGTTGGATCCATTCATTCATCAGCCATGGTTCCAATCAGTGCTGCTGCTGTTGCTCAGTCTGGTAGAACTGGGGTGTCCTTTGCTTGTAGGGGGTCCCTTCCTTATCTTAAATAGTGGGTAGAGATGGTGGTTCTCATTGTTCTTGGTATTTATTGGTTATTGAGCATTTTGTGATTATTTGGAATAGTCCGTAAGTTTGGGTGTTTGTGCTCCAACAAGACCTTGTACGTTAGAGAGAGTGATTGTGTCGGTGTATTTATAGAGCTATATGTTTCAAAGCTGTTTAGTGGTCTACACACAGTATTTCCTATTGATATAGACGTCATGTAATGTTTCAGCTGTCGGTACCTCCACTTGTCCCCAACTCACCGCTTTTCTTTGTTTTTTAGGAACATGGGGATCTGGTCTTTTTTCCATGCCTAGCAGTTGCCTCGATTGAAGATTCTGGAGCCCAAAAGCAGTTTTGTATCCCTTATCTTCAATCCCAGGTAAGTAGTCAGTGTTGTTTCTTATTGGGGTCAGTGGTGATGGATATGGACCAGTGAACAGTTTTTGTTTAGCTGGTGCCATATACTTAAATGGGTTGATTACCTTCCAAACAATTTTTTCAGTTCAATTGTTTTCAGATTGTTCACCAGAAATAGTCGTTTTTCAATTACTTTCCACATTAAGGGGCAGATTTACTAAGGTTCGAGTGAATTTTCGAAGTTAAAAAACTTTTAATTTCGAAGTAATTTTTTGGTACTTCGACCATCGAATAGGCCATATTCGACTACGACTCAGACTTCGATTCGAACGATTCGAAAATAAAGTACTGTCTCTTTAAAAAAAAAAAACTTCGACTTCAATACTTCGCCATCTTAAACCGGCCGAAGTGCTATGTTGGCCTGTGATGACCTTCTACAACATTTTTGTTGAAGTAAAATCCTTCGATCGATCGCTGAAATCCTTCGAATCGTCCGATTCGAACAATTTAATCGTTCGATCGAACAATTTTACTTCGTCTGCAGGATAGCCAAATTTGATCAAAAAAATTCGACTTCTATATTCGAAGTCGAAGTATTTAAAATAGATGGTCGAATTTCGAAGTATTTTCCATTTAGAAATTCGACCCTTGATAAATCTGCCCCTATATGTCCGATTAAAAGCCATCTACATGTTCTACTCTTCAGTTAGCATCTGCAGTGGTCTCAGCAAACATTGGGGTCCTTGCAACACATTTTGGAAGGGAGTGTGACTGTGGGATAGCAGCTATAGTAGGTAGATATGGTGCCTATAGTAACAGTGGGAAAATAGTCTCTGGGAAGGGACTGTGGCTATGAGATAGCAGGTATAGTAGGGAGAGATCGTTTTATGGGATCTCTACGTACAAGCGATGAGCAAATTTAGGAACATTTCCTGCTTAATTGTACTTACTACTTGCGAATACCTATCCTGGCATAGTCTTATGGGATCTCTCTGTACAGGTTATAAGCAAAGTAGCAAGCTGAGGGTACTGTTCCGTCTTCATTGTGCTTAGTACAGGGGAATACCTAAGCTGCCCTAGTTTTATGGGATCTCTCTGTATAGGCTATGAGCAACACATAAGGGGCAGTTCCTGCTGAATTGTGCTTAGTACAGGGGAATACCTAGGCTTCCATTGTTGTATGGTATCTCTCTGTACAGGCTATAAGCAAACTTAGGGACTGTTCCAGCTTAATTTTGCTTAGTACAGAGGAATATCAATGCTGCCATAGTTTTATAGTATCTCTCTTTGCAGGCTATGGTCAAACTTAGGGACTGTTCCTGCTGAATTGGGCTTAGTACAGGACAATACCCATGCTACCTTGTTTTATGGAATCTCTCTGTACAGACTATGAACAAACTTTGCCGACTGTTCCTGTTGAATTTGGCTTAGTACAGAGGAATACCCATGATGCCCTACTTTTATGGGATCTTCTGAACAGGATATGAACAAAATTTGGGGGACTGTTAGTGCTGAATTGTGCTTTGTACAGAGGAGTAATCATGCTGCCCTACTTTTATGGGATCTCTCTGAACAGGCTACAAATAAACTTTAGGGACTGTTCCTTAATTGTGCTTAGTACAGGGAATGCCTTTGCTGCCTTAGTTGTATGGTCTATTTTGTACAGGCGTTGATCAAACTTAAGGGCTGTTCCTGCTCAATTGTGCTTAGTCCAGGGGACCACCTTTGCTGCCTTAGTTATAAGGTATATTTTGTACAGGCTATGACCAAAGAAATCGGCTGTTTTTGCTGAATTGTGCTTAGTGCAGGGGAATACTTATGCTGCCACAGTTTTATGGTGATTCTCTGTACAGGTTATGAGCAAGCTTAGGGTGCTGTTCCTGTTGAATTGTGCTTAGTATAGGAACATTTTTATAAGGGATAATGAAACCTCTACTGTGAACTACTGTTCTGTGACTGTATAAAGGCAGAAGGCTGCAGGGAAAATATAAGGGATATTATACACCCACTATAAATTAGGGTATTAAAAGTCACTGAGGGGTATTCTTATGCAGGGATCTTTGCGTATCACTCATTTATTATACGGGATAATGTTTCTCTTACGTTACTTGATAAGGAATTTAGATTTCACTGAGGTGTTCTATGACCATATAGAGGCACAAGGCTGCAGGTTCAGTTATACAGGGTTCATCATTCATTGATTTATAAGGGATACTGTACCCCTTGTGTAAATGATAAGGATATTAGAATTCACTGAGGGGTTCTGTGACCATATAAAGGCACAAGGCTTCAGGCTGAGTTATACAGGGATCTCTGAGTATTGCTCATGTATTATAAGGTTTAATGCACCCCCTACTGCAAATGCTAGAAATATTAGAAGTCGCTGACGGGTTCTGTGACCATATAAAGACACACGGTTACAGGCTGAGTTGAACAAAGAATTGCCACTTATGTATTATAATGGATATTTTACCTCCTACTGTAAATTATAAGGATACTAGATACTGAGGGGTTCTGTGACCATATAAAGGCTGTAGGCTGAGTTATACAGGGACCCTCATGGGCCCCGCCAGCCCAGACCCGCTCACTGCTGGCAGAGCCTCCTTGCTGATCGCCTCCCCCCGCAGCATGAAGAAATGGCGCGTACTGAAGAAGGTAAGCACTGCCAGGGGAGGGGACATTGTGAGCAGAGGGATATGCAGCAGGGGTGCATGCGGGTGGCAGGGCGGGTCAGATGCCCGTGTGGGTGATGGAGGGCGGTCGGAGGCCTGTGGGGGTGATGGAGGAGGGGGGTTGGAGGCCCGTGCTAGTGACAGAGGGGGGGGGTCGGAGGCCCATGCTAGTGACAGGGGGGGGGGGAGGAGGCCCGTGCGGGTGACGGAGGGCAGGTCTGATGTCTGTGCGGGTGATGGATGGGGGTCAGAGGCTAATGCAGGTGACGGAGTGGGGTCGGGGACCGAAGGCAGCAGATGTGGTAGGCCCGCCCCTTCCCAGTCCGACAGTGGATATTAGATGTTACTGAGGGGTTATCTGACCAAATAAATTCACAATATTTCAGACTATTTTCAGAAGATTTTGAGGAACTTTGGGGCAAATTTACTTACCTCTGAAAATTTGCCAGCGACGGCTTAAATTTGCCAGGACAACGCTAATTCACTAAAATCCGTAGTGCGTCCAGGGCGCGGGTTGTGGGAGGACGGGTCCGGCACGGGTTTTACCCGACCAGCACATCACTAGTGTGTTATACAGGGAACTCTGAGCATCATGCATGTACAGTATTATAAGGAATTACATACCCCCTTGTTTAAATGATTAGAATATTTGAATTCACTGAAGGGTTCTGTGACCATATAAGGTCTCAAGGCGGAGTTATACATGGGATGATCACACATGTATTATAAGGTATAATTAATCCCCACTGTAAATTGTAAGGATATTAGAAGTCACTTAGCGGTTCTGTGACCATATAAAGGCACAGGGCTGCAGGAGTTATATAGGGGACTATCACTCATTGATTATAAGGGATAAGGTTCTCCCTACTGTAAATGATAAAGAGTATTAGATGTCACTGAGGGGTTCTTTGACTATGTGAAGGCACAAGGCTATAGGCCGGGTTGTACTGCGTACTCTGAGTACCACTATTGTATTATAAGAGATAATGTACCCCCTACTGTACAATTATAAGGATATTCCATGCCACTGAGGGGTTCTGTGACCCTAAAAGGCACAAGGCTGTGTTATACAGGGAACTCTTGAGTATCAGTCATGTATTATAAGGGATATTGTACCCCCACTGTTAATTATAAGGATATTAGAAGTCACTGAGAGGTTCTGTAAACATATAAAAGGCACAAGGCTGTGTTATACAGGGACCTCTGAGTATCACTCCTCTATTATTAGATATACTGTACCCCCTATTGTAAATGATAAGGACATTAGAAGTCACTGAGGGGATGATATAAAGGCACAAGGCTGCAGGCTGACTTAGTCAGGGAACTCTGAGCATCACACGTGTATTGTAAGGCATAATGTCCCTCACTGTAAATTATGAGGATATTAGAAGTCATTGAGAGGTTCTGTGACTTTATAAAGGCTCAAGGATGGAGATTGGGTTCAACCGGGAACTCCCACGATCACTCATTTATCATAAGGCATAATTAAGCCCCTACTGTAAATGATATGGATATTAGATGTAACTGAGGGGTTGTGTGACCACATGATGACACTGGGCTAAAGGCTGAGTTTTACAGGGAACTCTGATTATCACTCATGTATTATAAGGGTAATAATGTACCCCCTACTTTCAACTACAAGAATATTAGAAGTCACTGAGGGCTTCTGTGACCATATAAAGGGGTTGTAGACGTGTGTCACTGTAGTTGGTAATGCCTGTCACTATCTGGCTGTCCCTTTATGTCCTCTGAACTGCTGGTTCTGACTCCTGAATCAATGCAACGCTAAGCAATTTCCCAATATGCATTCATTCCTCATTGTTACTGGTTTAGTGTTACTGTCATTGGGACTGTCTTATCACAAGGTGTTAAGCCCCAGATTTAGGGGTTTTTTTTTTGTTAAAGGGGAAGAAAAGACAGCTGCAACAGATAAGCTGTTATTAGTCTTAGTATATTCCAATACTGATTACAGAGTAATATTGGAAGCACAAACTGCATGGTATCTCAGTATGTTAGATAAGAGCAGTTGAAGGAAGTAGTGCGTCTACGGCTGATCTGTAACTGAGGTTGGGTTCAAACTATTTTTAAGGGTAGGAGACTAAGAGTGCAGTCAGTTTTCAGGTTTGGCTCAATATCAAACCTAATCCAAAGCCTAATTTGCATATTCACATTTGGGTACTGGACCTAAACATGTAAAGGGAAGTGGGGAGCAGGGCCAGAACTAGGGGTAGGCAGAAAAGGAACCTGCCTAGGGCACATAGCTGTGGGGGCGCTGGGCAGGTGCCTGTTCAAGAGTTTTGTACCTACCCCTAGTCCGGGCTGTTCACTCCCCTGCTCCTCTCCTTCCTGCTTCACTCCCCTTGTCACTCTCCTCGTCACTCCCTCCCCTCGTCATGACTCTGCCCTCCCTTTTCTTTAAGTTTCCCTATTGCGTATGCGCACTCGCGCCTGCGCGCTGTGGCGAGTGTACGCACGCAAGCAAGATTATAAGGGGGAGGGGCAGGGGTAGCAGACCGAGAGCCTAGGGCGCCTTGTCCGCTTGTTCCGGCCCTGGTGGGGAGGGGCATTGAACCCCAAAGTACATATATACAGTGAGAGGCAGAGAATCCAGGCAAATACAAAAGGGGGGTTGTGGGAGCACCCGCATTGCTAAGTAGAAGTGTATATACGTATAAGGGAAGTGCCACTGACATAACCAAATGGGTCAGTGCACATTCCCTGAGAGTCCAGGCACCCAATAAATATATTTAAACCACCAAGAAGCAGTTGGTACCTCAAATACATTATATGTAGTGAGTGCTAGCACCCGTATAGTACTTTTATTTATTTTTTTTTTTTTAATATATCTGTGCTTTATAGTTGTTACGAATCTCACTCATGTATTATAAGGTATAATGTACTCCCTACTGTAAGTGATAAGGACATTAGAAGTCACTGAGGGGTTCTGTGACTCTGAGTATCACTTTATGTATTATATGTATTTATATACAGTGGTGTGCAAAACTATTTGCCCCCTTCCCTATTTCTTATTCTTTTGCATCAAACACATTTAACTATTAGTCAAAGATAACACAAGTAAACACAAAATGCAGTTTTTAAATGAGGGTTTTTATTATTTAGGGAGAAAAGAAATCCAAATCTACATTTTCATGTGTGAAAAAGTAATTGCCCCCTGTACCTAATAACTGGTTGGGCCACCCTTAGCAGCAATAACTGCAATCAAGCGTTTGCGATAACTTGCAACGAGTCTTTTACAGCGCTCTGGAGGAATTTTGACCCACTAATCTTTGCAGAATTGTTGTAATTCAGCTTTATTTGAGGGTTTTCTAGCATGAACCGCCTTTTTAAGGTCATGCCACAACATCTCAATAGGATTCAGGTCAGGACTTTGACTAGGCCACTCCAAAGTCTTCATTTTGTTTTTCTTCAGCCATTCAGAGGTGGATTTGCTGGTGTGTTTTGGGTCATTGTCCTGCTGCAGCACCCAAGATCGCTTCAGCTTGAGTTGACGAACAGATGGCCGGACATTCTCCTTCAGGATTTTTTGGTAGACAGTAGAATTCATGGTTCCATCTATCACAGCAAGTCTTCCAGGTCCTGTAGCAGCAAAACAACCCCAGACCATCACACTACCACCACCATATTTTACTGTTGGTATGATGTTCTTTTTCTGAAATGCTGTGTTACTTTTACGCCAGATGTAACGGGACGCGCACCTTCCAAAAAGTTCAACTTTTGTCTCGTCGGTCCACAAGGTATTTTCCCAAAAGTCTTGGCAATCATTGAGATGTTTTTTAGCAAAATTGAGACGAGCCTTAATGTTCTCTTTGCTTAAAAGTGGTTTGCGCCTTGGAAATCTGCCATGCAGGCCGTTTTTGCCCAGTCTCTTTCTTATGGTGGAGTCGTGAACACTGACCTTAATTGAGGCAAGTGAGGCCTGCAGTTCTTTAGATGTTGTCCTGGGGTCTTTTGTGGCCTCTCGGATGAGTTGTCTCTGCGCTCTTGGGGTAATTTTGGTCGGCCGGCCACTCCTGGGAAGGTTCACCACTGTTCCATGTTTTTGCCATTTGTGGATAATGGCTCTCACTGTGGTTCGCTGGAGTCCCAAAGCTTTAGAAATGGCTTTATAACCTTTGAAATTGAACTCAGGTGTGATAAACCACAGTTCAGTTATTTTTTAACAAGGGGCGCAATCACTTTTTCACACAAGCCCATGTAGATTTGGAGTTTTTTTTCTCCCTTAATAACGTAAACCTTCATTTAAAAACTGCATTTTGTGTTCAATTATGTTATCTTTGACTAATAGTTAACGGTTTTTGATGAGCAGAAACATTTAAGTGTGACAAACATGCAAAAGAATAAGAAATCAGGAAGGGGGCAAATAGTTTTGCACACCACTGTATAAAGATTTACGGTATATGTGCATTAGAAAAAAAGGTCAGAGGTACATTTTTTTCTAGCTGTAAAACAGGAATGGCTTTAAACCTCAAGAAATGTTTAAACTACTACAACACCACCCAATATTTTCCATCAGACCACAGAGTGCCTGAAAAACAACGCTGTTAAGCAATTGTCTTAAAGGCAAACTATACCTTCGGAATGAATACTTAACCAAACAAGACAATGATACTGTACATGCATGTATGACAGGGCAAATAGACAAGCGCTAAACACAAACGGAAAAGGGGCGCTCCAACTGCCCTGCTGTATAATCAATTTAAACAAACTTTTATAGTGGTAAGTTTTCAATGTAATATACGCTCACCATACGCTTGCACCGAACCCTCCTCTTAGCAATTTTTCTCAAAAGATATAAGCATGGGTCACTCACCGCTCCTGTTAGGTGGCCCGGGTGCTGGGCCCTGAACCCTCAGCAAAGGGGAGACATCAATCCTTCAAAACCAGCAAAGTGGCACATACTCAGCATAATCATAGGAGTATGATTACGTGTGAGAACACACGAAACACGTTAAGACAATTAATGTTTGTGCAATAAAGTGATTTGAATTTTACAACTGCCTGGAGTCCTGCTGAGTGCTTGCCATTTTGTTGGTTTTGAATGCCAAATAGACAACCTGACTAACGGCTTGTCTCAAAGCATTTCCATAAATCCCATTTCTTAATCTTTTACAAAAGATTTGGTCAGACTAAAACTAAATCCAAACACACATTTGCATATTCAAATAAGAACAAAATCCAAAATAAGTTTTCTTTAGTCACATGTCATAAGGATTTAGATTTAGTTTGGCTGAATTTGAACTAAAAGTTCTACAGAATAAGGGGCCAATTCACTAAATTCGAGTGAAGGATTCGAAGTAAAAAAACTTTGAATTTTGAAGTATTTTTTGGGCTACTTCGACCATCGAATGGGCTACTTCGACCTTCGACTACGACTTCGAATCGAAGGATTCAAACTAAAAATCGTTCGACTATTCGACCATTCGATAGTCGAAGTACTGTCTCTTTAAAAAAAACTTCGACCCCCTAGTTCGGCAGCTAAAAGTTACCGAAGTCAATGTTAGCCTATGGGGAAGGTCCCCATAGGCTTTCCTAAGTTTTTTTGATCGAAGGATATTCCTTCGATCGTTGGATTAAAATCCTTCGAATCATTCGATTCAAAGGATTTAATCGTTTGATCGAAGGAATGATCGTACGATCACAGTATTTGCGCTAAATCCTTCGACTTCGATATTCGAAGTTGAAGGATTTCAATTCCTAGTCGAATATCGAGGGTTGATTAACCCTCGATATGCGACCCTTAATGAATCAGCCCCTAAGTGTTGAGATTTGGCTGAAAACCAAACTGAATCCAAACTTTACTGTGATACGAATTCTGAAGATCCCTTATCCGGAAAACCCCAGGTCCCCACAATTCTGAATAATAGATCCCATACTTGTCCTGACTTGGTACTGATCCCAATGCATCTGCTGAATGGTTTGTTATAAATGTTTGTTTAGCTGTTTAGTAAAGTTATTTAGGCATTTGAGTGTCTATGGAACAATCATATATAAGACAAAAATAGCATCATAAAAGGAACTTTGTATATTCAAATGTTTTTTCTTTATCTTTGTATCTTGCGTTATTAGATCATCTGCTATTTAGAGACCAGAATCAGCTGAAGCCAGAAAAACAACCTATGTTAATAAATATCAGGGGGATAATTATACAGATAATTAATATATCTTAATTATATGTACTGTATGTTTATTGAACATGCTGACACCTCAGACCCAGACTGAAAGTGCACCATTGCCCTATGCCCCCTGTATTTGCCATACTCTGCCTGCCCTATGCTCCCTGTTTGTTCCATACTCTGCCTGCCCTATGCTTCCTGGGTGTGCCTGTCCTCCGCTACCTGTGTAGGTCAGAAAAATTCCGTTCCTGCTTATCACTGATGTTGGGCAGCACTGGTTTAAATTATTTTGTTATAATTAGCATTTTTATATTTTTGCTGCACAAAACATTCTTTAAATATATGTATAAATGCTAAAGGTAGGATGAGTGCAATAGCTGCTTTATTATATCGTGAAATTGTTGTGGAACTTCAAGAACTGGAGACCACTTGAGGTGAAAAAGATAAAGTTAATTTGACATGAGCTCCATGGGTTCTGAACGCAAAAGGAGTCAGAATCCCGAACAAAGAAATCATACAGTTTCTATAAACTTGTGAATGTACGACATAAGAACTTATGGACATTAAATGGCTTTACCAGCACAAGAGCATAGAGTTATCGCTTCACAGCACAGAAAAGCAAAAAACTGCCCGTATAACCAACAAAATGATTCTTCCTCAAGGTCAATGACCAAGCTAGCTTGAGAACAAAATCCATCCAAACCAGGGGGCTCCTGGAGAAATCTGCATACACAGAGTTTCATTCTTTCTCAAAATCCCTCAGCTACGTTTGAATAACAATTTGTATGTTCTGCCATTATTGTTTTGTCAGTAACCTACTGTAAAGTCATATGAAAACTGTTAGAACATGTTTGCACAATCTCAGCAAAGCACAATAGGCCTAATTGTAATTATGTGACAGAAAACACAGAAAAGGTTTTTAAAAGCAGAACAGTAATCTGGCATTGAAAAAAAAACCCAGAATAAATGAAAGAGCTTATTAAATGTAATTAGATCTAATCATCTCAGTTCCATTTATTAAAAAGCATATTAATCAGTTTGTATCCTTTGTTCCATTGAATTGCTTTCATCAGAGTGGTTAAGGTTTAACAATTTAGTAAATAGGAAACTGGATGTGTATATAGTTTCTGAAACCCATCTCACTGAGTTTGTTCCAATGCATTATTCATAGATGTTGAATTGAAATATGTCACTGATATATGTACTGCACATATACTTATTGTAAAAAATGTACCTGGTGGTCTAGTTGGGGTGCAACAGGGATACGTTGCATCTCTGTTGTGTTCACAGATTCACGTCTGCTCGCGCCAAAAAGAGAATGACGCATGTGCCATCATTGCGCGCCCGCACAAAAATTCTAATATTCAAAGGGCTCACAAACTAGTGCTCATTGTTCAACATAGGTCTATTCTCATAGTTCCTGGGTGTGTTTATATTGTATCCTTCCTAGTTTCTGATCCTGACCAAGCCTTGTCTGCCGCCCGTCCTAATCTTTTGCCTGTATCTTGACTACTGTCTCGGATCTTACGATTTTGTACTGTACTTTCCTGATTGGTATCGACCCGGCCTGTCCCTGACCACTCTCCTACTCTCCATTCCTGTTTACACGTACGGTTCCCTTGCTCGCCCAGAACTCTCTACCTTGTTCTCTCGCATTAAGATCTGAGGGCTCCACCCAAAGTCAAAGGTGGCTGCTACAGGCAGAAGAGCAGGCTTAGAACGGAACCTTTGGGACTCCATACGTCACACTTATATTGCTTAACTTGCCACATAGATTTCCAACAGGCATCATATCTGATAACAAGAACCACACATTTTCCACAGCCCAGACTTTATTATGTGGTAGGTTGATTAGGTACCCGCTTTGGTCTGCATCATGCAAGTAATGAGGGTACATTATAAATTATTTTATAGTCAATTGACATAACAGAATACTTTAGGTAGCCAAGGGAGCTCTTTTCTCACTCATTGTTGAAAATGCAGCATGGTTGTACAGTGTAGTCAGGCCCAGATTTGTGGCAAGGCCATAAAGGCCCAGTCCTAGGACAACAAATTATTAGGGGTGACATGCCACCCAGCTGCTCTATGGGGAGCACTGGGGACACTTCCCTGCCCTTGCATTCTTATTGATATTTGGTGCTTTGCTTTCACTGGGAGCTGCACGTCCCCAGTGCTCTGGCGCTTTTGTGCACCTAGGGGCTCCCAACCGGTAAATCCAACACTGAGTGTAGTATGTTCAACTTTAATTGTGCCACATGTACAATGCAGGGTTAGAGAAGTACTTTATTCCCAAAAGAAATAACCACCTTCTGTAAATATGCTACTGCCTAATCATTTCTGTTGCTCCAGTCACAGTAGAGAGGTATATTGAATGAAAGCAAAGCACCAAATAGCTATAAGAATGCAAGGGCAGGGAAGCAAGCAGAAAAGGAAAATGGATACAGGATATAAAGGAGAGTTTGATCAACAAGCAGAATAAATGGGGAGTAAAGATATGGGAGATTAGAATAAGCAATCAAAGTAAAGATAAGAAACCTAGAATGGAACAAAACCTAAATGGTGAAGGGTAGAGAAATGGAGGGTGCCAGAAAGAGTAAGAATAGTAGTATTATTCCTTGAGCAGGGGGCTGTTTCTGTGTCTGTCATGAAATGCTTGGGCACTACAGTGTGTTATAAAGTGCTTGGGGCCATTGTGTGCAATGTAATGCCCGAGGGCCAGACTGTGCCAAATAATGCTTGGGGGCCTTATTGGGCTACAAACTGATAGTTGCCACAGTGTGTCTTGAAATGCTTGAGGACCAAACTGTGCCATGAAATGTGGGGACAACAGTGCATCTGCCAAAAATTCTGGAGGTGTGCTACAAAGTGTCATGGGCAAAATTATGCTGATGAGAATAGTGCACCACTTAAACATGTCATCCCTCTAACTGTCTGGTAGGCCAAGTGGTTGTTTCCGAACCACTTCTCTGCCTAGAGTCAAATTCTATTTTAGTCAAGCTCTACTCTCAGAACTGTTGGATTGGTGATAGTGTGCCTGCGCAGTTGAAGCCAGCATTTAATCAAGTACTTCAAACAATTACGTAGATTGAGCTGCTGTTTTCACAAGTGTAAAATTTGTTTGTGTTCTAGGTGCTGGGACTGAACATTTTGGCAGAGGCAAGTACAGAAAGTTTGCCAAAATAGGTAAGATGTGAGCTAAAATTCATTGCATCTGGGACATATTTTTGATGGTGTTTTTCAGATGGAAGAGAAGTGCCAAAACCTGGCAGTGAGCTTGCCATTACTTTTGTTGGAAATAAACCATCATTGCCACCAGATTGTTTTCTGGTTAAAAAACAAAAACTAATGACAGATTTAAGTGCTTTGGCTGAAAAACACTGGCACTGGCTGAAAAACGCTGATAGCAGATATTCCTCATGTGCCAAGAGCCTTATATTTCTGGTCTGTAAACTAATCATTAACTCTGAGCATTCCTGGGCACGGGTGTGTGGGGTTCTAGTGCTTTCTACTCTGGTACTTCAAGAAGTTACTCGAATGTTATCTAGGGACCTATAGGATCTGTTAGGCACCTATAGCTTTAAATCCCTACCCTTCTCCATTACTTCCCTAGCTACTAGGCAAAAGCCTATGCATCTATTTGAGTATTTGCATAACTAGTAGTTATTGGCCAAAGTGTGTAATGCCCACTTCCTACCACACTTCAATATAGTGTGTGGAAAGGGGTGGATCTTGCTATATTGCTCATGGTGTCCTTCCAGCTATGTTCTTCCCATTGAGCCTGGGTACACCAAGGCCCAGTAAAGCCACCGCCCTAAAGGGACAGCACCTTTAGTGATTAAGTCGGGGACCAGGAAACCTCGTGAACGAGGTTAACAAGCACAGGGTAGTTTATTTCATAGACTAGGAGAGTGAGATAGACCGCTTATATAGAAAGAGCAGTTGTGTGCTCCATCAAGGATAATAGCAGGGAGTAGCTTCTCAAAAGGCTTCTGTGTATGCCTTTAGTGAAGAGACCACAGTGGATATGGTTTTAGGTTAGAATTCTTCTCCCTAACCACTCCATTGGATGGGATCCGGACCACTTAAAGGTGTATCTGCCTGAGGGAATTGATGTACGCTTGACTATGGGAGTCACATCTGTAAATGCTGTATCATCTTCCTCTTACATCATCCTCATACGTGAGTAAACCTGTGGTCAATTGCTTGTGCTAATAAACCATCCCTTTTTTTTACCCTAAGAACCTCTTGGCATCCAATCTTTTTATATTTTTATGTACAGTAGTCTGAGTGTTGTAGTTCCACTACACCTTTATGGGGAACTTCCATTTAGCGAAGGCCTTGATCCTGATGTGTGAGTCCAATGTAACCCATGCTCATTACCATTAGCTGGACTATCTGTGGTCTGGATAACCCAGATTAGCGTTACAGTTATAAACTGCTTCATAGTGATAGGGTGCAACTGGTTGACTGGCAGACTTAGTGGAGTTTAGCTGGAAGCTGCAGCGCAAATTTGCAGTGGCTGGAACTACTCACTCAAATGGCAGAAGTAATGCTTTTCCTACAGGAAGAGAGGGCAACACCCCAGGTAAATTCAAACAGCTCTGTGTCTGTGTTTTATTCACAGCAGAGGTTTTCCACAGAGTATGGTTCTTTTTTAACTTTTTAACAAAGCACACACAAATTAAAGTTAATTTGTCAGAACCAAGAATAGACCAGCGCACTTTCAACTCTGAAAATGAAAGGGAAACTATTGTGAAAATCAAAATGGACAGATATGACGAAATTAATAATATTCTCAAATATATATTTTTTTTTTTAAAAAAATGCTTACTTTTTAAATTAAAGAAACTATGTGAGTCTTTTAGGATCCTTTCTCTGAGAGCCAGTTCAGGCTATTGCTGAGTGGGAGTGGCAACACTTTACTGTGATGTCACAAACCCACTAGTAATGTCCCACTCTCCCCTCTGCTGAATGGAAAGCATCCTCCTAACTGCTGCATGCACTGGAACCCTTTTTAAACTAAGGGCTCTTACACATGGGTGTTTCATGCGTTCCACCACAGGGGAAACCAATAAAACCAAATATTTTTGGAAAATACACATTCAGGCAAAATAGGTAACCATGTCTTTTTACCCCAAACTATCCCAATCTCATGAGTTGTCAGAATAACGGTTCAGAAATCAGTTTTACTCACATTCTCTAGGTGTTTTATTCTGCTCTCCCAATCACAAGGGAAAGCTCTATGTAAAAATCCATTGTCAGTAGCTGCACATAAACCTTATAGTGGCTTAAAGTTGCCCTGTATTTTTGTTTGCAGGACACGCAGAAAGACAGTGGCTGCAGGTGGCTTCTGCTTCCAGATGAGCTATGGATTTTTATATTTTCTAAGCTTCCACACAAAGATCTTTCAAAGGTTGCTCAAGTGTGCCAGAGATTCTGTCATATTGCAAATGAGGACAGTTTATGTAAGTTTTCTCTTGAAACCATTGACTGAATTGAATTGTGTCCATGGTTGACCCTACGAAGGACTGGTGGCTAGTAGTAATTCAAGTTTTCCCTAGTATCATTGCCTGCAGTCCATGCTTAATGAGTGCATTGATGCTTGCAGTAAGTTGCTAGGAGCATGTATAGGTGCAGGTTCTTTGTGATAACATACTCATGTTTACTTCTTTTCTAGTGCTTTGACCTTGCTTTCTAAAGGAGAAAGTCATAATTAAAATCAGTTTTATATTAGATTATATTATGTAATTGGAAACCAGGTTAAGTCCCAGCAGGTCAGCAAATCTATATAGGTGAAAAACCAGGCATCTAACATTAGAGTGGCCATTGTATTAGTTGTGCTGCCAATGCCCTAATAGGTGTCTATTGAACATGAATATGTCTGTTTGCCTTACTGTAGCCTAATGTTTTTTAACATACTTAACTGCTAAAATTATAGGGGCAGATTTACTAAAGGGCGAAGTGACTCACGTTAGCGAAAATTCTTCATTTCGTTACTTCTCCGATTTACTAACGGGTGCAGGCATAACTTCGCTAGTGAAGGAGATAGACTCTAGTGGTAATTCGCTCCCTTATGCCTGGCAAAGTTGCGCTCTGGCGAATTGACATAACTACGCAAATTCACAAAGATGCAGATTTTACTGAAAGTTACCTCTTGCACCAGACTTGCCTTCACCACCTCAGACCAGGCGAAGTGCAATAGAGTAGATAGGACTTCCTCAAAAAATAGTTGAAAAAGTCCAATAAAACACTGGATCTTTTTATTTTTCAGGGTGATAGGCTGCAAAAGATCGTAAATTTTTTCTCGAGTACCTGGCTTCCCACCTACATTTCCTAACATATGGCACATAAACTATACTCTGGGCTCATGTGTAGGGCAATATAATAACTCTATTTTATTTTATTAAGGTTTCCTGGCTTTGAGTAGTGTAATGTATTGGCTGCAACATATAAGTCCATTCAACTTCCCGCCGTATGCAAATTAGGCAATGCTAGTGCACCTTCGATTCGCTTGCCGCGGTAACACTAGCGCTACTTCGCCAGCGTTCGGCGCCCTGGACGGAACTTCGGATTTTAGTGAATTAGTGTTGTCCTGGCGAATTTACACCTGGCAAAGTGTTGCGATGTCAGCGGACGCTAGCGCAAATTCGACGATTACTGAATCTGCCCCATAATGAGGTCTTCTGTGTCTTCTGTGTAAGTCTGTCATATCAACATACATGCCAATTATTTATTTTTGTGTGTATATGTGTATGTACATACCATGCCTTGCAAAAGTCTTCACCCCCTTGCCATTTTTCATGTTTTGTTGCCTCACAACCTGGAATTAAAATGGATTGTTTGAGAGTTTGCACCATTTCATTTACAGAAACATGCCTACAACTTTGAAAATTGTTTTTTTTATTGTGAAGCTAACAACAAATAGGACAAAATTACAGAAATCTTCAGTGTAGCGCCACCTTTTGCGGCAATTACAGCTGCAAGTCTCTATGAGCTTGCCACTGGGATTTTTGCCCATTCCTCAAGGCAAAACTGCTCCAGCTCCTTCATGTTTGTTGGGTTTTGCTTGTGAACAGCAATCTTCAAGTCTGACCACAGATTCTCAATTGGATTGAGGTCTGGACTTTGAAGCCATTCCAACATTGAAATGTTGCCCCTTAAACCACTTGAGTGTTGCTTTAGCAGTATGCTTCAGGTCATTGTCCTGCTGATAGGTGAACCTCCGTCCCAGTCTCAAATCACAGGCAGACTGACTGACTCAGATTTTGCTCAAGTATATCCCTATATTTAGCACCATCCATCTTTCCCTGGACTCGGACCAGTTTCCCAGTCCCTGCTGCTGAAAAACATCCCCACAGCATGATGCTGCCACCACCATGTTTTACTGTGGCCATGGTGTTCTTGGGATGAGTTGTGGTTTGTGCCAGACATAGCATTTCCTTGGTGGCCAAAAAGTTCAATTTTAGTCTCATCTGACCAGAGCACCTTCCTCCATACATTTGGAGAGTTGCCCACATGCCTTATGGTAAACTAAAAATGTGCCTTCTTATTTTTAACTTTAAGTAATGGCTTTTTTCTGGCCACTCTTTCATAAAGCCCAGCTCTATTGAGTGTACGGCTTATTGTGGTCCTATGGACAGATACTCCAGTCTCTGCTGTGGAACTCTGCAAATCCTTCAGGGTTATCTTTGGTCTCTGTGATGCCTCTCTGATTAATGCCCTCCTTGACCGGTCTGTGAGTTTTGGTGCGTGGCCCTCTCTTGGCAGGTTTGTCGTGGTACCATAGTTCTGACCAGAGCACCTTCCTCCATACATTTGGAGAGTTGCCCACATGCCTTATGGTAAACTAAAAATGTGCCTTCTTATTTTTAACTTTAAGTAATGGCTTTTTTCTGGCCACCCTTTCATAAAGCCCAGCTCTATTGAGTGTACGGCTTATTGTGGTCCTATGGACAGATACTCCAGTCTCTGCTGTGGAACTCTGCAAATCCTTCAGGGTTATCTTTGGTCTCTGTGATGCCTCTCTGATTAATGCCCTCCTTGACCGGTCTGTGAGTTTTGGTGCGTGGCCCTCTCTTGGCAGGTTTGTCGTGGTACCATAGTTGTTGTACCATGTCAGAAAAGGTGTGTTTATACTGACAGATCATGCGACACTTATTTCACTAATTATGTGACTTTTGCAGGTAATTGGTTGCACCAGAATTTTTAGGGGCTTCAAGCAAAGGGATGAATATAAATGCACATGCAAATTTTCAGTTTTTTATTTTTTTGATTATTTTTTATATATATTTTTCTCATTTCACATAAAACAAGATTAGGAAACATTTAAATTATAGGTTGGAATGTAACAAAATAGGTAAAAAGCAAAGGGGGGGTGAATACATTTGCAAGGCAGTGTACATATACAGTGTAGTTGGCACAGGAACGAGACATAGAAACAAACCAGCTATCATTGTCTAACTTGCACTTGGCTGTTCAAATCTTATTGCCAATGGGTTTCTATAAATTGAGCCACTAGTGCAGTTTAGTTTAGCCTATTTGAATATAGAATTTTTTTTCAGATTCAGGTTTTGCATCTATTATTAGCAAGCGCAAGCGATTACTGATCGCTGATGGGTTTGCAGGCAGAAGGCCACAATATTGTTAGTCTAATGTTTTAATTTTGTGTCCATCAACGAGCGAATGCATAAGTAAAAACAGGGATGCAATAAAGAACCGACCCACATTACCACCCATGGTAATATACACTTATATAGCTTTGATCTATAATGAAACTTGATTTAGCTGAATATTAATGTTCTTAAACCAACACAGAAAATTAAAGTTTCCTTTGGACTTTGTTTAAATGTTTACATGTTATGTTGCTCATGACACAGACATTTGGCAAGTACAATAAAGGCAGGCAGAGAAGTGTGGAAAGTTGGAAGGGCGTCTGAGGTTTGGTGATTATAATAAATGACACCTTCAGACATCACTCTGTCTAAAACTAATTGGCACCCTTCTGTGGCTCTTGGTGTGCCTGTGCTTAGCCCTTCATAAATAAGCCTAAATATCTCATGCTGGCTGTCCCAAACCCATTTTATAAGCTTGATTATAAGAGGGCATACAATAGTAGTCCCTGTGGTCATGAGTAGATTTTTGGGGCTGTAAATGAAACTCGTAATAATGACCTTTGCTATAACTTCTTCTCAGCATTCCCCCACTAGGCAAATTTCTGCAGAGGAATTTGAGGGTATAAACGTTAAGCAACTTTTGTCATAAAATCTTTAAAAAGTCTGAATTCCCAGGCTTCCCTTCATAGCTGCACTGATGGCTCAGCTCAAGCTAATCAGTGGCTGACTCAGGATATGATCCATAAAGCTTTAATAAAAATTAATGCAAACAAGACTCCAGGGCCTGATGGCATACACCCCCTGGTTCTAAGAGAGCTTAGTTCAGTTTTAGACCAGCCCCTATTTCTGATTTTCTCAGATTTGCTTTCATCTGGTATGGTACCTATGGATTGGAGAAAAGCTGATGTCATTCCAATATTTAAAAAGGGATTATGATCTCAGCCTGGCAATTATAGGCCAGTAAATTTGACATCGGTGGTGGGCAAATTATTTGAAGTCTTGTTAAGGGATCACATTCAAAATGTTGTCCTGGTGAATGGCATTATGAGCAGCATGGCTTTATGAAGGATAGGTCATGTCAGACAAATTTGATTGTTTTTTATGATAAGGTAGTAAGATGCTGGACATTGGGAGGACAGTAGATGTGATCTATTTGGATTTTGCCAAAACGTTTGATACTGTGCCCCACAAACGACTGCTTTATAAACTAAGATCTGTTGGCACATGGATAGGAAACTGGCTACAGGATCGGGTACAGAGGGTGGTTGTTAATGGTACATTCTCTACTTGGAGTAAGGTTCTTAGTGGGGTCCCTCAGGGCTCGGTATTGGGTCCACTTTTATTTAACCTGTTCATTAATGACTTAGGGGCGGGTATTGTTAGTAATGCATCAGTGTTTGCAGATGACACAAAACTATCCAGCCCAATTAATTCCATCCAGGATGTGGCATCCTTGCAGCAGGATCTTGACAAACTGGCAATCTGGCAGCTAAGTGGCAAGTGAGATTCAATGTTGATAAATGTAAAGTCATGCACCTGGGATGTAAAAATATCCAAGCCACTTATACCCTTAATGGGACTGCATTAGGCAAATCCATTATGGAAAAGGACCCTGGAGTCTTTGTAGATAATAAACTTGGCTGTAGCAGCAATGCCAGTCAGCAGCATCAAGGCCAAATAAGGTCTTGAGCTGTATTAAAAGGGGCATAGAATCACGGGATGAGGGGGTCATTCTTACACTTTATAGAGCACTGGTAAGGCCACATCTAGAATATGCTGTAAAGTTTTGGTCCCCATTACTCAGACAGGACCTTATTGTATTAGAGAGGGTACAGAGAAGGGCAACTAAGCTGGTAAAAGGTATGGAAAATCTTAGCTATGAGAAAAGACTGGCCAAATTGAGGATGTTCACGCTGGAGAAGAGACGCTTAAGGGGTGATATGATAACTATGTATAAATATATAAGGGGATCATATAATAATCTCTCTAATGCTTTATTTACCAGTAGGTCTTTCCAGCTGACACAAGGTCACCCATTCCGATTAGAAGAAAAGAGGTTCCGCCTAAATATTCGGAAGGGTTTCTTACAGTGAGAGCTGTGAAGATGTGGAATTTTCTCTCTGAATCAGTTGTATACAGGCTGATACATTAGATAGCTTTAAGAAGGGGTTGGATAGCTTTTTAGCAAGTGAGGGAATACAGGGTTATGGGAGATAGCACATAGTACAAGTTGATCCAGGGACTGGTCCGATTGCCATTTTGTAGTCAGGAAGGAATTTTTTCCCCCTCCGAGGCAAATTGGAGAGGCTTCAGATTGGGTTTTTGCCTTCCTCTGGATCAACTGGCAGTTAGGCAGGTTAAAAAAAGTAAAAAGATTGAACTTAATGGACGTGTGTCTTTTTTCAACCTAACTTACTATGTTACTATGTAATTAAAAAGGAAAAAAGATTGGTTTGTTAGTCGAGAGCTACAAACTGACATATATTACTAGTATAGGCAAGAGGATATCATAAGCACAGAGGATATCATAAAATGGGAGCTCACAGTGAATAAAAAATATTCACTGCTCAACCCGCAGTCCTAAATTGTTACTGAAATGTACCGACTTTCTCTTTGATCTCCTGCACAGAACAGCCAGAAAAAAAGATACAACGTTTCTTAAACTTAACTGGCATTTGGCAAAGAGCCCAGAATATGTGGCAAGTGCACTTAGATACTTTTGTAACAATTTAATATAAGCAAAGAAACAATTGTAAATATTTAAGTTACAAAAAAACAGGTCTCTCAGGGAAACGGTGACTTGCAGCTTAAACAGCAATTCACCTTCATTAACAAAACTGTTATAACACATAAAAACCATAGAAATGTGTTCGAACTTTCATAACCTGTAAAAATACTTTTCACCACGCGGCAAATCTTTTTGTACCTCTTTCTATTTCCAAAATGTTGGGAGGTATGAAATTGCTATAGTTAAGACAGAAAGTTTTGTCTGTTCAACTGCCAAATACATCAATCTTTTTATTGGTGGTTGAGATTTAAATATTATATTATGAAATGACTGTAGCTAAGAGAGAAATACAATAGATGTATGAAAATGCCTGCTAGTTTACAATTGTGCTATACTGAACTGGCAGTAGAGCTGTTGGCTTTCGTCTGATCCTTGTGTTATTTTCATGTTAAGTTCCAGAACAAACATTCACATCTTGAACAAACAAGCAGTTCAACCTGAAGAATGAGAGTCCTGCGTCACTATTGCAGATCCTATGTTCCTTGTACAAAGTGTTTGCCTCACAGAAGTGTTAAGTCTTTGCCTTACTGCTTGCTGCACTACATTAGGTGTGCACAATAGTAATGTTTGCTAGGATTGTGTGACAGGGCAGTCTGTCAAGGGCAATCAATCTGCTTCTTGTGGGTCAATTTAATAGTAATGATTAATTCAAAACAGTTATTAAATACATAAGGAATTTGTGGACAAAGTAATTACCTACATCAGAATATTAGTTACATTTTTTAGGGATGTACTCGTTTCTGACATCCTTAAGTTTCATCCTTAATGCTTTAATCATGTGTTTTTTTATTTGCTTCTTATTCACTTTTGCATATAGGGAAGCTCATCGAAATTACAAATTGCCATTCTTTGAATGACAGCTCTTTAATCAGCATTGGTCATCATCCCCCAGAGTCACTGAAACTGAATCACGGTCATGACAGTGACCAGTTCATTACAGATGATGGTCTGAGAAAGCTTTTCCAGAATTGCAAGGGTTCTCTCAAGCTGATATTTTTTTAAAGATTATTACATTTTATAGAGTATATAAATAGTGTGTTTTAGTGCAAATAAGAGTAAAAATGCTGTTCTGTACTAACACACCCACAAGTGTTGATGACATTCAAAAGTGTGAGTTTCACCCAGTTCTTAGCTGCCTCTTCCCTGCCACATCAATTTATTTCAGCTGCCACTTGTCTCTTTTCCTAGCTTCTTTCCTCTCACCATATTGATCTAATGTATAGGGTACATTCTGCTATTCATAAATTGGACAGTTTCCTTTATATATTAAGAGGAACATTTGGTTGACAGAGATGTTTTCCAAATAGTTTTTACGATTTCTCCCCTTTCTGTACTGTAGCTTCAGCTGCAAGAATCCAATCTTTCCTGATTTCTCCTCTTTCTGTACTGTAGCTTCAGCTACAAGAATCCAATCTTTCCCCGATTTCTCCTCTTTCTATACTGTAGCTTCAGCTGCACAAATCCAATCTTTCCCTGATAAACCAATATACAGTATATGAAGTACCTGAGAAAAGTACTCTGACCCTTGACCAACACTTTCATTTCACCGAATAACAGGTTTTATTTTATTTTAACCCTTTAAGTGCCAGCAGAATTTCACATTTTGGTTACGCGAAATGCCAGCCGTTTTTAAGCATTTTGTACTTGTTCAGATTAACACGGTTTTATTGTAGGAAAACCTCGACGAAACTAGGAAAATTATATATTGTTTTTTTCGTTACAAATTGGGCTTCGACATGCAAGTGGAATTTTGTGACTTTTCAGGAGATTTAATGTATATTTTGGGTGAAATATGTAAAAAAAAAATAAAACTGTTAAAAAATTGTGTATATCTTGAGTTTTTTTTCCACAGAAAAGTTAATTTTACATGAATTTTTTTCCTGTTTCTAAAAGCCCAGATCCTGCCAAGTCCAACGATACCAAATATGTATCAGTAACCCACTTTCTTTGTCCAGGAGTAACCCCCAAACTAAAACAGCAGTTTGTATAATTTTACACCAGAACAAACTAGATAAGCACACGTGACAGTTGATGCTGCATAACTTATATGTAAATCTAACTTATCCCTTCATGTTTGGTATTTATAAAAACTACAGACCTTCAGGTTTCTAGGGGTGCTGTAGTTTTCACTCAAAATTCAAACACGTTTTACCAGTGCATCATGATATTTAGAGCTTTTTTGTTGCATTTTTAGTTTTTTTCTAAAATGCAAACTAAGACGCAGGCACAAATGTAAATTTGACAAAATAACACCGTTCTAAATGCTATAACTACAGACAATTTGAAAGACAAACTTCTCTTGAATAAAACGATACTCCATATGTATGGATACACATAGAGACGCAGCCCCCAAACACCCCAAAACAGGAGCAACGCATATGGGCAATTGCAGTTGAAAATCTGGGGGCTGCGTTCTATGTGTACTACTTGTAGTTTTTCAGTCTAAACACCCCCCAAACTGTAAAATAACCCCCACAAACCATATATGTCCGAAAAGTACACTTCTTCACCTATTCAAAGATGCCATTCTTGCTTTTCTACATGGAGGATTGTGTCCGCAGTCGTTCGTAGAAGTCAGCGATTTGGTCTGAAATAAAGGAAAAAAGAGTTACAAAGTTCAATTTCTCCCTGAGTTTCCATGGCAACTAAAAAAAACCTGCTCAATGACAATCTGCAAGTTCTCCTGAATAGAACAATACCCCATATGTATGGATAAACATAGAGACGCAGCCCCCAAACACCCCAAAACAGGAGCAACGCATAAGGGCAAATGCAGTTGAAAATCTGGGGGCTGCGCTCTATGTGTACTACTTGTAGTTTTTCAGTCTAAACACCCCCCAAACTGTAAAATAACCCCCACAAACCATATATGTCCGAAAAGTACACTTCTTCACCTATTCAAAGATGCCATTCTTGCTTTTCTACATGGAGGATTGTGTCCGCAGTCGTTCGTAGAAGTCAGCGATTTGGTCTGAAATAAAGGAAAAAAGAGTTACAAAGTTCAATTTCTCCCTGAGTTTCCATGGCAACTAAAAAAAACCTGCTCAATGACAATCTGCAAGTTCTCCTGAATAGAACAATACCCCATATGTATGGATAAACATAGAGATGCAGCCCCCAAACACCCCAAAACAGGAGCAACGCATAAGGGCAAATGCAGTTGAAAATCTGGGGGCTGCGCTCTATGTGTACTACTTGTAGTTTTTCAGTCTAAACACCCCCCAAACTGTAAAATAACCCCCACAAACCATATATGTCCGAAAAGTACACTTCTTCACCTATTCAAAGATGCCATTCTTGCTTTTCTACATGGAGGATTGTGTCCGCAGTCGTTCGTAGAAGTCAGCGATTTGGTCTGAAATAAAGGAAAAAAGAGTTACAAAGTTCAATTTCTCCCTGAGTTTCCATGGCAACTAAAAAAAACCTGCTCAATGACAATCTGCAAGTTCTCCTGAATAGAACAATACCCCATATGTATGGATAAACATAGAGATGCAGCCCCCAAACACCCCAAAACAGGAGCAACGCATAAGGGCAAATGCAGTTGAAAATCTGGGGGCTGCGCTCTATGTGTACTACTTGTAGTTTTTCAGTCTAAACACCCCCCAAACTGTAAAATAACCCCCACAAACCATATATGTCCGAAAAGTACACTTCTTCACCTATTCAAAGATGCCATTCTTGCTTTTCTACATGGAGGATTGTATCCGCAGTCGTTCGTAGAAGTCAGCGATTTGGTCTGAAATAAAGGAAAAAAGAGTTACAAAGTTCAATTTCTCCTTGAGTTTCCATGGCAACTAAAAAAAACCTGCTCAATGACAATCTGCAAGTTCTCCTGAATAGAACAATACCCCATATGTATGGATAAACATAGAGATGCAGCCCCCAAACACTCCAAAACAGGAGCAACGCATAAGGGCAAATGCAGTTGAAAATCTGGGGGCTGCGCTCTATGTGTACTACTTGTAGTTTTTCAGTCTAAACACCCCCCAAACTGTAAAATAACCCCCACAAACCATATATGTCCGAAAAGTACACTTCTTCACCTATTCAAAGATGCCATTCTTGCTTTTCTACATGGAGGATTGTGTCCGCAGTCGTTCGTAGAAGTCAGCGATTTGGTCTGAAATAAAGGAAAAAAGAGTTACAAAGTTCAATTTCTCCCTGAGTTTCCATGGCAACTAAAAAAAACCTGCTCAATGACAATCTGCAAGTTCTCCTGAATAGAACAATACCCCATATGTATGGATAAACATAGAGACGCAGCCCCCAAACACCCCAAAACAGGAGCAACGCATAAGGGCAAATGCAGTTGAAAATCTGGGGGCTGCGCTCTATGTGTACTACTTGTAGTTTTTCAGTCTAAACACCCCCCAAACTGTAAAATAACCCCCACAAACCATATATGTCCGAAAAGTACACTTCTTCACCTATTCAAAGATGCCATTCTTGCTTTTCTACATGGAGGATTGTGTCCGCAGTCGTTCGTAGAAGTCAGCGATTTGGTCTGAAATAAAGGAAAAAAGAGTTACAAAGTTCAATTTCTCCTTGAGTTTCCATGGCAACTAAAAAAAACCTGCTCAATGACAATCTGCAAGTTCTCCTGAATAGAACAATACCCCATATGTATGGATAAACATAGAGACGCAGCCCCCAAACACCCCAAAACAGGAGCAACGCATAAGGGCAAATGCAGTTGAAAATCTGGGGGCTGCGCTCTATGTGTACTACTTGTAGTTTTTCAGTCTAAACACCCCCCAAACTGTAAAATAACCCCCACAAACCATATATGTCCGAAAAGTACACTTCTTCACCTATTCAAAGATGCCATTCTTGCTTTTCTACATGGAGGATTGTGTCCGCAGTCGTTCGTAGAAGTCAGCGATTTGGTCTGAAATAAAGGAAAAAAGAGTTACAAAGTTCAATTTCTCCCTGAGTTTCCATGGCAACTAAAAAAAACCTGCTCAATGACAATCTGCAAGTTCTCCTGAATAGAACAATACCCCATATGTATGGATAAACATAGAGACGCAGCCCCCAAACACCCCAAAACAGGAGCAACGCATAAGGGCAAATGCAGTTGAAAATCTGGGGGCTGCGCTCTATGTGTACTACTTGTAGTTTTTCAGTCTAAACACCCCCCAAACTGTAAAATAACCCCCACAAACCATATATGTCAGAAAAGTACACTTCTTCACCTATTCAAAGATGCCATTCTTGCTTTTCTACATGGAGGATTGTGTCCGCAGTCGTTCGTAGAAGTCAGCGATTTGGTCTGAAATAAAGGAAAAAAGAGTTACAAAGTTCAATTTCTCCCTAAGTTTCCATGGCAACTAAAAAAAACCTGCTCAATGACAATCTGCAAGTTCCCCTGAATAGAACAATACCCCATATGTATGGATAAACATAGAGACGCAGCCCCCAAACACCCCAAAACAGGAGCAACGCATAAGGGCAATTGCAGTTGAAAATCTGGGGGCTGCGCTCTATATATACTACTTGTAGTTTTTCAGTCTAAACACCCCCCAAACTGTAAAATAACCCCCACAAACCATATATGTCCGAAAAGTACACTTCTTCACCTATTCAAAGATGCCATTCTTGCTTTTCTACATGGAGGATTGTGTCCGCAGTCGTTCGTAGAAGTCAGCGATTTGGTCTGAAATAAAGGAAAAAAGAGTTACAAAGTTCCATTTCTCCCTAAGTTTCCATGGCAACTAAAAAAAACCTGCTCAATGACAATCTGCAAGTTCTCCTGAATAGAACAATACCCCATATGTATGGATAAACATAGAGACGCAGCCCCCAAACACCCCAAAACAGGAGCAACGCATAAGGGCAAATGCAGTTGAAAATCTGGGGGCTGCGCTCTATGTGTACTACTTGTAGTTTTTCCGTCTAAACACCCCCCAAACTGTAAAATAACCCCCACAAACCATATATGTCCGAAAAGTACACTTCTTCACCTATTCAAAGATGCCATTCTTGCTTTTCTACATGGAGGAATGTGTCCGCAGTCGTTCGTAGAAGTCAGCGATTTGGTCTGAAATAAAGGAAAAAAGAGTTACAAAGTTCCATTTCTCCCTAAGTTTCCATGGCAACTAAAAAAAACCTGCTCAATGACAATCTGCAAGTTCTCCTGAATAGAACAATACCCCATATGTATGGATACACATAGAGACGCAGCCCCCAAACACCCCAAAACAGGAGCAACGCATAAGGGCAATTGCAGTTGAAAATCTGGGGGCTGCGCTCTATGTGTACTACTTGGAGTTTTTCAGTCTAAACACCCCCCAAACTGTAAAATAACCCCCACAAACCATATATGTCCGAAAAGTACACTTCTTCACCTATTCAAAGATGCCATTCTTGCTTTTCTACATGGAGGATTGTGTCCGCAGTCATTCGTAGAAGTCAGCGATTTGGTCTGAAATAAAGGAAAAAAGAGTTACAAAGTTCCATTTCTCCCTAAGTTTCCATGGCAACTAAAAAAAACCTGCTCAATGACAATCTGCAGGTTCCCCTGAATAGAACGATACTCCATATGTATGGATACACATAGAGACGCAGCCCCCAAACACCCCAAAACAGGAGCAACGCATAAGGGCAATTGCAGTTGAAAATCTGGGGGCTGCGCTCTATGTGTACTACTTGTAGTTTTTCAGTCTAAACACCCCCCAAACTGTAAAATAACCCCCACAAACCATATATGTCCGAAAAGTACACTTCTTCACCTATTCAAAGATGCCATTCTTGCTTTTCTACATGGAGGATTGTGTCCGCAGTCATTCGTAGAAGTCAGCGATTTGGTCTGAAATAAAGGAAAAAAGAGTTACAAAGTTCCATTTCTCCCTAAGTTTCCATGGCAACTAAAAAAAACCTGCTCAATGACAATCTGCAGGTTCCCCTGAATAGAACGATACTCCATATGTATGGATACACATAGAGACGCAGCCACGGAACACCTCAAAACAGGCACAATGCATAATATTGGGGCTGCGAATTTATGTGCAGTTCTCAACTCTTTTCATTCTAAACTGCCCCTTACCTGTGAAATAACCCCCACAAGCCATCTATTTCCTAAAAGTACACTTCTTCAGCTTTTCAAAGATGCCATTCTTTCTTTTCTACACAGAGAATTGTGGCCGCAGTTCTTTGTAGAAGACAGCGATTTGGTCTGAAATAAAGGAAAAAAGAGTTACAAAGTTCGATTTCTCCCTAAGTTTCCATGGCAACTAAAAAAAACCTGCTCAATAACAATCTGCAGGTTCCCCTGAATAGAACGATACTCCATATGTATGGATACACATAGAGACGCAGCCACCGAACACCTCAAAACAGGCACAATGCATAATATTGGGGCTGCGAATTTATGTGCAGTTCTCAACTCTTTTTATTCTAAACTGCCCCTTACCTGTGAAATAACCCCCACAAGCCATCTATTTCCTAAAAGTACACTTCTTCAGCTTTTCAAAATTGCCATTCTTTCTTTTCTACACAGAGAATTGTGGCTGCAGTTCTTTGTAGAAGACAGTGATTTGGTCTGAAATAAAGGAAAAAAAGAGTTCCAAAATTAGATTTCTCCCTAAGTTTCCATGACAACTAACAAAAACCTGCTCAATGACAATCTGCAAGTTCCCCTGAATAAAACGATACCCCATATGTATGGATACACATAGAGACACAGCCACCCAACACCCCAACACAGGCACAATGCATAATATTGGGGCTGTGAAGTTATGTGCATGCATCCATATTTTATCCTAAACTGTCCCTTACCAATAAAATAACCCCCACAAACTATAGATTTCTTGAAAATAAACACCTTCAACTATTCAGAGATGCCATTCCTGCTTTACTACACGGATAATTGTGGCCACAATCCTTTGTAGAACTCAGTGCTTTGGTCTGAAATAAAGGAAAAGACAATTTACAAAGTTAGATTTATACCCAATAATTTTGGGACCAGGCCCGGACTGGCAATCTGTGGGTTCTGGCAAATGCCAGAGGGGCTGCTGTATGGTTCCATAGAAAGTTACCATATAGTGGGCTGGTAGGAGGCTGTTTGGGCTGGTAGGGGGCTGTTTGGGCCTCTGTGTACTTGGAATGGCAGGGCCTATTTTGACTCCCAGTCCAGGCCTGTTTGGGACTACTCTTATGGATCTGCATCTGGGCCCCACTACCCCAAAAATATATTTCACTCACCCTTTTCGATTTAGTGGAGCGTCCGAGTTTCATCTGTCCTGTTGTGCAACGATACCAATTTATTTGCTTCTTCCTACACTTTCACCAATGACAAAATCTGTACCACATTTGCAAATATATTTACCAACAGAATCCATAGTACATTTGACCCATAAAATTATGCAAGTGTCCTAAGAAGTGCACACCAGAAGTTTGTAAAAAAGCTGGTGCCCTACTGGTGGCAGACATGGCACGTGATAAAAGTACTATTCCTATTCAGAGAGCCACTGCAACGTGTCTAACCTAAATACTGCATAAATATCCAATGTGCGCTACAAGTACAAAAAAAATGAATTGTTCCAACCACAACTTTTCGGGAAAAAAATTCTGAATGCCTACACTAAAAACAATTCTAAATGGAAGACCATAGTGTTCCTCCACCCTGTTCTCAAAAACCTTTACTATACAAGAAAACTGAAGACATGCTACCCACAAATACAGAGATGCCTAAATCTACAAAAACAAATGCAAATGTTGCCCAGAAATACAGACAAAACTATAGATAAATGCGCTGATAGAGGAGCTTTTGAGGTGCCAGTAAAAAAAAAAAAAAAAGACTTGTGGCATCAGCATTAGAGATGCACATCATCCCATGTATTCATCACGCACCACAAGTTCTATCGTGCGCCCTCTCGACCAACCAGCACCTCAGTTTGCTATAGCACCAGCGCAATACAAATGCTATCCATAAAACTACAACTGGCCTAAAGCACCGTAGCTCAACACAAAAGCTGAATGCATAGACTAAGAACAAACCTACATACAATTATCTATAACCTAGTTATAAGCCAAGTAGGTACCTGCCAAAATGTTAAATCTCAATGGGGGGCTTGAATCCAAAAAACCACTGCACAAAACACAAAAAAGCGCATCATTCTGCCAGCACACCTAACCAGTTATCGCTAGCGTGTGCATAAAAACCTAGAGCGTAAAATGTTAGATCTCAATAAGGGTCTTGAACCTGAAAATAAAGAACAAAGAAGGACCGCTACTGCTCACCGCTCTTGCCTATATCCAGGTGCTCAGTCAAACAGTGTCCACATTGTGGACGCTACAAAACTCGACAGACAGACGGCACTTCTGGAATAGGTTTATTGGGGTTGGCTGTAAAAACCTAACGCGTTTCGGGAGTAGATCCCTTAGTCATAGGACCTATGACTAAGGGATCTACTCCCGAAACACGTTAGGTTTTTACAGCAGCAACCCCAATAAACCTATTCCAGAAGTGCCGTCTGTCTGCCGAGTCTTGAACCTGAAAAACCACTGCACAAAATACAAAAGAAAAAGCACATTGTTTTGCCAGCACACCTAACCAGTTATTGCTAGCGTGTGAATAGACACCTAGCGTGTGAAATGTTATATCTCAAAAGGGGCTTGAACCTGAAAAACCACTGAAAAACCACTGCACAATCACAACTTCAAAAAAAACACGAAATAAAAAGCATCACTTTGCCTGCATGTGCATAAAAACAGAGCATGCCAAGTTTACTACATCCTTTTACCACCAACAAACCCAGAGAACCCTAACCTACCAACACAACTCAAGTCCTCTCGTAGTGTACCACAGTGTGGTACACCTCAAAACAGGGTTGGAAACACAAAGCAGGCTTGCTAGGACACTTGGGACAAAAATATCGCACATCTTTTCGAACACCCCTGGAACGGCAAACCTTACAAGTTCTCTGGGCATATCTTTTATTAGGAGTTGGTGGAATTTGTGCAATGAAATGCTTACCCACCATTCGGGCAACATTGTCATTGCCAGGCATTTCTGGAACCTCCTGTACATCACCAAACAAAAGGGCAGGGAGCAGTTGCAGCAGATAATTGTATAAAGACAATTTTGGGCCTGGTACTGCCGCCTTGTAAACGACATAGGAATTATAAAGGGCCATTTGAATCATGTAAATTGCTGCTTTTTTGTACCAGGCCCTGGTTTTTCTGGTGGCGTCATAGTAAGTTTGAATTTGGTCTGTTTTATCAACGCCACCCATATGCTTACTATATTCTTTACAACAGAGTGGCTTTGATTTTGCGGGCCTGCCACGTCTGTGTTGGACAACTACACTCTCATTGTGGATAGTAGTAAGCATACAAACATTTTTTGTGTCTGCAAATTTTAGTGCCAGGAGCTCATCACTTCTAAGAGCATATACTTCTCCACGTTTTAATTTCTTTTGCACCAGTTCCTTAGGCAGTCCTTTGCGGTTTTGCCTAACGGTGCCACAGGCTGGGGTGTCCAACCAGTAAAGGGTTCTAAATAAGGGGATGCTAGTGTAAAAGTTATCCACGTATAAGTGGTAACCTCGGCCCAACAGTGGAGATATGAGCTCCCAGACAATTTTACCACTGGCAGTCAAATCAAGGGGACAACCGGGGGGGTCCAAATTAGTGTCCTTTCCCTCATAGAACATGAAAGAATTAGTATAGCCGGTGCTGCTTTCACAGAGTTTGTAAAATTTCATCCCATAGCGAGAACGCTTACTAGGGATGTATTGGCGGAATCTTAGGCGCCCTTTGAAGAGCAAAAGGGACTCGTCCACACATATATTTTGGGAGGGGGTGTAGACCTCTGTGAAGCGCTGAGACAGGCTATCTATAAGGGGCCTCAATTTGTAAAGCCTGTCGTGACCGGGCTCATTAGGGGGAACAGCCGCTGCGTTGTTGCTAAAATGAAGAAACCGCAGTAAAATTTGGTAGCGGTTTCTTGGCATAACGGCTGAAAAAAGAGGGATGGAAAGGACTGTAGTGGTATCCCAGTATGAAGCTAAGGTATTGCGTTCTACGAGTCCCATTGCCAATGTGAGCGCCAGGAATCTTTTGATTTCATTTACAGTAGTGGGATACCACGCCTGGGCTCTTGAATACCCTGGTAAAGGGTGGCTGGCAAGATACTGCTCAGCATATAAATTTGTGTACTGGACCATGTCCTGTAGGATGGCCTCTGTGATAAAAAGATTGAAGAAATCTATGATTTGAAAGTTAGTGGTGTCCACCTTGACGCCCGCGACTGCAGTGAATGGGGGAATTTCGGGGGCATAATTACAGGGAGGCCCCCACATAGGCGCTCCGACTGCTGCATCATCACTACCCTCACCCTCTCCTACCTCCATGGGTACATCTGGCACACTGCCACCAGCCTCTGCCTCTTCCTCTTCCTCTGCTTCTTCAGCAGTAAGCGTGCCGCCACTACTAGCCTCTGCGCTAATAGTGCTGCTATCACCAATCTCTGATTCCTCACTAGAGTCATCAGATGGGACATACTCAGAATCGGAATTGCTAAATTCCTCTGAGCTGGAGTCCTCGCAATACCTAGCCGCTTCCTCAGCGGTATAAAAACGTTTGGCCATTGTGCCAGAAATTTACAGACAACTACAAAGCTAAGAATCAATAGGCAAGTCAAACAAATAAAAAAAAAAGCTAATACAATCAACCACAAGAAAAAAAAAAGCAAGCCAGCAAGATGACTGAGACCCCTGCTAATATAAACAACCAGAAGAAAAAAATAAGCAAGGCTGCAAGATATGACCAACAGTTAACCCCTGCTAACAGAAACAACCAGAAGAAAAAAAAAAACAAGGCTGCAAGATATGACCAAAAGTTAACCCCTGCTAATATAAACAACCAGAAGAAAAAAAAAAAGCAAGGCTGCAAGATATGACCAAAAGTTAACCCCTGCTAACAGAAACAACCAGAAGAAGAAAAAAAAGCAAGGCAGCAAGATATGACCAAAAGTTAACCCCTGCTAATATAAACAACCAGAAGAAAAAAAAAAAGCAAGGCTGCAAGATATGACCAAAAGTTAACCCCTGCTAACAGAAACAACCAGAAGAAGAAAAAAAAGCAAGGCAGCAAGATATGACCAAAAGTTAACCCCTGCTAATATAAACAACCAGAAGAAAAAAAAAAAAGCAAGGCTGCAAGATATGACCAACAGTTAACCCCTGCTAACAGAAACAACCAGAAGAAGAAAAAAAAGCAAGGCAGCAAGATATGACCAACAGAAAAAACCTTGAGCTTGAACAAATGAACCCTTATGGAATGCTATGGAATAAAGATATGGCACAGTTTACAATCCACGTAATCCCTGACTTTCTGGAACAATCACCTAAAATCAGAATAAGACCACTAAATGGTGTCACAGCAAAGGGAACTTTCTTTTGGGGCACTAAACAAGTAATAAAGTGTGCAATAAACAGTGCAAAGAAAACTCCTGAAAAAATCCCTAAAATGCAACACTACTCAAAGCAATAAAAGAACAGCGAATACTCTAAATTCAGCGGTCAAGGGTCCTAGATTCACTAGTGTCCTACAAAGGGAACTTTTTCGGGGGAACTAAGCAAGCAGTAAAAACAGCTAAAGCAATAAAAAAACTGTTATTGGAGTGAAATTGGTGGTCAGAACTATAGATCCACCAGCGTCACTGCAAATGGAAAGTTTTTTGGGGAACTAAACTAGCAGCAAAGAACAATGCAAAGGGTAAACGTAATAAAACCACCAAAAGCAATACAATGAACAGTTATTTGGGTAGGGGAAAACTTTTCTAGAAAACTAAACCAGCAGTAAAGAAAAATATGAAGAATAAACGTAATAAAATCACTAAAAGCAATAAAATGAAGTTATTGGAGTGAAATCGGTGGTCAGAAATCTAGATCCACCAGCGTCACTGCAAACAGAAACGGATGAGAACAAAACAAGTAATAGCGCAATAAAAGTGCAATAAAATCACAAACCAATGATGAAAATGGCCAAAAAAACAGTAAAATGCAATCAAATCAGAGCAGAAATAAAGTTTGAGCAACAAATAAAGACAAATGACTAAAGAAAGCAAAGTAAAAAATAAGTAGAGATAAAAAGTAAGAAAGTAAGTGTGTAAGTGTGAGTGTGTGTGTGTGAGTGTGTGTGTGTGAGTGTGGGAGTGTGAGTGTGAGCTTGGCAAAGTTGCCTGTAAGTGTGCTAAGGCCAAAGACAGAAGAAAAAAAAAGAAAAAAAAAAGATTTTTTTTTTTTAGAGAGAATATGTAAAAGAAAGGGTGTAGAGAGGTGCAGTTCAGCTCACAATGTTGAATCCAGGCAATCCAGGCGACCAATCCAGCGATCAAAGCTCAGACAGGCAGCAGGGGGTACTCCAGCAACCAAAAGTGCGCAGCAGGAGGGAAGGTGTGTCAGTTGGGGGGAGTTATTTATAGGGGGAGCAGTGGAGACGTCATCAGTGTGCTCCTCGTGGTCTCCACTGCTCCCATTGGCTGCCTGCGACGATCGACGCAGCGATCCGGTAAGTGGACCGCCTCTGCTCGTTGCCTAAGGGGATCTGTGCCTCTTAGAAGCGATGCGCCGGCTTTTTGTGCGCATCGCTCACTGCGCTGGGGGAAATGCTGCAGAACGTAGAATCTACGTTCTGTGGCATTTCAAGTTACTTTGCCTCAGAACGTAGATTCTACGTTCTGTGGCACTTAAAGGGTTAAAGTACTGAAACCCCCATTTGTTTTGAAGTGTTTTGTTATGTTTCTATGTGTGACACAAAATAAGTCATTATAACCAAAAAGAACCTTGTGTAAATTATGAGAATGTGATCAGTGGCAGATTCTGATAAGGGCTATTTAGGTGAGACAACAGGTAACAACTGGGGGAGGTGATATGATGTTCCAGAACCAGTTACCTTTCACTGTATATAATGTATTTTGGGCCACGGGGAATAATTACTGCATGTAATTCTTGTGAGTTCCTATTATATACAATGGGGCAAATTCACTAAAAGGTGTATTTTCTCCTGCAAAGGATTCGCCACACTTCGCCAGCGAATGCTGGCAAAGTTTCGCTAGCATAAATTCATCTGCACAAGCATTTCATACCAAACTTTCTCTAACGTTCGATTCTGCCTAGCGAACCTTACATACAGTTACGCTTAAAGGAGAAGGAAAGCTATGGAGGCATTTTATTGCCAATAGATTAGCTGCAATAGTGCAAGCTAGAATGCTATATTTATTCTGTAGAATGTTTTACCATACCTGAGTAAAAAGCTCTAGAAACTCTCTGTTTGTTTAGAATAGGAGCTGCAGTATTAATGTGGTGTGACATCACTTCCTGCCTGAGTCTCTCCCTGCTCTGGGCTCAGATTACAGTAGAGAAGGGAGGGGTGGGGGGAGAGGAGCAAACTGAGCATGCTCTTGCCCAGGGCAATGAGGTTTAAGCTGAAGGCAGGAAGTCTGATACAGAAGCCCATGAGTACATAATAGAAGGAAAGAAATGCAGTATTTCTTTTGACAGGGGACTCAGAGCAACATAACTTTGGGGGTTTATGGGTATATTTAGATGGATCTTTCTGATAAGGCTTACTTAGTTTTAACCTTTCCTTCTCCTTTAAGTTAATTTGAAAAGGGCGGGTACATATAGGTCATATATGTCTTTATTAGTGATGTTAGTGATGTTCAAATTGCTTGAAGTGGCCACTTACTGTATTATATTATTATTAGGACCCACCCTAAAACAAATGTGGCATGCCTTTTTATAACAAAAATATTTTTAACAGTTACAAATTTTAAATACAAACCCACTTTAAAATATGAAAAACTGACAGCGTTATCAGTTCACCAGGTCTAAGCTGGCAAAGGAAACTCTGCTGAAAATTAATACTTTAGTGAATTTGGGGAGTAAAGATCGTTCGTCTGGTGAAAGGGCATGAAACTTTGTTAGCGATGTACTCTTTCGTTAGCGAATTGTCCTCTAAGCCTGTTATTAAATTGCCAATCTCCCGCGGATTGGATTTCTGGAAAGTTTTTGCTAGTGACGGCTACTTCACCATTTAGTAAATCTGCCCCAATCTGTTTAGGCTGTTATGAAATATGCTCTTTCTCACACATACACAGAGAGAGAGGAGCAAAAAAAAATTCTCTGGTGAGAGTCACGTATGCGGAGAGATACACTGAAGATGTAAACTTGATTGACATTTGCATTTTGTGTGTAACATCTCTGTGGGACATATTTGCCTTGGAGAAGGACGTAGTATGGCAGTGCCTGTTAATATAAATAAAGGCAAATATGCAGATTCACAGACCTTTCTTCTGTTGCATATAGAGTGGACACAGTTTCAGTGCTTTGAAATACAAATATAACGACAACAACATTTTAATGTAAGATTTGTTATTCAGTACAAAATAATTTACCAAGGGTCTTAATACTTTTGTAAATTACTAAGGTACTTATACCAAAATATGAAGAAACACAACCAACGCATCACAAAACATTGTAAAGTTGAAGAAACCTAGTTATATAGGAGAATGAAAGGAGGAAGAGAAAACAAAAGTGTTCGGGTTACCATGGTAACCCTATTCAGTGCAAGAATATAAACACAATAATGTATACTGCATCTTAGTATAATGCTCATTTAAATATCTATGTTTTGCTGTACTCAGTATGAATTACATTGTATTTTTAGATCACAATATTTTTTTCTGCAAAAACATAATCTAAATGAGCCAATGAGACAAATTTCCTGCAATGAGTTTTATTTTCATGTGAGCTTTAACATGTGTTTATTGCAGTAAGTTAAGATATTGTCTATTATTTTTCTGTGCTTCTAATTTGTCATCATCTAACATATTTGACTCAGTATGTTACATTGTAAATGGGTTCCAAAGCACTAGTAGTGTGAAAACAGCAACTGCTTGTTTTGGTAAAATGAAAAATTGCCAGCGCTAAGCACACGCAGCTATTCGTTTTCCGAAGTCGCCTCACGAGTGAGGGAAGGCGTTTAGGGAGATTGGTCGCCAGGTGACTAAATCTCCCCGGAGCACCCAGTGTGACCTTACCCTAAGATGTTATCTGTCCGTTCAAATGTGATTGCTTGTTACTTAAGTGTTTTGACTAGATTTATAAAAGCTCTGTTTTTCTTCTTTAAAAGGCAAAGTAAAACCCAATTTAGATCCGTCAAATTATTGTGAGGTTAGTTGGAATCAAACGATTGTGCATTTAACGATTTTACGTCCAACATTGGTCAGAGAATCGACCAGGTTAGAAAGTTTTCATCGGTCACAGTGAAATCTATCCATTGTGCAATTGTTTGCAGGGCCGCCATTAGAAATCACGGGGCCCCGTACATCAAAGTTTTCGCCCCCAAGCCCCACCCCAGATCCCGCCCACTCCACACAACAGTTAAAAGACCACACAGACATCAGTGCTAAAAAAATTTAACCCCCCACACACATAAGTTATAAAAAGCTATAGATTATCAGGGCCCCCCTATAAGTTAAAAAAACATTGGCGTCATGACCCCCCTTACAAGTTAAAAAAGAATTGGGGCCAAGAGAATATTTTTTAAAATAGGGGCCTTCAGAGTATTAAATAATACATTGGTGGCAAGGGGATTAAAAAAAAAAAACACATAATGGTGTTCAGTAGAATTGAACTCATGGCTTCAACTTCGCCTCCTTTCATTACTTTGGGTCTTTCCACTGCTTCAGGACTTAGATTTCAGCTATTTTGTGACTTTGGGTATTTTTGCCGCTTCGGGAGTTCGGCTTTGGCTATTTTCATGGCTTTGGCTATTTTCGCCATTCGGGACTTCAGATTTTTGGCACTTCCACATTTCGGCTGTTTGGGACTTCGGAAATGGCCACAGGCTTCGGCGATGTCAAGGGGGGGCCCGGCAGTGCTGCACTTTAGAAAGAGCTGGGCCCTCTTGACAGCACCGGGACACTTGTACCCCCTGTCCCCCCCTGATGGTGGCCCTGGGTCCAAGCAGCCAAATCAGTTTTCCTGGCTTCAACTAGACAACATAGCTTCAAATAGTCTTTTTAGTTGATTGACAAATCGTACATTTAAACGATCGTTTCAAGATAAACTTGGTCTAACGATAACGAGAAGATCTTTTAAAAATCTATGGCCAGCTTAACACATAAGGTTTCTCTATACCACAGCTTTGTGAAACTTAAGTAATGTCTTTTGAATTCTTCTGCAACCTTTATGGCCCCAGCCATCAAACAGGGCAAAGAGATAAGTCGGGTTTAGGGTTCTAAAAGATCTCCTTATTATTTAATTCCTATCTCTCAAGCCTTTAACACTTTGTTAGGTAAGGAATGGGACCCATATCCCACCACTCATTTATGCCACTGCATTACTGCACATGGTGGAGTTGGGGAGACACTTTGCGAGACTCTATGTATATACAATGCATCTAATTATGTACAGGCTTAAAAAAAGTTTCCTGCCTATGACAACTGCAGTAATCTATATTTTACGCAGTGTCGGACTGACCCACAGGGATACCAGGAAAACTCCTGGTGGGCCTAGGTGTCAGTGGGCCCTCCTGCTTCAAAACATTTGGCATATTTCATGACCATTACCTATTTCTATGAGAACAAAGAGACTAAATAGACTGAATAATAGATTATGGCATGTAAAGAAGAGACTAGGAGAATAGAGGTTAAGTGAGGAGAGGATTTATAATAGTACTGAGTGGGCCCCTGATCTAAGGTCTTTTGGTGGGCCCCCTGTCTAAGGTTTTTGGGTGGGCCCAGTCCGACACTGATTTTACGTATTATTGTAAGTCTGTAGGCAGCCATTTATTGGGATTTAAGGACTTATTCATTTACTATTTTAAGTAATGTGGCATATACAAGTTGAGTTGTTGGCATGACTTGGCAAGGAGATAACCAATGAAAATGTTCTGATCTTCATCCATATTGGTGCATGTAAAATCTTCATAAAGGACCAGTAAGATGCCAAATATTTAAACAGGGCTCATGTAAACATAATGTGCCTTTATACTGGACTTTTGAAAATCATGCGTTTTCTTTAGAAGCTCCACCGCAGCTGAGATACTTGCTGAGGAATACTGATGGCACTTACCTGGCAAACAGGACTGAAATGTTGATATTTGTTAATACTCTATGGCCAATATTGCCTACCAGCTTGATGACTGATAATGAACTGCAGTGCTATCATAGAATTGGCATTATTTTTTGTTTTGTTTTTTTTTTTTCATGCCATCACATATTCTTGTTGTAATCTGACATCCAAAAAAACAAGAAGGCTTGGATATTAATAGCAGTTGCAAATTTCCTTACAAAACACCTCTCTGCAATATAATAATGTACAGTAAATGTGAAGATGCCCTTTATAATACAGGTATAGGATCCAGAAACCTGTTATCTAGAAAGCTCTGAATTACGGAAAGACCATCTATAGACTCCATTTTATCCAAATAATATATTTTTTTAATGGTTTCCTTTTTTTCTGTCATAATAAAACAGTATATTGTACTTGATTCGAACTAAGATATAATTAATCCTTAATGGAAGCAAAACCAGCCTATTGGGTTTATTTTAATGTTTACGTGATTTTCGAGTAAACTTGAGCTATTAACAGCCAAATCACAGAAAGATCAACTATCCATTACCCCCCATATCCCGAGCATTCTGAATAACAGGTCCCATACCTGTTATATATATATATATATATGTAGCACTGTACATTGACCTTTTAAATGATACGGATCACATTTACTGTAATCTGCAAATAAAGTGACTGAAGTGATCTCTAACACTACTGCGCACCAGTAGTGTTATCAGAGGATGCTTTGTTCATTCTAATACTCCTAGTGATCAGCGAGGAGGCGAAATTTATGTGCAGTTAAATGAAACAAGAACAGACACATGGAAAGCATGTGTCTGCTGTTGTCCTTGTGCCCCCAACACTCCCCTAAGCCAAATCTTGGCCCACATTGTGGCCTTCCATTCTGCCTTTGTATTAAATAAGTGATTTCTTCTAATTTCCTAGTCTCTTCTACTAAATTTACCCATTCACTTTTATTAGGGGCATTTTGTTTTTTGCTTCCAACAACAAACTGGGCAGTGACAATGGTTGACAACCCAGTTGTATTTCCATGCATATATACTTGCAATGTATGCACTTACTTTAAAATTGAGTGTAGCAAAACAGTGAGGATGGTGTGCATATTTGTGTTTTGCTTATTTTGCTTCATACAGGGTTATTACTTGTTAATACAGTGATGTTACTGGTTTGTCTGGGGTAAATGTAATACTCATTATGACAAAGAAGTGGGCCCAATGAAGCATAGTAAAGTCATCTTGGCCTACTGTAGCAAGTTTTCAGTGCTGAATAGATTTTTTTAGGGGGGCCCAAAGTAACACATTCTCCTTTGGCTTCTTATTTTGTTGAGACTTGGCGGGGCGCATCAGCTTATGCATACTTTGTACAAATCATGTAACCAAAAGTGTCTCTTTTTGCCAAATTCAGATAAATTCTCTTTAATCCAATTGTTCCTTAAAGTTGTATAATGATAGTGCTGGGTTAATTTGTTTAGTTCAGTATATGATATGAGCCACACACCCATGCACCAGACTGATTTTAATTGCAACACATGGATGAGCTGCATTTTTTGTTTTTGTATATTATATTAAGGAAAGTGGCTTTCCCTTTAATGCTTGCTCTCCCAACCCCCGCCCCCCCTAAACACAGTCCTACAGATTACTTAAAAGCCCATAATGCTGACTATTTCTTTGGAAGAGGTCATACCAAATGAAGAGAGAAGCAGGTATGCCTTTCTCCTCCCAAAGAAAATACCCTTTTTTCACTTAGGTAGGACTGGTGCATGGACACTGCCTTGGCGGGGCGCATCAGCTTATGCATACTTTGTACAAATCATGTAACCAAAAGTGTCTCTTTTTGCCAAATTCAGATAAATTCTCTTTAATCCAATTGTTCCTTAAAGTTGTATAATGATAGTGCTGGGTTAATTTGTTTAGTTCAGTATATATATATATATATATATATCTATAACCACTGGGAGCCGGCACTCATGATAAAGCATATAAATTTGCCTGGATGCAGCACGAACAAAAACCTCTCAAAACACTTGCAAAGAAGATCAGCACTTCACAGGTCTTAAAAAATAAACATCATTTGTTTAGCAACAGACTGACGTTTCGGCCAACTCCTCAGCCTTTCTCAAAGGCTGCTATCTGGTAAGTAGTGAATTTAAAAAACTTCTAAAATATTATAGGTAACATTTATACCAAGAGCAATGCTCTTGGAAGTGTCTGTTTGGAGTACATTCTTCTTCTATGCAGCAATTAAGTAAATGACTTTGTAAAATGTTCCTGCAAGGAAAATTCTCAGGTGCAGCAAAGTAATGGCAGCCACACCCGTGCCACCACCACTGAGGTTTGAAGTGAGTTCACGTGCTTGTTTACAAAAGAAAACCACATCCTGGAACCAAACCTGGCAGGCAATACTGTGAGATTATTCAGGCTAGCGCTGAGAAACCAAGGGTGTCACAATTATGTCAGTTGTAAGGTTAGAACTTTGCTTTAAATACCTGCTTATTAAGCCACTCTCACTTTATCAGCCAGGATTGAATCAACAGTTTCTTTATCCTGTTCTAGACATCTTTTCGACTAATATGCCTGTAGTTATAATTATTATGTATTAATTTGATAATATAAAGTTTCTGGAACAATTGCAAATGGAGAGAACCTTCCCAACGTTAAATCAGCTACAAGATATATGACTCCACCTCCTCTAATGCAATACCAATATCTGCAACTAAGGCACATCTTTAGGGAGTAGTTTGCTATCTTATCTTTACCCCAAAGCTTAACACAATAGAGGATCAGGTATGGAACCCCCCCCCCCCCCAAAATAGTATCCAGAGTGAATAAGTCACTCATACTCTCCCAAGATGCCAAATTCCAACTTTATACTTAAAATGGCATACAGACATGCTCAGCTTAACGGCTGAGGACTGGGAAGTTATTGACAATCCATATACCCATCTGGTGGTGGGCAGAGATACGTTCACCCAATGCAAGTTCCTACACAGGGTGTGCTCTGCAAACTGTACCTAACTGAAGGGAAATGCCTCATGCTACAGATGAAATCAGGCCCTCCACTCATTGGATCCCTATGTAGTGGGAATGTCCCCACATTACTAAATACTAGGATACCGTAGATCAATACATATCCCCCACAGCCCCCCCTCCCCCACCTATTGTAACCCCTGTATGTTTTGTGTTAACTGTACTGATTAACCCATGAAAATCAATAAAAATTATTTTGGAACAAAAAAAAGATTTAGGAAATATTCAAAGGCTACTTTCCCTATTTAGTAAGAACATCAAAGTACATTACAAAACATCACTTCCATCAACAGGTTTGCAATGACCAATGATTAATAACTTTTATTTAATTTAATCTTGAACATTTTGCACCTTCTTTTGAAATGCCAGCACTGTACTGTTGGCAGACTAATATGGCTTTGTGTTTTCCTTGCATCATACAGATTAGTGGTGGGAAATTACAACAGCAAGACTTTTGTCTAACAAACATTTTGTATACTGATAATTTGGTTTGATGGAGCATCATGGGATACTTTCTGTTCCTTCCCTTCACATGTGCACCATGCTCTCAAGGCACACTCAACAGTATCTTAAATGGCATATCACCTCTAAAATTAACAATATTCTAATGCAAACAAAATTAAAGTTCATTTCCATATGGTGCACCAAGTCCAGTGCTCCCATTAGTGACAGAAACTTTGAAAACTGCTATAGAACAAGTTCTGTTTGTATATCTGTGCTACATTTGGACATTCTTCATTTTATACTGTGAAACCTCAATTTTACATCCCTGATTTAAAATTTCCCCCTTGTTTTGTGACCCCCACCTAAATATTATGCATAATATATTTCCCTGATTTTTAACTCTCAGCAAGACAGATTCTAGCAAAACCATTCAAATACATAGTAACATAATAACATAGTAAGTTAGGTTGAAAAAAGACACACGTCCATCAAGTTTAACCTTTTTAACTTTTTTTAACCTGTCTAACTGCTAGTTGATCCAGAGAAAGGCAAAACACACCCATCTGAAGCCTCTCCAATTTGCCTCTGAGGTAGAGTTCTGCAGCGGGTCGGTACCCGCGGGTTACCCGCAAAAACCTGTGGTACCCTGCGGGTTGCAGATAGAAGTGCGGGTTTAGACGCAGGTCGCGGTTCTGCAGGTTTGCGGGTCGGGCCGCAGTTCTTCTCAATAGCGATATTTACTCTTTTTTTTCCGGTCATGTCTACTTCCGATGACATCACTTCCGGTTTACAATGACTGCACTTCCTGTTTTACTCCTTTTCTCTGATCACGCTTACTTCCGATGATGTCCCTTCCAGGTTTACAATGACAGCACTTCCTGATTCTTGATGGTCAGTGGGTCGCAGGTCCAGGTTGTGGATAAGGTACTTGCGGGTCGGGTCGCATAGTGGGTCCAAGCGGGTAACAATGTGGGTTGCGGGTCCAGGTTGCGGATTGCAGGTTGCGGGTAAGGGTCAGGTACGGGTCCCAAAAAAATGGACTCGCGCAGGGCTCTACTCTGAGGGGGAAAAAATTACTTCCTGACTCCAAAATGGCAATCTTACTAGTCCCTGGATCAACTTGTACTATGAGCTATTTCCATAACCCTAAGTATTTTCATTTGCTAAAAAGCCATCCAATCCCTTCTTGAAGTTATCTAATGTATCAGCCAGTGCAACTGATTCAGTGGGAGTATTCCACATCTTCACAGCTCTCATTGTAAAAAATCCCTTCTGAATATTTAGGCGGAACCTCTTTTCTTCTAAATGGAATGGGTGACGTTGTGTCAGCTAGAAAGATCAACTGGGAAATAAAGCATTAGAGAGATTAGTATATGATCTCCTTATATATTTATACATACAGGGTCGGACTGGGCGGCCCGGGGCCCACCAGGACTGCTGTCCAGGGCCCCCTCGGGCCCCCGCCCCTCCCTTCTGTGGTGCCTGCACCGCACTCTCCCTTGCTGCTGCACAGACGGTGCCAGCGCACAGCGTGGCGGCTGACTGCTAATGGCCCACTGCCCGAAGCAGCCTTGAAGCGCATTATGCATAATTTAGTTTAGCTTTCTCCCAATGATGATGACGAGCATGCAAATGAGACTATGCGCGCGTCATTATGGACCCATATACCCACACCCCCCACCCAATCAGATGAGAAACGTCTTGGGAGCTATGGAGACACATGGGAATCAGTGTTTAATTATAGTGGGGACAGCAGTCTGCATCAAGCGCTTCAAACGACTTCATTAAGCCCAGCAGACCTTAGTTCAGAAAGCAGCCATTTATGGGGCATGGTATCAAACGCTTTGGCAAAAACCAAATAGATCACATCTACTGCTCCCCAACTGTCCAGCATATTACTTAACTCATCATAAAAAGCTATCAAATTTGTCTGACATGACCTATCCTTCATAAAGCCATGCTGATTGCTGCTCATAATACCATTCACTAGGACAAAATTTGGAATGTGATCCCTTAACAAGCCTTCAAATAATTTGCCCACCACAGATGTCAAATTTACTGGCCTATAATTGCCAGGCTGAGATCGTAATCCCTTTTTAAATATTGGAATGACATCAGCTTTCCTCCAATCCATAGGTACCATTCCAGATGAAAGCGAATCTGAGAAAATCAGAAATAGGGTCTGGTCTAAAACTGCTAACTGCTCTCTTAGAAACCTGGATTGAATGCCATCAGGCCCTGGAGCCTTGTTTACATTAATTTTTATTAATGCTTTATGGATCATATCCTGAGTTAGCCACTGACTAGATTGAGCTGAGCCATCAGTGCAGATATGAAGTGAGCCTTGGAACCCAGACTCCTCTATTGTATACACTGAAGAAAACTGATTTAGCACATTTGCCTTTTCTGTATCTGTTACCATTATTAAATGGAGCAACAATTTTCATTCCATTGTTTGGCAAATTTCTCTGAATTATATAAAATGAGACTTTCAGAATATTGTAAATTGTACTGTTTGAGCTTATAGAAATGCCATATAATATCACCTTATTTAGGGGATATTTCTGCAAACCTTTGCCCTTTGATGATAGTCAACCAAAGATGTAGAATGAGAATGTTTTCTCACCTGAATTTGAAGGGGATCCCATTTTATTTAATGCTAGCATTTATTGCAGAAAGCTTGCCACCGTCGATATAAGTTGGACTGCAGCAACTGACAAAGGAGTTATTGCTCTTTTAGAGTCTAGTCCACAGTAAGTAACTAAATAAAAATTTATAAAAAAAACAGTTACAAATTTTTAAAATGTGTTCTAGTGCAGCAATGGTTTATAGTATTTGCTCTAAACTGTTACACCTTTGTCTAACCATTATTAACATGATACAGAGACAAGCTAGGGTTTATTCAGTTTAAGCCTAATTAAAGTCTCGTTAGGCATGCATTACATAAGAAACTAAATAAATAAGAACATAAAAGTTTATGCATGCATTGCAAATTTACATCTTACCTGTAACCGTAATATCCCTTTATTATACTTATGCAAAATCTGTCTGCGATGGCTGTAAGATTACAGATCATGCTATCACTGCCCTGGTGCAGAAGCGTTTGAGAAGGTATGGATGGTCCTAATCTTAATCTAGGAATTTCTTTTCCTTTACAACTATTGTAATTTTACTCATTTTCAACTGTAATTTACTTCCTGTCTTTGCTCAGATAATTGTATTTACCTTTATAGGACATATTTGTCTCACAGATTTCAATTAAGGAGAACTGTGGAGAGTACAGTGTTTAAAGTGGAGCCAAATGCAAGCATCAAGGACTTTGGATATATTTGTTTTGTAGGCTTGTTAAAAAAATCAGAAATTGACGCCAGCGCATTTTACAGGGAGATTCGTGAATTTATTCGCCGACGGTGAAACGTGAAAATTCGCCGCAAATTCGTGCCACGTGAATTTATTCGCCCATAACTAAAGTTAACATTTCAATTGGTCTTCATTATTTCTTTTTTATAGTTTTTGAATGAATGGCCTTGTTCCTCTTACTCTCTTCAGCTTTCAAATGGGGGTCACTGATCCCATTCAAACAACAAATGCTCTGAAAGGCTACACATATATTGTTACTGCTACTTTTTATTACTCATTTTTCTATTCAGGCCCTCTCCTTTTCATATTCCATTTAAATCAATGCAGGGTTCGTATTATTATTTGGATCCTAGCAGCCAGATTGCTGAAATGTCATACTGGAGAGCTGCTGAATAAAAAGCTAAATAACTAAAAAAACACAAATAATAAAAAATTAAACCCAATTACAAATGGTCTCAGATTATCGCTCTCTACATCATAATAAAAGTTAATTTATAGGTGAACAACCTCTTTAAAGGAATAGTAAGACAAAACCGAAAGTGTCTTAAAGGAATAATATTATACTGTAATGTTGCCCTGCACTGGTAAAACTGGTGTGTTTGCTTGAGAAAGTCTACAGTAGTTTATATAAACAAGCTGTTGTGTAGCCATGGAGGCAGTAATTCAAGCATAGGATACACAGTAGATAACAGATAAGGTCCAAAAAATCCCATTGTATGCTACAGAGCTTATCTGTTATCTGTGGTGTATCCTGTGCCTTTCCTCCTTTTTCATCTTTGAATGGCTGCCCTAATGGCTACACAGCAGCTTTTCCCGGCCCCTCAGTCCGACCCAGTATTGGTGCAATGTCACAGGTCAGATACTGTTCTCTGCAGTGCTAATTCAGCACCCTTAAAACTAGATATACATTTTACAATAATGCTGCTGAATACCTTTCCAGTACTATTAATCAAATGGGGAATTACACTAGTTTCATTGGTCAGTAAGGCAAACCTGTTATTTTTGGGTAAACGGATTACATTGAAGCTTAGTCTTTGAAAACCCATTGGTATATGTTTTGTCCTTTTCCGCAATATTTTGCTTAGCAGTTCTCCTATGTTATGGAATGGTGAAATGTAATTGCTTGTATGAACAAGATTTTGTTATGAATTAATGGCAGATTGAAGCTCAGCACCTTTGAAAAGCACAGGGTACATATGTTGTTGTGTTCTGGCCATATCCAGTGGAATGCTAAAATCTGATGGGTTACCACAAAGGAGCCTGAGATATACAGGGCCATTGCACATGGGGGTGGGGCAGATATTTTTTGCAGAAAATTTATTTGACCTCTCTCATTTGGTCATAGCATGTCCATATTAAACATATGGGCAAACATTAATCTTTATATATTAGATAAATTATGTTATGGTTGCTTGCTTGCTTTATGGCCACTGAGATTTTAATCAATGTTAAAAAGACATATTTATATTTTTAGTTATTTTGCTGTAGAACATCTTAATGCCAGCCTTTTTAGACTAATGGCTACATTGATTACGTGAATTGTGCTTTGGTCAAGTACTGCTTCCACTTTCTTTTAAAAAGCATGCCTGATTCATTGCTTCGTGTGTACCTCTTGTCCTTTTTCAGAAAAACAACAGTGCACTAAGGACTACAAGCAGATGTGCTGGATAATTCTAGGGACATATTCCTTTGTCTGGAATATGTCATTTTGCTACCTTTTTGTTTGCTCTCACTTTTTTTTCTCCTCCTCCTCCACTATACCCACTTTCTTTCCTTCAAAGCTCACCATTGTTCTTGCTTTATGTAGAAATGGGGTTTTAAGAAAAGGTTTAAAACCCTCTCCAAATCTTCCTCTATATTTAAATACCAAAAAATCCACCTGATTTCACAAATAACTGCTGCTCAACATGTAACCTTTGTAGCCCTGGATGGGCATGAATTACACATGAGGTACCCTGTGATTTATGAGATTCTATGTAATATTTTATTGTTAAAAGATCACTCGACACAGCAGAAAAACAAACACCTATGGGTTGTCCTGCTGTCACGTGTTATTTATTATTGGGGGTTACAGTATTTTATAGTAGATAATGTAACTACATCCAATTATGACAATGCAGTCACTATAACCATGTCCAGTTAAACTGAAGATGGTTATTCAATTAAACAACATTAATTAAATGTTTCACCTTAAAGGAGAATTCAATCCTAAAGTTAAAAAACCTCGACCTCGGCGCATGCGCTTTTGTCGCGAACCAGAGAATTGCTCCAACTGCGCATACATCGCCATGCTGGTCTCATTCCGAAGATTTCCAGAGAAGAGAAGAAGATGGCGCCCGTGAACTCTGTTTTTGATGTTCAGACTTTAATAAATAACCCCTGAACTCTTAGAACTTTATCCTTTATAATTTATGGACCATGTGAAATATGAGTTGGCCTGGTGCAATGACGCTGCTGCCTTGCACCACTGGAGTTCATTACAGGCTTGGGCAAGGGGTTGGTAGGTTTGCTGTCTGTCTGGGCTTCCACTGGGATTTTCTCACACAGACAAGTTAATTGCTCAAGATGAAATCAACCCTAATGCCTTGTGTGAATAAGAAAGGACACTTGTAAACTCCAATAAATGATGAACTGCTTCTGCACTATAGAAAAGAGGATAATAATAACATAAGCAACAGTAAGCAACACAATCATATCCACCATTTTAGAATGTGAAAAGAAATGCTCAGCTGGTTCTCATGCTGTTAGTTATCTTGAATATTGTTCTGGTAAGGACAATAGTGAGCAGTGCCGTCTTTCTTCACATGACATTTACATTCCACAACGAATGCATTTTTCTTTCTCAACAGTCTTATTAAATTTTGGTTGCCATGCTCTCACTACCAGATGTATGTGCATCGTGGCCACTGAATGTGTATATCTGCAGCACTTGAGCATTGGCAGATTACCAAAAGCCACTGATGTATGTCTAGTAAAGATAGCATCAAGCCTGAACAGACTGGCTACTGTCAATGTGACAGGGCTTAATGTGGTAAGGATTGCAACTTATTTCTACACTAATTGTCATATTTCATCCCTCCCTCTTTGGCTCAGAGAGTAGCATACAGTAAAACACAAGCTATCTCACTCTGATTTTTATATACTTACTACCCCACTATTTTATTGCTCACCAAATGTTTTCTTGACCTCCACTATTTGCTATAACTGATTGTCTTTTGATCATATACCACAGTAAGTATTTCTTGATTTACAACTGTGCTTAAATATTTCTATATCATAGAAATAGTGTACATACAAAAAAATGCAAGAGTAATTAAAACCCTTTTGCCCATGACTGTAATATGCATGCTCTCTTAGTTTCTATTATGCCTCTCAACTAACCTGTCACCTTCACTTAATCATTTGTCACATCTTAGCTTCAACAGTAAACCATTCTAAATTCCTTATTCCATACTTTCTTTCCCTTCTATAAATACTCAGAACTCCTTAACTGGATTGTACATGGTTTGGTTTTTTTCATTACTATCCTTGAATCTCAAAATAATTACTGGCACTTTCCTTCTGTAAGACCCCTAGTTATTCTAAAATGTATGCCATTTAGCAAATTTGTCTGTAAAGCATGGCTAAAAAATAAGATTATAATTAATACATTTTGATGATCTCTGTTGCCTGTAACAGTACATTATCCAATGCACGAGTGACTTCAGCACCTTAGAAAGGATCAGAATTCTGTACTGGCCTTATTGGAGCTTCCTCTGCATAAACAAAATAAATATGTATGTAAAAAATAAATAAGTAAGTAATATATATTCCAGAATATTTAAGGAATCAGGTATTAATTAAGTACCAGGCAGTCTTAGGGCAATGGTGCAGGGGGAGATTTTGAAACTGTATTGACCTTGTGATCAGGAGCTTGGAAAAGCAGAAGAAAGTGCTCCGATTGACACCTCCTGACAATCAGCTGCACCAACGCTTGCTGATAACTACCATGAAAGTGAATGAGGGGAGATTATGGACTGCTTTGTTCCCTTTGTGAGTTACTGAAGGGTAGAACTCATAATCATTTATTTATGTAGCACTAACAAGTATCCAAGACTTTATATTAATATACAGTATAACAAACAGAGTTCTTATAGTAGTTTAATAACACAAGATCTTACAAAATGCTCAAAATCTCCCTTGTGTCATATCCCTTATGCATATATTGTACATTATACAGTACAATCAAACCAGTGAGGCTGTGGAATGCCCTGTCGGGTGATGTTGTGATGACTGATTCTGTTAATGCTTTTAAGAATGGTTTGGATGGTTTCTTGTACAAATTGGTGATAGCTCCCGCACACCTGTCTGTGCAGATATATCCAAATCCCGTTGGTGCTCAGTGATAGAGATAACCGGCAACCTCAAATCAGATACTGAGAAAAGGCACACTGGCACACAAGATGTGAATGCAGGTGAAAACCTTGCAAAATTTTATTACCGGAAGTGCAATGTTTCGGGGCAAGCCCCTTTGTCAAGCATCAATTAATCCTCGATATGCTTGACAAAGTAACTTGCCCCGAAACGTTGCACTTCCGGTCAGACCTGGACTGGCTGTCAAAATAGTCCCTGCCATTTCAAGTACACAGAGGCCCAACAGCCCCCTATCAGCCCACTATATGGTAACTTTCTATGGAACCATACAGCAGCCCCTCTGGCATTTGCCAGAACCCACAGATTGCCAGTCCGGGCCAGCTTCCGGTAATAAAATTTTGCAAGGTTTTCACCTGCATTCACAACTTGTGTGCCAGTGTGCCTTTTCTCAGTATTGGATGGTTTCTTGGACAGACATAATATCAAAGGCTATTGTGATACTAAGCTCTATAGTTAGTATGGATATGGGTATATAGAATTTATGTGAGGGTATGGAGGGGTGTATGTAAAGATGCTGGGTTTTCATTTGGAGGGGTTGAAAGTGATAGACTTTGCTATTTTTTCAACCTGATTTAACTATGTAACTATGCAACCAGTTTTTCTTTATTGTTTTAATATACTCTACAGTGCGAGAGCATGATAATCTTTATATATTAGACAATTCTTGTATAATGTTTTGTCACTTTTATTAAAGCAAAAAAGTTCTTCAAGATAAAAAGAAACTGGTAACACTTGCAATGTCTCTGACTCTCTTCTCAAAATCTATTTTTTTTGTTATTAAATAAAACCCAGCGAAGCAGTAGCAACCCTTGGTTTGCTTATTTATTCTAGGTACGAGACAGGTCAGTTAATCATATTGTAAAACAATATTTAAAGCTTGAAAATCATACGCTTAGTTCAAGCTCTCAAGTAACAGATGTCAGCTTGGTCGAAATTAGCACTAACCTTCCAACCATCAAGTAAGTTTATGATGCATTACAAGCATGGGATTAATTGCACAAGGGGATTTAAACTAATCTTGAAGTGTCTACATTATATTTGAATCATAAGTCTAGTGGCTTTTTACAAAGCATGCAAAAATGTTCACGTCAATAATTGTCTACAATTACTACAATATATTAGACTTACATTTTAGTTTGTTGTATATTTGTATGCATATTGTAACTTGTGTTATATTTTGCAACTGAACATGCAGACACCTTTAAATAATAAATGTAGCTCCAGTTAGAGTCCTGCACCAGGTCAGGTACCCGCGGAATACCCACAAAGCGGTCAGGTTCTGGGTAGAAAATCCCTGATTCTCTGATCACATGGGTAGTCCATGGGTAACCCACCTGGGTACCTGTTGAATGTGCGGGACTGGTCTCACACGCCCTCCATAGTGCTGTTGGCTATTTTTGGTATCTTTCCCGAAGAATTGGTGCCAGGGTGATGTTAATTCCAGTCTGTGATGATGCCACTTCCGGTTCTGGGGCTCCCTGGTCGGAAGGTAAGGCGTTGGGTAGGGGAATGTGTGGCGGTTAGGGGTCAGAGGGTCTGGGTCAGGCACGGGTCCACTTCGCAGGACTCTAGCACCAGTTAAACAACCTGATGTTACAGAATAGGTTACTGCTGTATTATGGCTGAAAATATTTGGTGTCAGAGTATCATTATTTCTGACATTAAGGGGGCCATTTACTAAGTTCGAGTGAAGGAATAGAGGAAAAATAGTTCGAATTTCGAATGTTTTTTTTGGCTACTTCGACCTTCGACTACGACCTTCGACTTCGAATCGCACGATTCGAACTAAAAATCGTTTGACCATTCGATAATCAAAGTACTGTCTCTTTAAAAATTTCTTTGACCCCCTAGTTCACCACCTAAAACCCACCGAGGCCAATGTTAGCCTATGGGGAAGGTCCCCATAGGCTTGCTAACAATTTTCTGATCGAAGGATAATCCTTCGATCGATGGATTAAAATCCTTCGAATCATTTTCGATTATTCCTTTGATCGTTCGATCGAACGAATTGCGCAAAATCCTTTGACTTCAATATTCGAAGTCAAAGGATTTTAATTTGGCAGTCGAATATCGAGGGTTAATTAATCCTCGATATTCAACCCTTGATACATCTGCCCCTTACAGTCAAAATGATATCTGCATGTGATCCTTTAGGAGCAATGTGCTCCATCTATTGAAGTGGGGTTCTAAGGGAACACTAGAGATGCAAGTACCCTTAACATATGGTATATATTGGCAACAACTAGAGGAAAATGTGCACAACCCAAACTGTGTTAGCGTTTCATAAATGAACCCTATTAGCTAGTAAACGAATGGGACTTGTTATCCAGAATGCTTGGGACCTTTGGTTTTCTGGATCTTTCTGTAATTTGGCTCTCCATACTTTAAGGGGGTTATTTATCAAAGGTCAAATTTCGAAGTTATGTGAATTTTTTTCAACTGCAATAAATTTGAATGTACTCACAATTCGAATGGGAGGTTATGAAAAAACTTGAACATCTAACATTTGATCTAATAGGAACGAACAGAAAATTTGAATCAAATTCAAATCGAGTTTTCCTCCGAAAAAAATGTCAAGAAAGCTATTAAGATCTTCAAATGGTTAAACGCCCCTCTGCCATTGACTTCTACATGAACCCAGTAAGTTCTATGTGACAAAGTATTGAATTAGAACTGTTTCCATGGATAAATCAAATATTTCGAAATCAAATTGGTGGTTTTTAAATTCTAAATTGTGAGTTTTGACCAAAACACAATTCAATCTGCCCCCAAGTATTTAATCATTAAATAAACCCAATAGGATTGTTTTCCCTCCAATAAGGGTTAATTATATCTAAGTTGGGATCAACTACAAAGAAAAAGGAAACGTTTTAAAAATTTTAATTGGTTGAGTCCATGGGAGATGGCCTTTCTGGATAATGGGTTTCAGGATAACAGGTCCCGTACATGTATTGTTTTATTGTCATTGTATCTCTCTGAATTTTAACTGAATGAAATGGAAGGTCCAGTGGTGTTTAGCTTAAGCATTTGTTGCTCCCCTTTCCTGCATTGCAGGTGTGGGTTCTGATTTATCTCCTAGAATTATGTTTTATTGCTAATTAGCTGATTAAACCTTTAGAAAAGAAGAAAGCATCTTGATAGAGGCAACATGCGTCACAGTATTCCTTGATAACAGCATTACTGACTGCCTTTGTAATGTAGGAGTTGGTTTTTTTCATCCCCGCTCCATCTATTCAGGGGCTAAGAGCCCACTTAAAATGTAGAGTTAATAAAAAGAGCATAAGAGCTTTTCAGAACATTTTCATTTATGAGTTGCACTACGCTAATATTCTAGATTGTGTAAGAAGCTCTGCCATGGAAACTAAGGTTTTTGCCTTTTAAACAGCATAATTTAATCATAGGGGGAATAACAGCAACAGCCACCCCCTTCTTGAGTAGTAGATAGGAGACACTACTTTATATTACAAGGTTGCACCTCCTACGATATCATGCTTAGAAATAAAGTTGAGGCAAGAACCCCAGCAGTAATTAATAAACCAAACTTTATTTTATTACATTTTAAAATAACCATTCAGTGTCAGTTTCTTGCTGCATATGTGTAGAATAAAGGTACTATACTGATAAGCATATACTGTAGGTTAAAGTTTGGTAGTCTGGCCACACCTGTGCTGCCCAGATACTTTAATATTATCTTTGCGTGCGTTCTAACTACTAAGTTGCGATCTCATGGGTGGTTCAGTTGTACTTGTAGCTACACATTTAAAGCACCCATTAACTTCAGAATTTATCTGACACCCATCTTATGCTGCATTTATAGTTATGTGACCAAGACACTGGATGATATCATTGTGTTCTACTTCTATACTTGGTGTTTCCAGAAAATGTGCATAAACTACAATAGATGATTATGCAAAAGCAGAGACAAGAACTGTTCTTTACATACACTCATTACAGTTTACATTCATTTATGCAAAACAACAATGGAAATAGAATGATTTATGGTACTGAAAATCTAATAAAGCTATAGCTTCCGTTATCCTGAAAGCTCTGAATTACAGCTAGGCCACCTCCCATATTTTTTTCCCCTTTTCTCTATTATAATAAAACAGTCACTTGTACTTGATCTCAAATGAGATATAATTAACCCTTATCCTAAACATTTTGAATAACAGGTCCCATACTTGTACTGAATTCTGTATTTCTGTGGGCTAAACAGTCTTCTTGTTCCATTTTCACATTACAATGGTACAGGGTACAATTTCTAATATAGATTACACTCACATACTAGGCTTTGCTCTGTAGATGAAAGCATGGTACAGAGAATGTTTTGTCTTCTTTTGTTAATGTGCCTTCAAAACATTAAATAAAAAAAAACAAAATACTGCCGTGAATGTAGTGTCATATAAGGGTAAAATAAAAAATGAAATGAAAAATAACTACCTTGCCAATACAAAATAATCCACAGATTCCTAGCTACTGCCTACACACATAATTAACTTTAAACCGACAATCCTAATGAATCATTTATTCAGCTGTTTTGTTAGAAATTAACTTTCATCAGAACCATTGAATGCTTTTCAAACAGAATGTGGTTTGGCTATTAAATAACATGGAAGATCGATATAATTTCCTATAAATGATGTTGTCAGTGTCTTTTCCCACAGAGCTCTAATACAGACATAGATACTAATGCAAATGTAAAGGGTTGATGGTCGCTTTCTATAAGGGCTAGGGTGTGAAACTAAAAATAGACAGAGATGATAGAATAGATTAAGAAAACTGGGACAGACTTAATTTAAAATATTTTTTTAGGGTTTATTGGAAATGGACCGAATTTCTTATGAAGCATAAAGGGCAAATTTTATGGGGTTTGAGTGAAAGAGAAGAAATGTAGGGAAGTCTACTTTTATTGGGATTTTTGTAGAAGAGACATACAGTATACATATATTTAACACCATTAAATATTTGGTAAATATTGTAACAGCAAAATAAAGAATTCTGAATGTACACTAGAGAAATGTGTACTTTTTAAATCCATTTTGAGAAACTAGGTAGATCATCTTGCATAGTACAGAGCAGAACATGGGAGTGGATAGACTATAGTCGAGAAAATCCACTGCTGACTATGGTAGTTATTTAAGCCTCATTCACTATATAAAATCAGCATAAGTGTTTTTTTTTAAACTGTACCACAGCCATTCAAAATGTTTTAGGTAATTATTATATAAAATTTTGGTTGCCTTTCAGCATTAGATGCTAAGGGTTCTGGAGCAAGCTAACATATTTCTCTTGTTTTTCTATTGCAGAGTGTGTTTGCTAGCTAGCTATTGCTATGCATGTCTGGAATGCCTAAAGCTCAGTTTCTGCAAGGATGTTACAGCTGATGCCATTGAAAAGCTCTGCAAAAACTGTAAACCGTAAAACAGTGGGAAGGACATGGCAGAAAACAGACAATTCACATTGTTTTAGAAAAATGCAGCTTTTTAGCTCCAAGTTGTTTTACTTGTTTTAACTGTAACCAAAGTAGGACTGCAAATAGCAGCAGGGTTCAGAAAGTCCGACATATTTAGACCTACTTAGAGAATATATAGAGAATATATAGAGAACAGGCAAATGACCAGGTATTCCAAAAGGGGTTTTAGTGCTTGCACCAAAGAAAACATTTATCCATAGGAGATGCATAGAAAGAGAGCAATACATTACTGAATGTGCAGCACTGGTTTCTCTCTAAGGGGCAGATTTAATAACCGGTGAAAATTTGCCTGCGCACCCATCGCAACACTTTGCCAGGCGAAAATTCGGCCAGACAGTGCTAATTCCCTAACATGCGGAGTTTTGTCCTGGGCGACGAACGCTGTCAAATTAGTTAGCGTTACTTCTGCAATGCGAGCAATTCAAAGCGAAGTTGCACTAGCGTTCATTTCTGCCTAGCGCATATTCGCTATAGGTTTTGTACTCAGGTTAATTTAAATACGGTGGGAAATTTAAAGTTGAATGGACGTCTTTATGTTATATGTTGCAGCAAATACATTACATTTCCACTGTTTATTACACATGTCCAGGGAACCTTTATAAAGACAATGGAGTTGTTATAATGCCCTACACATGCCCACTGTTTAGAAAATGTATGGGGGAAACTTGTTACACCAAAAAAAATTTTTAGAACTTTTGCTGGCTTTCACTCCAGACGCCAGCGTTTTTTGGACTTTTTCTGCTCACAGAATATAATGTGAATATAAAGTGACAAAAGATTGAGGAAGATCTAGCTACTTTAATGACTTCGCCTGGTCTGAGGTGGCGACGGAGTAACGTCCGTTCGCCAGAGCAAAAAGTCACCTGGCAATAGAGTGCGAATGACCGCTAGTGCCAGTCTCTTAGTGGCTTGGCACCTGCGCCATTAGTAAATCGGCAATGTCCCTGCGGGTGGCCACGCTGGTGAAATGCCACTAGCGCTAGCCACTTCGCCCTTTAGTAAAACTGCCACTAGAACCACTAATATATAATTTCTATTAAATGTTTACATTTCTTTCAGGTTGAAATTGCTGCATCTAGACGGCTGCCATATTTCTCCAGATGTTGATTCCATCTGAAAATTCAGTAAAAGCTTCAAGATTTTTCATGATTTATTTATCCCAGCTGCAAATATTTTAGATGAATAAAAAAAAAAAAAACTAAAAAACTGCTCACTGGATTGTATGTAAAGTTTGGTAAAACGTTATAACTAGTATGACTATGACGATTACATGTAGGAGTATGACTAATACAGTTTATTAATAAACCTTAAGTAATATTTGACCCATAAATAGCTACAACAGTTTGACATCAATAGTGTTCACATGGGAGTGTGTGTCCTAGTAGCCAATGTAGCCTTAAAACTAAAATTGTTATTGTATTTCATAAAGGCAGAGATGGCATTAAAATAGTTTTTTTTTTTAATCAGCCTAGTTCTTGTAAAAAAAAAAATCCTACACTAAAGATGCTACAAGGCTGCCACTTTATACTACTCTTGGTTAATTCAAATGGCAGTCTCTATAAAAAGGTGCAATGCAACTTTCATTTAGGTGGCAGCCCTATTATAATGTATTGCATCAAAAAGGGTACTGTACACGGATTTATATAGAAAACCTACTGACAGGAATAACTTGTTGTTGCACAGTAGTTTCCATCCTCCCAATATCAAGAAGGCGCTACCCTATAGTCAGTTATTGAGGGTTCGAAGGATTGTGTCCCAGGATGAGGTGTGTGAAACCAGATTGGATGAAATGTCAGCTAATTTTATGCAACGTGGGTATGACCGGGTGGTAGTGAATTCACAGAAAAAGAAGGTAAAGGAAGTACAAAGAGTTTATTGAAAGGAAAATTACAGATGAAGTCAGATGACCGGGTTCCTTTTGTCAGCACTTTTAACTCCAACTCAGATTCTATTAGGTCAATTATTCACAAGCATTGGTAAATTCTACAGAAGGATTGCGAAGTGGGCATGTTGTTTAAGAATAAACCATTATTATCGTACAAAAGATCCCGAAATTTGGGGGATATGCTAGTGAAAGCCTATTTGCGCAGTCTAGAAACAAACAACCCACCTTTTTTGGGAACCCGAGGATGGGCATGTATCCATGCTTAACATGTGGTTGTTGCAGTAGTATTATTAAAGGTGAGAGCTTTAATCATCCCTCTAAGGGTTATAGCATTAAATTGAGAGATTTTGCAACCTGCCTTACGAAAGGGGTAGTTTACATGTTAAAGTGTCCCTGCAGAAAGGCGTATGTTGGGAAAACCAAAAGAGAAATCCGGGTCAGAATTGGCGAGCATAAGAGGGCAATTGATAATTGTGACTTGGAGAAACAGAAGTATGTTGCACCAGTGAGCAAGCACTTCAAGGAACAGGGCCATAACAGTAAGCAGTTAAGGTGGATGGTACTGCAGATAGTGGATACTCCTTCTAGAGGTGGGAATTATAATAGACTCTTGCTACAAAAAGAAACAATGAAGATCGATAAAAGGGTTGAATGAAGTTCAGAATTATGCATGTTTCTTTTAGTTAGGTGATACATTTCTCAATTGTAATATGGAAATGACCTGTTATGTGGAGATAGAATTTTAGGTAATATATCTGTTTCATCTTTTTATATTCACAGTTAATACATTGATACAGATGCGAACACTTACGGATACCATCAGAATATTTCTTAATATGATATCACATGACTGTCATAGACAGGTATGCACATTTTGCATCAAGGTTTGCACTTAGTAATTACTTGTAACTAGAGGGTTGTACCAAACTCAGGTTTTATCTATTTATAACGGTTTCATGATCACTTTTGTAAGAGCACTTGATAAAGGGGGTTGATCCCCTGAAACGCTGTGCAGAGATCCAAATAAATCACAAAGTTTAAGCACATTTTGCTATGTGTGTGCCATCTGAATCTTCTTGGTCACTGCTGTATACATGGAACTGTTGAGCAGCAAAGTTCCCAGATAGAGCACCATTGAAATGTGACCCACGGAGTTCGGATTTTATTAAAGTGCATCAAAAAGGGGGAAGATGGCAGTGCAGGTGACATAGGTACTGGTTAGTAGAGATGCTGCATATCCTGTAGTATGAAAAATACTACATTGAAGTTTACAGATACAATATAAAGGGCAACTAGTGCCTTAAGTCAAGTATACATGTATGTCATTACATAAGTATATAATAAGATGATTTCTTATGTACAGCAGCACTATGCTTCTGAGGAGCAGGCTAAATCTGGCATCATGTTTGTAGATAGTTTTGAATGTATATACATCAGGCAGCTTATTTGCAGCTGCAACTCTGGGCAATGAAAGGCATTGATATTATATAACAGCTTTTTGGATTAATACAAGTTTAACAGGCACAATTTACCTTTGGGCTTCAGTTAACTGCCAAGAAACTTTTCTATGATCAGCCTCTAATGTTTCTTGAACAGAAAAGGAAACACTGTACACTGCAACAGTGGGCTTTCATTATTTCTTGCTCGTAAAATTAAGAACGCAAACATAGTTATGTATGTTTCATCTAATTAAAACTGTTTTAAAGACTACTGCCCTTTGTTGAAATAGTCAAAGTCAAAGTAAATTTTATTGTCATCTCAGCAGTATATGAATACACAGTGAGACGAGACGACGTGGCTCCAGCTAGTACATATCGCAAAAAGGCACTTAGAATACACAATAAATATGTAAACATGAAATGGGATATATACATGTGTAAACCTTTAGAATTGTGCAAATAAATTAACAGTTCACAAAGTTAAGTTCACAGTTCAGGTGTGTCTGGAATGTAGTGGGAGGGCAGGCAGTGAGTTGAGGAGTCTGATCGCTTGTGGAAAAAAGCTTTTGTACAGCCTGGTTGTTCAGGCTTTAATGCTGCGAAATCGTCTGCCGGATGGGAGCAGCGTGAACAGTCCATGTGAGGGGTGTGTGGAGTCCAGTGCAATGCAGGAGGCCTTTCTTACACAGCACTTGTGGAAGATGTCCTGCAGTGATGGAAGAGCTGCTCCAATGATGTTGCCAGCTGCTCTGACAGTCCTCTGTAGACTTTTCCAGTCAGCAGCGCTGGCACTACTGTACCAGATGGAGATGCAGCTCGTCAGGACGCTCTCTATGGTGCCCCTGTAGAACACTGTGAGGGTGGAAGGCTGGCCCGTTTCAGTCGTCTTAGGAAGTGAAGACGCTGCTGAGCCTTTTTGGTGAAATACACTTGTGGTAGACCAAAATGCAATTTTTTTCTTTTAGATTCCTTCAAAAAACCCACATCTCTGTCTGTTGGATAATGTGGATCTGATTGAATATATTTAGTTACTTTACACAATTAAAATATAATTTGGCACAGTCAGTGCTGCTTTGAAACTTTTATTGGAAAGATGATTTTTAAATAAACGGGGAGGTGCCAATTTTTTAAAATGTAGACTAACGTCTAATTAATTTATTTAGAACAACTATCAATCCCACTCTGCCTTATTTTATATGGGACGTATGGATTCATTTTCAAAACATGATCCAAAATACAAAGAGCAAAAATCAGACATAAAGTGCCACATTTATTGCACATTGCTCTATTTAAGTTCGGTTAGTGCACGCAAGTTGCAAATCTTTTTGCCTCACATTGTATGCTGCTGCCTGTGTTCGGCAGGCAGGAGGTGGGAGGCATATGGGTGTCTTACAGAACACCCCAGCAATAAGTAGCATAACTGCAGTCATAATGTACAGGACCATGCATCTGTACAGTGCTGAGTCTAAAGTTGATGGCACCCAAAACAATCTCCTGCTTGATGCCCCCCTCTTTTATTTGGCTCAGAATACCTGCTGTGGTACCGTCTTCCCCTACTGTGCACACAGTGGGAATCAAAATAGGCCCTGACATTTCAAGCATACAGAGGCTCAAACAGCCCACACAAGACCACTAAATAGTAACTGTCTATGGCAACTTACAACAGCCCCTCATCAGATCTGCAGTGCACGACTCTAGTTTCAAATCCCTCCCATGATGGCCAAAACATGGGACTCGTAGAAGAGGCAGATCACTGGGGTGCAACGCTGGGAGGGCACTGGGCATATACCTCTTTTTGCCTGTTTTTTCCCTATATTTGGGCCATCTGAAGTCCGGTGTGCCCATATGCATAGGGGTGGATTTACACACCAAATAGTGCATATGTGTGAGAAGTGAGTGGGTGGGTGCAGAAGTGCTTGCCTTGGTCACCTCCAAACAAAAACTGCCTCCCAAAGCTAGCGCAACAACAGTGGGGAGATTGAGTGCACCAGACAGAACGAAACTAAGGGAAGTCATGCAAAAGTACATAAATATATGTATATATATTTACACATACACATGAGCCCCCTCAAGCAAGGGCTGATACCTGGGTCATTAATGTCAGAAATATAAGTTCTTGTCATTAGGAGAACTAAAAGACTCTTTTATCTGTTTTGTTCTCCCAACTGTACACTTAGGGCCAAAGTTATAAAGGTTTGTTAAAAAAATATGTTGAACCTGCCATGTAAAATCATACTTATTAGTAAAATCAGTGTAATGATATTGTGCAAATGTGTAAAATCCTGTCATTAAAGGGGTTCGCTTTAAAGAAGCTGGGTAAAAACTGGTCTTCAGTGCCATAACTATTTATGCAACATTTTGCATTATTTTTCTTGGCAGAAGTACTTTCCCACTTAATATTGTACCATTGACTTCAATTTGTTATACCAGATTTCATGTGGTGAACAAACACAGCATAATGATCACAATGCCCAGCATTAATTCACACGTACGGGCAACAGCAGAGCTTTTTTTTTTTACTTTGACTTTTACACTTTATTTCAGTGTAGAACATTTTACAAACTATTTTACATAACCTATAATTACCTTTTTTTCTAAAGAAACTGGTGTGCTCAATGAGGAACGTTTTTCTCAGGAAGAGCCACCACCTGGAAGAATTACTAAAGGTCACAAATTATTCCCTAGAATCACTCTTGACCAAATATGTAGCTTTTCCTGCAGGTCAAGTGTTTTTCATATTCATAAAAGTTGACAAAACGTCATAAAAATATTGTGTCATTTTCGTCTGTACCAAGAAATATTTCTTTATCTTTGCCAGTTTATCTCTGAGATGGCGAGAATCATACAAACCAAGATGCAGAAGACAAAAGAAGTTATTGACTTGTACTTGATAGGTGGTTCTAATGGACACCTATATAAAACCTTCATAAGTCATAGGTAATTTTCTATGGTGAATTTTTGATCAAAGCAAGAAATAGTAATTGTCTGTGAATACGTTTTTTTCTCACTAGGAAAGATAAAGTGAGAAATTAATTCAAGCTTAGGAACAAGTGATGATCTGTTAGGCAGGAACCATGGGACTGTTTGGGAACTCACCTCCTTATGGGCCCCAAAACTTTCTGCTGCGGACCAACAGAGGGAACCTGAACACAGCAGAGTTAGATGCAAAGAGTGGTACAGACCAGCACTAAACAGCATTGTGGTCAAAGCAGGCAGGGAATCAGGGCAGGCAGCAGTCAGTGAACAGGCGCAAAGTAGAAAACCAGGAGAGCAAACAGGACCAAAGTATGAAACAGGACTATAAAGAGACAGAGTTGGTCTGTGCAATGATTACTAACCCTCCGTGGGTCTGTCTACTGGGCTGCCTCACAGCTTGTTTCTTGAACCATAGTAAAGTTACCTCCGTAACTAATTTAGAGTTCGTTTGAAAGAAGCAGCACTGATATTTGTGTTATACAAATGCTCCAGGATCTCATGTGCATAAGTGTATAATATACAAAAGCTACAAATAGATATATTTACAGTATAAATAGGCCCTGGCATTAAATTCCACAGAGGCCAAAGCAGCCCCCACCAGACCAGAAAATAGTGGCATATTCTGTGCTACATTCTGGTGATATCAATCAGTTCCACTGTCCACAAATACGAAGGCCTTAAAAGTGGTTTAAAAGTCTTTTTTTTTAACTTGTGAAAGGGCGGCAGTCAGCCCGCAAAACATGTTATTGTCTCTGTACACATGAGTACTCGATCTAAATCTTGTTCTTTATATGATCATTTTTATAAGGGTATAATAAACGCTACTTTTTAAAGTTTTTACTATGGAGTGCAACTGCTGGACTATGTATGATATTGTGCAATAACTCACCATGTAAAAGTTAACGCATCCAAGTGACTTTAACACTGATTTAGGCAAGTGTGCATTATGGGTGTTGCAGGCTACCTGAAGGCTGGAATAGGTTTCCAGCAATTCACAAGTCAATACTATAATATGTGCTACCTAGTTACAGTTCTGAGAATGGCACCCAGCAGGAGAAATAGATGAAGCTGAGTCATATAAGACCTAGAGATAAGAACTGAATAGCTGAGAGTTCCTGCATTGTGTTGTGCTGGCTGTTTCTGCAAACACAGTATCATGCATAATGAACTGATATAACTACCCACACAACATTAATAATATGTTAATTTGATTTGCATATCACAAAACAATATGTCTTAATATTTCACTGAAAATAGCTATTTGTAACTGACTTTTGCATAGGTGAAAGTATGTGCATATGGTAGCAGCGAGGAAATAGGACTGGATTTGTAAATATGCTTTCTGCAACTTTATTCATATGGTCATTACCCCTTTCAAATAAATCTTTAGAGGGGCCAGTGCATGGCCACTCTTATCTGGCCTCCCGCCTGTCCACTTCACAACTGCCGGTGTCCTCCGCTACCTGCCCTGCTGCTGGTAAGAAAGTGACTGGTGAGGGTGATTTCTCTAGCATTGTTTTTAATTTCTTAACTATAGAGGAAGCAGACCCCACAGTCCGAACCCCCTCTACCCTGGCCCACCTGTAACCCGCAGGGATCTGCTTACTCTATAATTACACTAGTGTAAACTAGTGATGGGCGAATACATTTGCCTGACACGAATTTGTGGGAAATATCCGCGTCAATTTCCGATATTTGCTATTTTTTTTCGTGAAAGTGTTTGAATTTCATGATTTTTTTGTGAAAACATAAGTTTTCACGAGTTCTTGTGCAATGAAACCCTATATAAATCTATGAAAAATACATCTATCCATATCATCTGGATCAAATAGTTGAACTGATAAGTATGTACACTAAGCACTAAAAGCAGTAATTTCTATATAAACAGCTTGATATTATTATGGGAAGGAACTCCCTGCGAGACTCTCACTGACGACATTGAAAGGGGTCAAAATAAATACCAACTGCAAATTGTCTCAGAATGTCACTGCCTGTATAATGATAAAAGTAAGATCAAAGGTGAACAATCCCTTTTTACTCTTACACAGTTCTAACTCATACATTGTTTCTGATCAAATACTGTGTTATAATAATGTTTTGTGCCACTTTAACTGCTGCTCACGCTTATTTGTTAGAGGTATATGTAAAAACAACACATGATTGCAAAAAGCTGTTGTGGGACAGTAGGAATTGAGAAACTGAACTGCTGGGGGTTGAACATCCCCAGATAAAGTTACATCGTTTCTTTATGTAATGCTTCCAAATGCCAAAGCCACAGAGAGAGAGCTCTTGAGCCGGTTACATCCTCCCCTGTACTGCTAAGGATTACACCAAACCATTCAGCACACACTGCTGTTTAAAGACTCACTAATTGTGGCAAGTGCTCAATAACCTTCCAGTTCCTCAGTCCCGCGACAGGCAGGAGGGATGGGCTGACTGGGGGAACTCAGTTTGCTCAGTTAAACTCCTCACTCTCTGGCCAGTCGGGCTCAGGTGCGACACACGCAGTAAGGATTGTAGA